>CM040187.1:12758762-13358762 GCA_022606455.1 Callitettix versicolor
AGGCACATGATACCAACAAGGACGATTTGCGCCCTGTACTACCCTCAACATCAATAACATTCAGAAAATTGATACATTTATCCGCGAAAGTAGTCGCCTCCAAGTCGTGTCCAAGCTCGTGCTGGAAAGTAAGTGTCCGTCATGAATCATTGAACTGCAGATAGTTTGCTCAAAAATAGTGCCAAAATTCTTTAATGCAGATTAAAAGGAACCGAAAACGAAAATTTATGCTGACTTTTCACGGCATTTCCGTGTAGGATCACCCACCGTACTCGCCTGACCTGGCCCCCTGTTTTTTATTTTCTACGGTCAGATCAGAACTTAAAGGGACAAGATTTTACAGTGTGGAAGCAATGAAAGCACTTTTGCGTCGGAGATTCTCAACAAGATGACAGAAGCGGACTTCCAACACTGCTTTGAACAATGGAAAATTCGTACGCAGTGTTGTAGGGATCGGAAAGGAGGGTACATTGGAGGGCTTCAGAACTTAAGGGGAAGCAGATTTTACAGTGTGGAAGCAATGAAAGCAAAAGCGTCGGAGATTCTCAACAAGATGACAGAAGCGGATAGCACCAACAATCGTACGCAGTGTTATTTAATTATTCTTTCTTATTGGCTTCGTTTGTCTTATAACTGTTTGCCTACATCGCACAAATTTATACCCGTGCTGGTTTACAAATAAAATCTAAATTAAAGGTTTATTACTGATCACTTTAAAAATGTTCTAGATTTTCGCAACTGTCGATCAAATACGTACTATTCTTATTACGCAGTCCGCTAATATATTTACAGCAATAAGTAGTTGATCCTAACTTTAAAAGGTTCATTCATACTCGGATTAAGATTAAGTCTAGTCAGGTTAGGGTGTGCACTATAATTGCGCCATTAATTTTTCTCGTACAATACGACCAAGCTATAAGTTTGTTTTTACGATGCCTTTACTTTCTTACATATTATTTATTCCGCGCATGCGCGATAATTTAGGTTTTATTACGTGTCTTAAATCTGTGTTAATTTATGGTGTTGTATATTTTTTTTTTTTTGTGGAACGGAATCACATGTGACAGTATCATTAGCACGGCACGTCTTTAAGAGTGGTTTATAATGTGATGGAAGCAAAACGTTCAAGCACATGCTCTTAAAACTCGTACTTATCACCGACCATTGAAGTATAAACATGAGTGTTTGACAACTACAGTGCAGTATTTTTAATGCAAATACTTCTCATACGTAATTGTATTTTGATGCTAACAGTGACTTACATGTGAAATAAAACTATTAAGAATAACGGATCAGTTGATTTCCGTCTCGTCTGCGCTGTCGCAACGCGAACTCTACAATGGTAACAAATATAGAAATGAATTTTTGGTCGTATTCAAATTACTTTTAACCGAACTGCTAAACTTTTTACGTCGAGCGGCGTGAAAAACTCTTCAAAAATTGTTGGCAAAATTTTCAAAACACTCTTTTCTTGAAATCCATAAATACAAAAATATGTAAAATTAATTCTTTTTAATACAAACTAAATTTATAAATTTTCTGAGATTTTTTTAACTTAACGTACAGGAGAGAGAGAGAGAGAGAGAGAGAGAGAGAGAGAGAGAGAGAGAGAGAGAGAGAGAGAGGGAACATGAAAAATTGAACTGTTAGAGTGGTCTCTGGCACTTTTATGTAAAAACTATATATATATATATATCGGAATCAGTATAATTTCTATTTTCAGAATATAACACTTACATAAGTAATTAAACAATTTTTTTTAAGGTTTCACCCGTTATATTCACCCTAAATATTTTTGTCCTCATCGCCTTTGTTTTTCTAGGTTAGGGCCGCTGCAAACACCATTTCATCCAAAAAATTTTAGTGATCGGTCACATTGTTTACGAATACCAAGGCCGGGTGGCCACCAA
This sequence comes from Callitettix versicolor, assembly GCA_022606455.1. Lineage (NCBI taxonomy): Eukaryota > Metazoa > Arthropoda > Insecta > Hemiptera > Cercopidae > Callitettix > Callitettix versicolor. Next base: position 12,760,673 of record CM040187.1, read on the forward strand.
ATACGAAACGGATCTGCGTTGTGTTGAGCCGAAGTTTAGTGAGTCTAAAGAACGTGTTTAAAATCTAAATGCTTAGGTCTACTGTAACTGATTCTAGGAACTATGTTTAAAAACCATGATTTAGGCAACGTCAATCTAGGTAACGAGAAATAATAAGTTTGAAGACTTGGTCAGAGGGTTAGGGGAAGCGGAGTCAGCTTTAAAACCGACCTAGACAGAGTCGAAGCTACGCGGAGGGAAGCCCAACACTCCGCTCAGCTCCGTTACGCTTTCAGTGGCCGCACTTACGATAAAACAATACGTTAGATTTTGATGTATAGTCCGTTTTGTTCAGCGCAACTCCGTTCTGAATTTGGTGGCTTCCCGACCTAAGAGATACTTACCGCGAATTTATGAGTTTTAGTCTTGTCTACGATCCCTAAAAATCAACAAAATTTAATGAAATCTCATAAAAGCACTTTTTAAAGTTCGAGCATTTTTTTGTTTGATAAAAATGAAAACAATTAAATCCTGACGGCCGTAAAATTTATAAAACTTTTTAAAAGACTATTTTTGCCGCCTTAGTCAGATTTGAAAATGGCATAAATCAAATAAGCTTTTAAAATCAAAGTTGTGATTTAGCCCTATGCAGATTTAAACGCTCTCCATGTGGATGTAAACTAAGAGAGTTATGGTTTTTTCACAAAGTCATTCTGTTACCATAACTGTTTTGAAATTTAAATCTCGTCTGCAACTCTTTCGCTGGCTTTATTGAAGCAAATTTTCCCCAAAACACCAAAATTTAGTAGTTTTTAACACTAAAAAAATTACTGAAAAATCAGTCTGATTTCCCAAAATTGGTTCACCTTTGCTTAAAATTTTGTCAAATACACAACTCAAGTTTGTAGGGATTTTAAACTACCGGTTCGGAAGTAAAACCTTGAACACCGTCGGGTTGGTTTTGTTCTTCGATTTATTTGAAACCGTCTGTTTATTTCATCATATATTACTAAATTGTAAGCAAAGCAAGAATCTACAAAGGTTACTTTCCCAGTTTTTTCGGTGATTCCCGAACCAGTTGTTTCAAAATAAAGTCAACGGAGGGAAAGTTTTATGGAAGTGAAAATTTGAAAGTTTCTAGAGTTTTAAATGCACCAGATAAACCAATCCGAAAATAACCAAATTTTTTGTGGAACTTTCTACTTTTCCACTAAATAATACAATTTCTACAGGCAAACCATAATTACGAATATAATTTTTTGAACATCGAAAACTGAAATATTTTTAAGAATGTTTAACAACTCGACTTAAAACTTCCCTTTCACAAATAAATTACAAGAGGCGGCAGATGTAAACAAAAAGCCGGGGGGGAGGAGGGAAAACAATAGCCCGAGCTGGATTGGGGGGGAGAGTTTAAAAGTAAGAAAATTCATTCCTTTCTTCAGAAATTTCATCATCCCTGCTTAATAAGATTGTTCTATTATGTTGTAATGCGCTTCCCCGCTTTCTTTGTATTATTCTTTGTAATTTTATTTTATTTTTTTTATTAAGGCCGGAAAGGAAAACAGAGGGCAATTAATCTTCCCCCCCGAAGGGAAACGCCCTAATTACGCGCAATCAAGGTTAGTAATTAGAGTTTCAGTTTGGGAGTTGTTTTTTATTATTGTTATAAAATAAAAAAGTGAGGTTAAGTGTAATCCGTAATTTGTTATCATTAAGCGTTTGTCGGCCAAATCTTTTAGGGGAGATTAAAAAAAAGAAAGAATTAAATTGGAAATTAAGACTTTAGAATAAGAGGCAATTCAGTTATGAAATTATAATCCGTAGCACTTAATTTGCAATGTTTTTAAATAGTTGTATACCAAAACCAAATCCGTTCTGTCTGCATTACTATAAATTTTTCTGGAATGTTCGTTTTATATATATATATATATATATATATATATATATAAAGCGCGCGTGTATCTGTGTCTGTGTGTTTGTGTTTATGATTAGTCAGTAGCGAGTGGACAATAGCATTAATTTCAGTGTATTATTAGAGGAAAACTCATGAAATGTTAATAGTGCACAAAGAGTAAGCTGCGTTTTAAAGTATTTGCAACTTTCATCTGATCCCAAAATTAGAAGTTTTGAGGACGGTTCAAAAACCTTAAATGTAAAATTTTGCCGACTAACATCTGATTTTTAAGGATCTTTTTAAAATAAAAAAGAATATATAAAACCCAGAACGTATCATACCCAATTGGTATCTTACCCAAACTATCTCAATCCTATAAAAAATAGTAGCAATTTAAGAAAAACTTCTGGAAAACCCAAAAGGTGAACTTTAATGAACCCTGTCCAGCCTGAAGAGATTGGTGTGGACATTTTATTAGCGGTTCAATATTTTTGTCATTTGTATACTTTCTGCCTTATAATAACCAAAGCTTGACCTTTTTTGGGCCTGGTGTAAAATGCATATTTTTTATGTCCAGTAAAGTGGAGGAAGTGTTTACTAATCCCTATGTTCCGGCTCATCCAAACTCCGAAACTTTTATTTGATCAGGTATTTAACAACACCCAAACTCCACAAACTAGTCCAAAACCACCATTACCTCCAGTATCCGAACGCAGTAATTAGCGGTAGACATGTAGGAAAACAAGGAACGTGAACAGCTCAACACGTTATGTTAATAAGGAACAGCTACTTTCCCGTAACTCATCAACATGACTCGCCATATAGTAAAGTGTAACCCTTATAAACTAAAAGAGTAGTGCAAATTTTTACAAAAAATTGAATTATTTCAAATGCCATAACTGACGGAACACAAATCGAGCAGATGTAAAGAAATTTGGGAAACGATAGAAAATAACACGAGCTTCAACTGCCATAGTTTTATTCGTATGACATGTTTCTACTTGCGATAACTATATGATACATCTTCAAATTTTGTTTCTATTATTATTCCTTTAGTCAGGGAAAATTTTGTAGTACTGTTTTCGCTTAAAATGGTTCACTCTACTGTATAGCAAGTCATGTTTACGAAGTGCCTGTTACATGTAAAACCATAATTCAAGTAGAATTTGTGAAGTATTCTAAAATACCTGATGAAGTAGAAGTTGTGGTGTTTGAATGTTCTAAAATACCTGATAAAGTAGAATTTGTGGAGTTTGGATGATGTTAAATACCTGATGAAGTAGAATTTGTGGTGTTTGAATGTTCTAAAATACCTGATAAAGTAGAATTTGTGGAGTTTGGATGATGTTAATACGTAATAAGGTAAAATTTATGGAGTTTGAATATTATTAAATAACTGATCAGGTAGAATTTGTGTAGTTTGGATGATGTTAAATACCTGATCAAGTATAATTAGTATAGTTTGGATATTGTTAAATAACTGATCTGGTAGAATTTGGATAGCCTACCTGATCTGGTAGAAATTGTGGAGTTTGGATATTGTTAAATACCTGATCAAGTATAATTAGTATAGTTTGGATATTGTTAAATAACTGATCTGGTAGAATTTGGATAGCCTACCTGATCTGGTAGAAATTGTGGAGTTTGGATATTGTTAAATACCTGATCAGGTAGAATTTGTGGAGTTTGGATATTGTTAAATAACTGATCTGGTAGAATTTGGATAGCCTACCTGATCTGGTAGAAATTGTGGAGTTTGGATATTGTTAAATACCTGATCAGGTAGAATTTGTGGAGTTTGGATATTGTTAAATAACTGATCTGGTAGAATTTTTGGAGTCTGGATATTGTAAAATAGCTGATCTGGTAGAATATGTGGAGTTTGGATGATGTTAAATGCCTGATCAGATAGAATTTGTGGAATTTGAATATCGTTAAATAACTGATCTGGTAGAAATTGTGGAGTTTGGATATTGTTAAATATGGTAGAATTTGTGGAATCTGAATATTGTTAAATAACTGATCTGGTAGAATTTGTGGAGTCTGGATATTGTTAAATACCTGATCAGGTAGACTTTGTGGAGTTTGGATATTGTAAAATAGCTGATCTGGTAGAATTTGTGGAGTCTGGATATTGTTAAATACCTGATCAGGTAGACTTTGTGGAGTTTGGATATTGTTAAATAACTGATCTGGTAGAATTTTTGGAGTCTGGATATTGTAAAATAGCTGATCTGGTAGAATATGTGGAGTTTGGATGATGTTAAATGCCTGATCAGATAGAATTTGTGGAGTTTGAATGATGTTAAATAGCTGGTCAGGTAGAATTTGTGCAGTCTGGGTATTGTTAAATAGTTGATCTGGAAGAATTTGTGGAGTTTGGGATCAGGTATAGGCCTAATATGTGGAGCTTGAATGATCCGATTTTTGTGCACTATTACATGCAATGGAGTTAAGGAGAGTGTATCACAGTAGTAAATGATACGTGACTACACTGATCGAATTCGACTTTAGTAATAAGGTGATAAATTTATTTAATGATTTATGTTCTAATAAAAGAACAATAGAATTAACTACCTTAACGTTTTGAAGAAACAGGGGCAGTTAAGGATTGTTGTAAATCACGAAGACATAAATCTGTTAAAGTAATTTGAAGATTTCAGAATTAGATCGCCATTTTGGCCAGGATTGAGATAGATATCTCTACTTCACATTGTCCTTTTCTTTTAACAATACATTTGAATTGAGGTGTCACTCGGTAGGGGCTTACGTTTAAAATTTCTGTTTAATCTCTAATTTTGAACGGCGAAAGTCAAGTTGTCCCATTATCAAAGTATATTTTTTTTTAATAATACACTAAAATGTTGTTTGAGTGACCCTCTATAAAAATTCGTAACTCAAGTAAAAATACAAATTTGAAAGACGTCATGGGAAAGAAGACGTAAAGTAAAAATAAAGAACTCCGAGACTAGAACGTTTATTTTATTTTTGTGAAAATGTAGAAAATATTCAACTAACTATGTTTATTTTTTCATTTAGATATAAACTAACGAAAAGTCATCGAAATATCGACATGATTTCTCACTATCGGTTAATTAGATTTTTCTTAAATTTCTAGCATTAACGAAGTTACGCAACTGAAATCAATGTAAACTTCGTTTGAAAAACGATACTTTTTGTGGTTTTTAGTAAATAAGAAAAAATATTCCCTTACCACAGTATTGTTTCGATTTTCCCTTGAATTATTAATTTCTTTTATTTCAAAATGTGGTTACAAGTCGAGTTATTTTCGTCAACGTTTATTTATTTTATTTTTATTTTATTTATCTATTTATTTTACAATAAACGTCAATATTTTCTCGTTTAACTCTAAACGAAGTAAACCTATCAATTTTGGAACTGAATTTTTTGGGGGGAAGTAGTAATTTATCTTGAAAAAGTTTTTTCACATTTATTTTGTTAGCGCGAACTACTCGAGTATAAATGTACAACTGAACAACGCTAAACCAAACACTCTTCTTGTTTCTACGTTACCATTACACTAAGTAGAAAGAAAGTACAGTGATAGTGAAAAAAGCGACTTTCGTGGTTTTGATGGATAGGACCTCTTAATCCAAAATAAGAGCAAATGTTTTTACTCGGATGTAGGCCTATATCCGTTTGTGCCTATATGTATAGGCCTACCTGTATACATGCTCTGCAGGGACCGATCTCAATGAAATTTAAAGTGCAAGTGTAGTTTTCCCGTATATGTTCTAACTTTTTAAATTACAAAATCTATCGAACTCAAACCACTAGTTCCGCAGATAATTCAAAGGATCATTCTCTTTCAAGGAACAAACCTAACTTTCTCAATACATAAATAACCTTCAAAAATATTTAACATTATCAAATGAAAAAAAAACTAGGTTTTAAATTTCTTGAGAAAATTTGCTACATACGGAAGCTTCTTAAATAGTCAGTGAATGAATTTGCAGTGTGTAGGCTATATAAAAAAATGAAAAATATTTTTAAAGGATCGAATCAGTTTTGAAATTAGTCTGTTTCAATATAAATCCTTGCTAATTTAGCTTGATCTCTCATTGCGTAGCACCGCAGGAGGGTGCAGACTAGCTGCACCTATTGAGAAGATTTAGACATCCCTCGTGGTACCCGAGTCACACACTTACACTTACAACACTACACTTACTACTTTAACACTTTACACTCACACTTACATTTAGGGAGGCGATAATACCCTCAATGTGCTTTTCGCCTTAAAATAAATAAATAAAAAAAACATTGCATAGAATAACTTCAGAAAGATCTGTTATAATATATAACTTTTCGAGTCGAATTCAGCCAAACCGCGTCCAAAACACGAAGTCTTTTCCTCAGCTGTTACTGTAGGCCTACATAATATCACGTGATCAGTATAAAGGTGGCAGTCTGTGTATTTACTCTGTACCAGATGTTCGTATAGGCTGTGACCGATCCGCGAGGTACGTGCTCAGCGGATAATTGGACGGAACACAAAGTAAAGATGACCGGATTCCAGAAACAGTAGCACTGCGCCGCGAGGAATGCGGCATGACTCCAAGCTGTCTGCGCCTAATGAAACGGCGCTTATTCAGAGTGTTCCGAAACTCTGTGACCCTGACTTGATGAAATGAGTTCTTTGTGTTAAAATAAAGAACAATAGATCTCGCAATATATTCTTAATTAATAGGGTAGGCTATGCAGAGCGGCTGTAATGTTTTCCGCCAATTTAACAGCACAATAATATTTACGAAAAATGTTACTGGTTCAACTTTATTGGAAATGTTATGCTCTTTCTCCACAAAACGGTCAAATACAGCAGGTTTTGCCGTTCAGCCATTATTGCCGGGACAAACCAGCATCTAACAACTCCCAAAGTTGAATAAGAGCCCGCCATTTTGAAACGAAAGTGATTGGAAAAAAAACGTTACACATACGTCTTTCGGACTTCGTATAAGGTAACATTGTAACGAATTTCAGAACAATCGGTCAAGCGTTAAAACATTATTTATAATATTTCATAGCTTCATACTTTAAAATAAAACTATTGTTGATTATATTTTATCTGCTGCAGTCAATAAAACAGCTGATTTATTTGAACAATCTAAAAATTTATCTTTACCAAGCAGGTTGTGTTTTATGTTGTAGGCCTACTTAATTTTTCGTTACGTTGCTGAATTTGAATTTATGTTTGCCTATTTTTATTGTTTGCTGGTCGCAAAGCGGAAGATCGTACACGAAAACAAATGTGGTTCTTCAATAATAACCAGGTGGCACGTGAGAAATTTCGCACTATAAAAGTTTTAAATAAACATAGCCTTTTAAATAAAGAGTAGTCGTTGGGGTGAGGGCGGTAGTTGGAAGGGAATTTTTTAAGAACATGTTTAAAAAAATTATCGAAAAGCGATCGTTTGAAATAATAATCACACATTTATGAGTCATTATAGAATGTATATTTCAATACAAAAAATTGTTTTCTTTAATAGCAATTTTTACAGTGTATAACAATACCTCGTTGTAAACGATATTTGGTGTAAAAATGTAATCTTCTTGTACTTTTTGTATTTCATTTTCTGTAATGGATACAAACATTTTAGTCGATTTAGTTACCCTTGAAAAGGCTACATACAATTTTCCGCGAGTAAAAACGGCATTTGGTAAATATAAACCTGCTCTTTGAAGTGTTTGTCCCTGCGACTTGTTTATAGTGATAGCAAACGCAATTTTAATAAGTCTTCTAGTCAATTGAAATGGCATGCTTGATAACCTCTACCTATATTTTGACATTTTAACTGTACTTCGTATTTTATGATGTCCTTAATAACAATAGATAAGGATATGTCCTTATTAATGCACGATGGGAGGAGAAATCACAAATATATGTGTGTAAAAACAGTGTCCAAAACATGTGTTTTGGTATTCGAAATGCTTGTCCCGGCTAGTACGACGACCAGGGATAGAGGACTATCAGTAGGGCTACATAACCTATAAGTTTAATGACTTTTAAATAAATATTGAAATTGTTCTAAGCACGTTATGCAAAACAGAGGCATTTGTAATGGTATTGTCTATTCGTGATTAATAAGTTAGCTTCGTAAAATATAAAAATATATTCTGATTTGTGATGCCGCGCATGCGCATCCATGATGCCGTTTTGCCTATGACAGTTAAAAGTATATTTTATACTACAATTTTCCACAAACAGTAAGTTTAAGCTCAAAATCGTTTTGCAATGTCAGAAGCCAGTTAAAAATTTTTGTTCTAAAGATACTTCATTTAAGCCTGCACGTGCTGAGAAAAAGGGATGTTGATTCGAGAAATAAAACACACACATACACACACACACACACACACACACATATATATATATATATATATATATATGTGTGTGTGTGATAATTTAAAGCTATAAAATTTACATAGGGCCTAGTTTATTACAGACCAAAATTGGTAAAATCCTTTTGAAGTACACGAAACTTGTAATCATTAAAAAAATCTGCCTACACTCGCCAAATCACGTTCTCGTGTTCTCTTTACACAAGTATTTTCATTAGAAAAAGTTCAACGTTTGAAGCGGAGATGTTATTAAAGCCCGTGTTATCTGCGTCTTTTTGAATAAGAGCTGACCATCTCGGGTGTCCAAGGCAAGGCAAGGCAAGGCAAGAGGATCAATAGCAAAGGATATTAAAGGAAGCCTGTAATGGGATGCAAATAGGAATGTATGGGCAGGGTGTAATCTGTCGCCAGGGTGTGAAAGATGAACCCCTCTTGGTGTAGTAGGCTACAAATGGGATTGCAAATGGACGTCTTACAGCGATAAGCTGAAGAAATTAATTGTTTCGCGCATTAACTATCATCAGTGCAGTTAAAAAGATTTAGACTGATAACGAGATTTAGTTTTAATTAACACGGTCTGTTAGATTTGTCATCTAAAGCTATACGTTTTATGTTTTTCTGTAAGCATTTTTGTAGTTTGTTACAAAACCTCTTTCCTTTTTCGTATTTTCAATGGAATTTGAATAATTAAAATAATGAAGTCTAATTTTCGAAACAATGCCAGGTAAAAGAGTTATGCAGTTATAAATATCTGGAATAATCACCGTTTCGAAAAGGTTTAACGAATTTTGCTGGTAACGAACTTGTCAGAGAGGGACTACTGGAATCGAAATGTTTGCCAAGTTTAAATAAAATCGGACAAAAATTGCTGCAGTTGAGTACGTAAACACATACACACACACACACACACACACACACACACACACACACACACACACACACACACACACACACACACACACACACACACACACACACACACACACACACACACACACACACACACACACACACACACACACACACACACACACACACACACACACACACAGTATCGCATATTTTAAATACTTTAACAAGCACTCGAAAAGAAATTTAGAGGTCAGGGTCGACTTTCCTTTCAATATTCCGGGGCTTAGTCTTACCATGATGGACTGCTTAACAATATCGTTTATTTTCCAAAAAAAATTGGCTAAATAATATAGATTACATGGAAATGGAAATGATGTGGAAAAATCGAGTGCGGCTGTGTAACGCGTATGCACTGATGACGTCAATATCTCTTCAGTGTAGTCGAAAAGGAAGAAAGTTAAGTGTGTTGACACTAGAATCACACTAACCGGATCTAAGTCTGGCAATATGTGCAGTTCATACAGATACTTGAGACGATTCCATTGTGTATACGTAGGCACTCCTAAGTTTCTTCTAGAAGAACGTAGAAGACCATGGGATGCATTACTGTGGTCTGGGGTACACAAATGAACAAGGTATGTACCACGGATAAACCGTGTTTAAGTTATGCAGGGAAGAAGATGAAACTGCAGGTCATTTAATGTATAATTGTGAAGGTTATTTGGCTTTCATTGGAACCTCCGGCAGAACGAGCTACAAGTAGGCTGCTAAAACTCACTGAGGGCAACAGTTTACTTCTAGAATCCAAGAGGATTAGTGACACAATAGGACCTGTGATCGCGTTGCCAGGATCCAGTAACTTTCTACATTTATTACCCTGTGTAGGAAATGTATTATGAAGCAGCGATAAGTGTTTTGTCTTCAGCGGCGTCAACGACAAACGGATTATTAACAAATTTGTTTGTCAAAGTAGTATTTTAGTTAATTTTATTTAATATCTGGTGATCTCCAATACTGATATTGTATTAGAGACTGGAATCACTTTGACACTGAAGTGATTTCATTATCTACTTACATAGCCTCTGCCGTTGCAGGCTGCTATTAATTACGTAACAAATAAAAACTAAAGTTGTACACGGTAATGTATTAAATACCAGACTGTCGATTGAGGTAGGCCTAATAACTTCAGTACTACGTCAACGTTTCCAGACGTATTGAAACGTTCACGGAATGACATCGCGCCCCATTTCGTCCCTCGAATAACGTTAAAATCCAGACTAGGTCAAATAAATTCTTTGACCCCTAGGTATAGCGTGGACTATTTGGAGTTTCGTAAACAATAGTTTTTAAGCTGAATGCCGTGATTTTATCATTGAAACTGCAGTACAACCAGTACAGCTTAAAAATTTTAAAAAACACTTCTTATCAAAATGGCTAAGAATTGTATCTCTGTTTTACGTAAAATTTTGAAAAAAGAAGTTCCGATTTCACGGCACTTTGAAAAAGACACTCTGTTTTTAACTGTGTTCAGTAGCTTTATTTCATTTCTTCTATAAGTGATACAAATTGGTAACAATAAAATATAATTAATTTAATTATTGAAAGTCAGAGGTTTAGTCAGCATAGGTATCAAGGATCTAATGTTAAAATAATAAACTTCTTATGTACTATTTCATTAGAATGGTCCCTCTATGATTTTTATGAGTCCACCAACAAGCTTATTCAGCAGCAAATCAAACACACCGACTCCTGCTGGAAAGAGCCTCATGGTCATAGATTATGTATCCCGCAGTTCCTCAACAATAACGCGTACAAACTGTAAGCCTAAATACAAACAATAAATTATGAATAACAATTTCACAAGTTGCGTACGTTATAAATAAAACTTTGATGCACTAAGTTTTTTACCCATATTAAAATGAAAGGTTTTAGTTGTAAAATTAACAGACCGGCTTCTGACATTGAAAAACGATTTTGCGCTCAAACTTACTGTTTGTGGAAAAAAATTAACATAAAAGACACTTTTAACTGTCGTAGACAAAACGGCATCATGGATGCGCATGCGCGGCATCACAAATCAGACAATTTTTTTATATTTTACTAAGCTAACGTATTAGACAATCCCATTACAAATGCCATTTTTTTGCATAACATGCCTAGATAAATTTCAATATTTACTTAAGAGTCGTTAAACGTATAGGTTATGTGGACTTCCTGACAGTCCGTCGTACAAGCCGGAACAAGAATTGCGAATACCAAACACGTTTTGGACACTGTTTTTACACAAATATATTTGTGATTTCTTCTTCCATCGCGCATTTATCTACTAATACGTAATACGGACATCATAAAATACGAAGTTCAATTAAAATGTCAAAACACAGTTAGAGGTTATCAAGCATGCCTTTTCAATTGACTAGAAGACTAAAATTGCGTTTGCTATCACTATAAACAAGTCGCAGGGAAAAACATTTCAAAGAGTAGGATTGTATTTACCAAATGCCGTATTTTATGTAGCCTTTTCAAGGGTAACTAAATCAAATAACATGTTTGTATCCATTGAAGAAAATGAAATAAAAAAAGTACAAAAAGGTTACAGTCTTACATGAAATATCGTTTACAAAGAGGTATTGTAATGTCTTGTAAAAACTGCTATTAAAAAAACAATTATCTGTATTGAGATTTATATACTGCAATGACTCATATAGGTGTGATTATTATTTCTAACCGATCGATTTTCGATTTATTTTTAAACATGTTTTTCCTTCCTTCCAACTACCGCTCTCACCAGATCAACTACTCTTATTCAAAAGGCTGTGTTTACTTAAAACCTTCATAGTGCGAAGTTTCAACCCTTGATCAGCGAGTCAGTCAGTAATATTTCGCTTATAAATATAGACACGGCCTTCACAATTTCGTTGGCATTTTCCAATTTAAAAACGGAAACAAAGCGTCATAATTTAAAATATCTTTTTTTCGAATAATTCGCGAAAGCAGTTGTACGATATTGTTGAACCATTTGTTTTAGTTATTTAATATTTTCATTAATTCACTCTCCTCAACCCGTCCCCCCCATCGTACGACAAATCACAACAAGGTTCCCCTTCAGCGTAAATATAGAAACGAGGAAATAACGTTGGAATTAAACCATTTCCATGTACATCCGGTCGGATAAAGGAAGCGCTAATATAAGTCATAACAGACTGACCCGTGTGTCGAAGAGCTCACGGCTAAATGGTGTGGAAATTCAATCTGCCACGGGAATATTAAAACAAAGCAAATGAATGACACGTCATATTTTACGCGGCGCCGAATACAGGAAATTTTAACCTCCCCTCACACACACCCGTCCCACCCGCACACCGTTTCGGAACGGAATAAAAGTACAGATGCTAATCTGTCCGGGGAACGTATTACAGTTTAATTTCCAACGTAGTCGCGTGGAGCGTTGGGGTCGATAGCAAAGATGGCGGCTTCAATTTTTTCATGCTGTATTGTTTCATATTGTATTTTTTATGGAAGAAAATTGATGAAGTTGAAACCGTATACAAATTTTTCCACTTAATTGCTAAAAAAATAGATCGGAAGGTACCTCCAAGAAATACCAGGGAACCAGCCTATTTTCTCAAAATCAGTTTATCAGATATTGTCCAAATCTGGATCTTATTTAAAGAATTATTAGTAAAATTGTAGTGGCAAATTAAAAAATTACTGTTCTAGGGTAAAATTTAAAAGACTGACACCGTCTGGACTACAAGAGCGTACGCGCTCGCGTCACACACACACACACACACACACACACACACACACACACACACACACACACACAACACTTTTTTACAAATACTTTTTCTACAAAAGAAGTCCTGGCAGACAGCTCTCTCTGAATCGAATTTCCAAAAATGTTTTCTTTATCAGCCATTTTTTTAAAATTATGTTTTCACCATCGTAATTAGCATTAAAATCTGCATAGGCTATATATTAGAATTTTTAACTTTTTAATTACATTGAAATTAAACCCTGACCGCAGTACAAATAATTTTCTTAATTTTAACGGATTTTGAAAATTAAAAAAAAATTAATTTATGCAGTATTTAACGCTGATTTCGATGATGAAATCAGATTTTCAAAAACATTTATGACAAAAACTATGCAATTAAAATATTTATAATGGACGCCATTTTGAAACTCTAACGTATTTTACTGGTTAACAAACTTGCCTAAGCTATTTCCAAAATAGATTTTTGTTCCCAAGTTGAATCAAATTGGACTAGAATTAAATACGTGAGAGTTTATATATATACACAAACTTTGACGCTTCTTAAAAAGTGATCTAGAGGTCAGGATCGGCGTTCATTTCAAGGTCCTGGGTCTGGGTTTTACCATGATGTTTCCTCCAATAGCTCATTTTCCGATGGAAATTTGTTAAAAAGGGGGTCGTAAAAACTACTTTTTTTAAATTAAAATATGGCTCTAAATTTGGTACCAAATTTTTCAACAAAACATTTCTTTGAACTGAACTATTTTTTTGTTTATGTGCGAACAGCTGCGTGCCGCTATTATTTTTTTTTTTTTTTAAGTATCAACGAATTGTCTGGGTCATTATGAATACCTAAAGTACTATATTTTAACAACACTTGATCAATAATATTAAATTTGATTAAATTTGTTAAAACTTTTGTTTTGTTTTGTTGTTTGATAAAAAAAGTGGTTTGAAAACTAAAATGTTCTGAAAAGAAAAAAGTGCTAAGGGCACACACACTACAACTGCATACAAACGTATATATGTCGACTGTGGAATCGACGTCTACATTGATATGTACTGACATGCAGTACATATAAGGTAAACTATCAAACCTCAGATCGATTTTTACACGATTGTAATACTTTATTTACGAGACCTATTGCATATTTGGAAACGTGTATTAAAAGCACAAGTATTTTAAACTTCAAATTTTTTAAAATAACTTACAAGATTTCTGTTTGAAGCCGTTACTAAATAATTAATAAACGATATTGTTAAAGACTACTATTTTACCTAGCTCCTCTAAATATAGTGGTTCATTTTTAAAAGCATTCTTAACACGAGTTTCTTCATGAAAAGAAAGTTAAGCCTCTGAAACACCATGAAACTTTCACACGTTTCATATACGATAAAATAAAAGCAAAATTTAATTAGAAAATATTTTCAAATTAATATGAAATCACTTTACATTACAGATATAAGTTTTAACAACCCCACCCGTTCTACGTAACATCGATGCAAGACGAGTCCTGAATATTCTTCCCGCAAATTACATTTATTCCAAAACATTGATATTTTCCATTAAAACTTTAACCCCCGGGGTAAGATCTGTATTTGTAATCATCCTCCCCAAACATCGGTGCCGTGTGTGCGTGTGCTGTGAATATTTAATGTCTCGATTTTAAAGTTAATTTCAATGGTGGCAGGTTAAAAGCTTAAATATAGGGTTGTTCAAACTTTCAACACAGGCAGTTACCGTGAGATCATCAATATAAAGCGGTTACCTTATAAACAGTAGGCTATACACGATTTCATGGTAATGAAAGCATGACTTTTAATCCCTGTTTAGAATTAAAAACTCACAAAGATCGCCCAAAGGTTAAATAACTTATTTCCTTGACTAATTTCCTTTTCTGTACTCTAATCTATGTTACTGTTAATTATCTTTCTAATCGTTATATATTCTCTCACGTATTTTTCATACCTGCTTTTAGAGATCTGCTGTCTAATTTTGATAACTCGATCACTGAAATTGTTGTTTTAAAGCTGATCTTTTCAGGTCAAATGTTTCATTGTTAACCGTGATCTGCTGTGTCATATCAATAGTTCAGTCATCCCAATTGTTGTTTCAAAGCTGATCTTTTCATATCAAACGTTTCATTGTTAACCTTGATCTGCTGTGTCATATCAATAGTTCAGTCATCCCAATTGTTGTTTCAAAGCTGATCTTTTCAGGTCAAATGTTTCATTGTTAACCGTGATCTGCTGTGTTATATCAATAGTTCAGTCATCCCGATTGTTGTTTCAAAGCTGATCTTTTCAGGTCAAATGTTTCATTGTTAACCGTGATCTGCTGTGTCATATCAATAGTTCAGTCATCCCAATTGTTGTTTCAAAGCTGATCTTTTCATATCAAACGTTTCTTTGTTAACCTTGATCTGCTGTGTCATATCAATAGTTCAGTCATCCCAATTGTTGTTTCAAAGCTGATCTTTTCAGGTCAAATGTTTCATTGTTAACCGTGATCTGCTGTGTTATATCAATAGTTCAGTCATCCCGATTGTTGTTTCAAAGCTGATCTTTTCAGGTCAAATGTTTCATTGTTAACCGTGATCTGCTGTGTTATATCAATAGTTCAGTCATCCCGATTGTTGTTTCAAAGCTGATCTTTTCAGGTCAAATGTTTCATTGTTAACCGTGATCTGCTGTGTTATATCAATAGTTCAGTCATCCCGATTATTGTTTCAAAGCTGATCTTTTCATACCACGTGTTTCAGTGTTATCTATGGTGTTCTGCCTGATCCGAATATTAGGTAACAATGCGTGAATAACACGGGTAGGCTATGTGTGGCTACATATTTAGACATTTGGGTTATACCATTTAAGTACTACAGCGAATTGGATAGACGTCGTACTTATTTTTTTTGGACTACACAAATATACAGCTTGCGAGTTAATCAACTTTTCTGATTTAAGTACTTTAGGTCGAAAACCTTTTTGGCTGCTGTCTTTTTCTACTTGTCGTACAGCAGCATGGTGACGGACTTATTTGATGAATCCTTACAGTTTTATTCGTGTGAATCGCATAATGTAACTAACTCTTTCACTTTCCTATTCCCCATAAGGTTGTTTCACTTTTTAAACACTATTTACTTAGCCATATATGATTAATTTTCTCCCATGATAATTTTAATGCGAGTTAAAAAGCAAAGCGATCCATTCGTAACTTTTGTACCTCACCGTTTGTACTAGAAGCTCAAACTGGGTCTTGCAAGAAGCCTGGTGAAGGTAGTAGGTACCATGGAGGATGAGAAAGACTCAGGCATCAGAGCGGTCTGAAACTGACCACTAGGTGGTCGTATAGGGAATGTAGAGACGATCGGTTTGCCAGAATAGGAACCGACAGCTCTTTCATTGGCCCAGAACCTGCTTGTGAAGTATACTATACTCTTAACACGCAGGCGCATGTCTCCCAATGGGTTTCTAGGGAACACTTAAGGTTTGGAACAGAATGAACAGTCAAAGAGGACGCTGCAGGCACAGCTAGATCCCATATAGGCGAGACGCTTAGGCTGAACAGAACGGATCTTCTGAGAGTGACGTGATTTCTGTCCAGTCACTGGACATTCCGCAGTCATCTACACAAAATTGGTTTTCATATGACACATATTTCTTGTAAGAAATGTGGTACATTTGAGGAAGCAGTTCAGCACATAATGTGTGACTATTCAGCTTTGTATAGGAAATGATTTGAATCTCTAGACACTCTGTGGAGTGGAGGAGAGACGATGGAATAGGTTCCGAGCATCCGAAGCTTTTCACGGTTCTGTAATACACGAGGTTGGATAGGGATCTGTTGACGAGGGTGTAAAATAAGGTATACAGTTGAACGGCAAAATCAGAATTATGGAAGTCCTGGCCCTCTAGTGGATAAAAAATTTAATTAATTTCAGACTTCACAATTAACACATCTTTAGGTCTTCTTTGAAGAAAAAGAAAAAGAGGACTTTAAATAAATATTTTTTTTAATTGGACAACAACAAACGAACTCATAAAAACGCAAGAAAATACGCACAGTTTTCCAGTAGGGCTGAAACAGATGCAAGCGAGGGAAAATTTATTCCGTTCGACTTGCGAGAAAAGAAGCGCCACATTCGTCATTCATTGCTGCATTCGTCTGACGCAAACATAATCGCAAATGTACACATAGCTTTATCCCGATAGTTCTCTACTAACTAGTTTGTAAACATTCGTCTAGCTCTTGCAAACGTAGCAAGCGCTCAAACAAAACCTATGACAAAGACTTTTTTTTTGAAACGCGCAAAAACAAAACTCACGTTGCCTTAAATTTTTCTAAAAAAATATTTTAAGCCGAAAAACACATTGAGGCTATTATCGCCTCCCTAAATGTAAGTGTAAGTGTAGTGTTATAAGTGTAAGTGTGTTAGACTCAGGTACCGCGAGGGATGTCTAAATCCTCTCAATAGGTGCAACTGGTTTGCATCCCCTGCGGGGTCATTGACTTTAAATTAACCGAACTATTAAAAGATTCATAACCTAACATTTAGCCCCCAACTCAACTCGTCAGTACAATGGAGGCTGCTGTTTCAAACTCGCATTGCAACAAAATGTTATAATTTCCCTTTACGTGAGGGGGTGGGGTAGGGGTTTTTGGTGCCATTTCCGCTCACACTGGCCATTAACAGTGCGTGGAGGATATTAAAGGAAGGGCGTTAAACAAAACCATCACAACGGCCCTATTTTATGGTGTCAAACTTCATTTGCACACTCACAGTTCGATACATTTCATCTCCGCTTTCAGAAATTTACAACACCTCTGATTCTCTCTCTCTCTCTCTCTCTCTCTCTCTCTCTCTCTCTCTCTAGTATCCGTTAGTTATGTTTCAGCTGCGTTTCGTTGGCCGTTTCTACAAAAATAACGCTACATTTCTATTTTGCGGCCTGAGATCACGCTAATTTTATTCTTCACTGAGAATCAGGCAAGTTTGAGAAACAAATATTTTAAGTTACGTTTTAATACAGGCAAAATACATTTTAGTTGTTTGTGTTTTAGGGTCTTCTCTACTTTGTCGTCCTCCAGGAACTAAGTGACGACAAATAAAATCCATTTTTGACATTTTACTGAATTGTACCATTATTTAAAATTTCTAAGTTATCTAATTTTTAATGGAACTTGTCGTATTTAAATAAATTTTCGACTTTATATATATATATATATATATATATATATATATATAATATTTTTACAAAAATGTTTCTAATTCAAATAATTTTTTTTTAAAGATCGTGAAAATTTTGATTCATTTTGGTTATGTTACACTTTTAAACGCTTAAGAAAAACATATGCGTCACCAAAAGTTTGATCAATCGGCAGCGAGGAAAATGGTTTAAATAAACTTGCTCAAAAAAGAATAACGACTAAATGTAGGGACCCTACTGTATTAAAAAGAAGAAATTATGGTTCGTAAATAAATAAACACACACACAAATATGGGCAGGATTTAAGTTATGAATCTATGGCCGAAATTTCATGAAGATCTGATAACCTATTTTGAGATATTTACTAGATTTTTTTTTGTTGAATTTAATGAAGAATTTTTAGGACAAAAAGTGCGTATATACTTTTTTATAATTAGGAAGAACATTAAGGTAAAATATGAATATTAGAGTAGATCTGGAGATTTTTTTTCTTGATAAATTAAAGGGTTTGCAAGCGTGCGCAGATCTATAGAATGCAATTTTTCGGGCTGAGGAAAGCTGAAAGTATATATATATATATATATATATATATATATATATATATATATATATATATATATATATATATATATATGCATCAGAATATAAAGATAGGTTTATTTCACGAGAATGTGAACAAATAACAATTGAAATAAAATAGAGATTTGGTTCCTAAAATAGGGCTTAAAGTAATATAGAGGTTCTTCAAAGACAAGAAAACATTCGGTGTTACCAAAAACCAATACGTTCATGATCATCAGACCGGTCAGTAACTAGTAGTGTAAAGGCGCACAGACTGACTATTGGATAGCCCATTTAAATATGCATACTGGTTCTTTAATGTCTGTACGTTAAAATTGAATTACAGTGCAAAATCCAATTTTGCCGAAACACTCCATCGAACAGTCCAAAATCAGCCGCCTATCGCTTTTAAATAAATCGTTTCATTTTAAAAATTGATACCCCTAAATAGCCGTCTGTCGTCTTGAAACAGGATCAGCGTAAGGAATTCACTCGGGGTGTGTCTAAGGTTGGGGATGGGAGGAAGATACAATGTAATACCAAGTGCTTTTAAAGGAGAGATGGATAGTGCAGCGAATTGCTTTGCTAGAACGAGATACGAATTGGTACGTCTTATGCAAAGACTGGAATCAAAGTAAAGGTCCCCCCCGCCCTCTCGCCGCCCTTTTGAAATCTTTATCGCATTCAAGCTTCAGTTCGTCAACGTGATGCCGTGTGTGTGGAAATGCTTTTAAAACAATTGAAACAAAAGCCCGGCCGTTATTTTTTAGCGTTTATTTTGAGTTAGAGAAATTGTTTCAGAGCTGCAAAAACAATGTCACTTATATAGTGGCTATCCTTACTGTAGTTAACACGGTAAAAAGTCTTAGATTTGAAACGGTTCATTTGCGGGTCATACTTTTAAATCATTTTCAAAAAGACAAGATAAATGAGTTAGAGATTTTCTATGATCCGGAATAACCGCCATTTTGAAACTGTTAAACAGTTTTTACTGGGTAACAAACTTTTTTAACCTAACACGGTAAAAAGTCAAGGATTTGAAACGGTTAATTATCGCGGGTCATGTTTTTAAATCACTTTCAAAAGGGCGTAAGATAATTTAATTCTTATGATTTGAAATAACCGCCATTTTGAAACTGTCGAACGGTTTTCTCCGGGTAACAAACATGTTCAAGCTTTTACCAAAATCGATTTTTATGCCAAGTTTAAATAAAATTAGACCAAAATTGCAAACGTGAGAGTGTTGATACAGGCACATACCATGTTGTATATTTACAGGTGCAAACAATTTTTATCGACCTTCAAAAAGGAGGTTAGAGTTCAGGATCGATGCTCATTTCAAAATCACGGTTAAAATATCTATTTTTAAACTATATTTTTGGTCAACAAAATTTAAAACAGGAACTTCTTATCGGCTCTGACGATTTTGATAAAATGTTGTTTTAAATATAATCTATAAATATCCAAATTAAACTTATGTGCCCCTATTTCTTCAAAACGTTCTGGTCGGGAGCTACAAAAAAAGCTAGAAAATTGGTCCGTCACTTTTTGAGTCGTAAAAGTATAAACAAATCGTTTTTGGTCACGATTAAGAAATAAAAGTGGGTTAACTGAACGATGTTTATCGGTAAAGAAAACATTTGAAACTTTTTTATATTAAGTGGTAGTAATAAAAAAGCTTCTAACTCCCTTCTACCAGACATGATCATTTGCTGTTTTTCCGACTTAACCCTACATTGCATATTGTAGCTTTTTTATACACTTTGCTTAACAATGCCTTATTTCGTAGGCCTATATTTTTTTCAACATTATGCATTCTGGTGTAGTATTAAAACATTAATTTTCATACGATTATTTCATAATGTAATATTAGTAGCCCTGATAATCTTAAAAATCATGTTTACCCTTTATACACTGAATTTGTAAGGTTATGTTTTGAAGTTAATTTTTTGATTGCATATTTACCAATCCTAAAGTTTTTAAATTTCTTTTTTATGTCAAATTTGGTACACTGACATGTGTTGTAATTGTTCGTAAACGATGAAAATTTAAGTGAAATCTAATTAACGGATATTGTGAAATTTGTATGTAGTTTCTCAACCAGATTTTTTGGAAATAATTATTGAATGTAAGAAAGTTTGTATAAAGTTTTTGTACCATTTTTTTTTTATTTTCTACTCTTACCCTCTAAGGCGGGGGCAGAAAATCCCTACCGTGGACGGTAATTTAACCATCCATGACTAAATCAATTAAAATCTAACCATATTTACTTTTAATATAACAAAGTTGGGAAACGTTTACCCCTCTCCCGTATATTTGAAGTGGAAGTGGAAGTAGCGCTTTACGATAAATTCGCAATATTTGTACAAGCTGGGGGAGCGGAATGAGATTGACATTTGAACCGTAGAGATGATACGTTACAATTATTCGGTTACTCTTCCCTGTAGCATTGGCTGTTTTGCATGTCCCGCGACCCAATCTCGGTAAGGGCGGTTCTTAATAGAATTCACTCTTGCTCGTGCTAAACAAGACAGCAGGTAGAGCCGCCTCCGGTAGGCGGTAACAGCTGTTTCCGTCTAACATAAGGCGGATTTGTACTGTCATTTTACAAAATTTGTAGATTGTGTAAAAACATAACGACAAATGGTAATTGTTCACTATTTGGCAGTCATATATCCTTTTCCGTTTTAGGATATAGTGTTTATTTATGCTTTGTAACTACAGATTGGACAGGTTTAAAGAGTCAGATCAACAGGGTTGTGTTATAAATGCCGAATTGAAAGAAATGACGAATGAATTTTAGGTTAGTGATCTTCTGAATTATTAGCAGATGATACACTATCTCAGGACACTACAGTCCAGCCACTTAGTAAACGGCCTGCACTAGAATTTCTCGCGCATGTAGGAGAAATCCCCTCCACCTCCCTCCACCAATCCAGTGACACAGATGTCTGCCAGTCTGAGTTTACAAACTCGTACCACTCAGTGATAGCGAAGGAAAAAGAGAGAGATATGGTGAGAGAGTGGGGACTCGACCTTTCACTCGTACATTTTTAACGTATAACATGTTTTAGGGTTGGTTTTGATGCTGGATTTTACGGGACGTGTGATGCGAGAAACATGTTTATATTGATATATAACTGTATATTTGAGCGTCGCAAGTCTCATATTAAATTAATTATAATTAAAAATATCTGTGATCGAACCAGGGAACTAGAAGTGATGTGTGTAGTCCGCGATAACCACTACATCACTGAAACTACGATAAAATTTGACCTATTTAAGTATATGAAATGAATCGTCAATTAAATTTTTATAGTTATATTAAAAGATCCGTTGTTTTATATTAATTCGTAAAGATCAGCAGATTTATTTGAACAGCTCATAGACTATAATAAATTTCAGGTTATGTTGTTAAAAATTAGCTATATTAATGTGTCGTATTTTCGAACAAATTATCATAATTAAAATAAAAAAGAAAAAGAAAACATTATACATAATTTTTATTTTTAGTTTAATAACAGAACTTTTTTTCTGTACCACTGGTGTTCTGAGAGACTGGCCTATAAAGTAGGTGTTACCAATACATCGATTGGTTGCGTCGCCATGAGGGAAATATTGTATTTTTTCCAATAATAAGACATCGCTATTCCTAGGATGAAAGTTAACTTAGTATTTTTGGTTAGTATGAGTTTTTCCTTGTCAATTTTAGTAATTTTCCGCCAAAACGTTTTTTATTACATGCCCAATAGTAATAACATGAAGTATTAAGGTACGGAAACTACAACAAATTAGAAAAAAATCGAAAATAAAAGTGACCCGGTAAACTTTTTTCTAAAATCACCTTAAGAACCTAATTAGCATGGTTTTGTATGAAAATATTATTGCATGAAAACCAAATTAACCGTAAGCAAGCAGTAAGAAAAAAAGAAAATATTTAAAAAATATTGCTTTAGAAAAGCAAATAAAAAGTTATAAATGCAACACTTTTAACACAAAGTACAAGCATAATTCACTGTATTATAGTTACAAACGAATAATGACATAAAATATTTATCAATAAAATTAAAAATAGGTCACATTTTATATCAATGTCCATAACATTGTTAATTAACTTTCTGAATTTGGTGAATACTGGCCATTTGAAATCAGTAGCATTTTTTTTTTTTTTTTTGACGTCAATTCTATATGCCACTTAGACTAGTGAGAACGAGGAATCATCGTTAATGATAAAGGTAAAACAACGGGAATAACTGCGTCTCGAACCCATATCCTTGAGATGAGCAGTTCAGAGACGTAACAGGTTGACTAATGCCTTAGCCACATCAACCACCTAGCTTTAATTAGCAACAGAATCGTGCAGTAGTTACAACTTAACAATTTTTTCAAAATAATTTAGAGCTTAAATAAATTTATCGTTCTTTCTGAAACGAACAACTTTTACGAAATTTGTTGTACTATCACAATGGTACCTTGTACAAAGCCCAAACGACACATGACTAAAATGTTGTCCATTTACTTCCGTTTCAATGACGATCATTGATTTAGCAACAAAGAGTGTCCGTAATTTTAATCAAACGCATTGTCGATTATTTTGAAGTGTGGGACGATGATGCCTTGCATAAAGCCCGAAAGATATGTGTATAAGACTTTTCCCATTCACTTCCGTTTCAATGTGGCAGCTTCCGATTTATAATAACGAGTGTAAGCAGTTTTAGCCAAACAGATTAACCAATTATTTTGAAATTCAGTAGAAGATATCTTGTATGACGTGTATTTTTTTCCCATTTACTGTTTCAAGATGGCGAGTGTACGCCATTTTAATTAAACGAATTGGCCCATTGTTTTGAAATTTGGTACTAAGGTACACCCCGAAAGACGTTATGCTTTTTTCTCATTCACTTCCGTTTCAAGATGGCGGGCTCTGATTCAACGTTGAGAGTGTTGCTGGCTATTTCCTGAAGTACTGGTTGAACATGATAATTTTGACCATTTCGTGGAGAAATAGCAAAAATTTCCAATAAAGTTGGTAATATTTAAAGTTTAATAATAAAGTACTATTTTTCGCAAATATTACGGTTAGCGGTTAAATTGGCGGAAGAAGTTAAGAGTACTGTCACGGAGCGCTGTGTAAATTAATTAAGAATAGGTTATACTGTGAGATCTACTGTTCTTTGATCTACTGTATCGTATTCATCCGAAATGGCATTCGAGTAAGAAATCGCTTTGGCACTGTTCATTCTGGCTAAACAGTTGCTCTAACCCAAGTTTTGATGAAAAAAGTTTTAAAAATCAACATTTTATCTATCTCTTACCATTTTCATATAAAATGTCCAAAATGTTTACAGCGCAACAAAGCACAGTATTTAGGTTATATATATATATATATATATATATATATATATATATATATATATACGACTTATATATATATATATATATATATATATATATATATATATATATATATATATATATATATATATATATATATATATAAGTTTAACGAATTCTCAAAACGTAATCTACAGTTAAAGGTTAGGAGCCGGGTATGGATCATACTACGATGTCCGTTTCGATAGCTCATGTTCCAATGAGCTTGAAATGAAACTTGAATGAGGTAATTCCAAAGAATGAGGTAATTCTTTGAGTACCTTTCAAACATAACCTTGTTGTATAACAACGCGTTTCTGCGTTATTTAACTTCAGTTACCAAGTAATTCATGAAGATTTTTACTTCAACATTCCGTTCAGAGCTAAATTGACTCTTTACGTTTTTTTTTATTCAGATTGCTAACGCCTAAAGAAAGAGCTGAACCAGTGGCTGGCGGGTGATGGGGGGTGACAAATCGAATTTGAAATTACTTTAATTCACAAGGGATGCGTATAGTATGCACACATCGCGCTGCCAAATTTCCAGTGTCCAATAGAAAGTGACACCACCAAACAAAGATCGGGCGGAAATCAGACAAACTGTAGGCTGTACTTACGTCAGGTAACACTCATAACCGGCAAACATTTTGTATATGGAAACTTTTCAGAAATGCACTCTGTTGTATTCACTCTGCTTGGCTTGTTCATAATGTGAAACATAAAACATTTGTAATTACGAGTAATTTAAAATTAGTAAATAAACAATTTCTGCAAAAACATGAGAACAACTTAAACACAACATTACACATGAAAATAAATAAATAAAAAACTTAGGCAGTGCGGGACTGGCCGACAGAAGTGACTACTCCTTTTGGCATGTATGACTGTATACATTTTCACTATTATGATTTAATTATTTTTATAAAAAATTAGAAGCAGCACGAAAGGGCCACTCTTGAAAATTATTTTCGTATTAAATTTCGCGTGTGTAAGTACATAACTTAAAAATTAACTGAAACTGTGACAGACTTTGAATTTCAGGATCTTAGGTTATATAAGGGACTTTAATAATTAATCAGTTTATAACCCTACTTTTGACAGTTATACTGTCTAAGCATAATAATAAATATTAATATTTGTGATTCTGGCAATCAAAAATAGGTATAGGTCATATACATTAAATAATTTCACCACACAAATTTAGAAAAATACACAAGAACAATAAACATAACCTCAATTGAAATGATATTGAAGCTATTGCGCGAAATTAGCTGTCAGTTCCAGTCTAGATATATACAAGAACAATATATTTAGTAAGGTATGCATTACGGACTCAAGCGTGACGCGAAAGCACATGTTTGTACCTATGTTTTGTCAACCGCGACCATACACGTTTTCACTTCAAAAATACATTTTACTAAGCATTAAAAAAATTATGATGTGTTGTAGAAATATTTGCAGTAATAAAGTTTGGAATGATAATGTTCACTAGAATGCGCGTATGGATGTGTTAGAGCGTTCCGTGACGGCAAACTGAATTTTGGCCAGTGCAAAACGTACACCTATACCTCGGGATAAGAAGTAATTACTTAAAAAAAAATTAAAAACGGAATATCCTTCTATTACATACGTATCTGAACATTAATAATTCTGGTCACTGTATCAAATTCAAAATAGGATAAATTGTGTTTCAAGAGTAAATGCCGTATTTTGGCATAAATCCCTACACGCAATTTTCGCCTTGACATGATGTAAGCGAATTTCAAAACTTTTTTGTATTAACAATTTCTTTGAAAAATTTTTTTTACAGTTATAATAAGCATTATTCCCCGCAGGGGTGCAGACTAGCTGCACCTATTGAGAGGATTTAGACGTCCCTCTCGGTACCCGAGTTTAACAAACACTTAGGCCTACACTTAAAACACTACACTTACGACTTTAACACTTTACACTTATACTTACATTTAGGAAGGCGATAATAGCCTCAATGTGCTTTTCGCCTTAAAATAACAAAAAAATTATGATACGAATTGAACTCATCTTCCTCCAATGAAATAAGATTTTTAGAAACGTGTAAAGTAAAGAAGTTATACTTTTTAAAGTTTTGAAACGACCGCCATTTTGATGGTTGCACGAAATTTGCCATTACAAAAATCGATCGTGCAAAGTTTGAATTAAATCGTAAAAGCATGAAAATCATATCAGATCGAAGTCATATTCATTTACGCATTTTAAATTCAATTTGAAAATTTAAAATGCTTTTTATTCAGATTTTAACGCTTTTTGCACTGGTGAAATTAGTTTAAATCAGTAAAAATAGTTCCAATAGTTGGGTTTACTATATTACTTTTGTATAATTGATTCGATGATCGTTCTACGAGGGTTGATCAAATATAAACGAGACTGATTTTTTAAAAAAATTATTGCTTACTTACAAATTATTCTTGATACAACTTATTTTTCTACATAGTCTCCCGCACGAGTAACACATTTTTCCCACCGGATTGGAAGTTTTTTAATTTCATCTTCGTAAAAAGTTCTCGGGCGTTCATTGAGCCATTGGAGCACGAAGGTCTCCACCGCAGAATCGTTTTCGAAACGCTGGCCTCCAAGCGCCTCTTTGAGTGGCCCAAACAGGTGATAGTCGCAGGGTGATAAGTCTGGACTGTATGGGGGATGTTCCATTGGTTCTCAGCCAATTTGATCGAGTTTAAGCCTCGTAGCGTTCGCCGAATGTGGTCGGGCATTATCGTGAAGAAGAATGACGTTTCTCGCCGGTTTAGATTTCCTTTTCCTACGAAAAGACTGTTTTGCGGCCTCTAAAACATCGCAATAATATTTATTGTGCGTCGTTGATGGAGGAAATCGACGTGAAAGGCGCCTTGATTGTCGAAAAATACAGTGGCCATTACCTTCCCGGCCGACGATCGTGATTTGGCCTGAGTTTTTCTACTGCTTCCCGTCCTTCGGGTAACGATTTTTTGAACGCTACCATAGCTCAACTGGAGTTCATCTGCAATAAATCGCAGCGATATACGTCTGTCTTCGTCCAGGAGCTTCCGAACAGCATCAATGTTTTCGTCCGTGACGGAAGTGGTCGGGCGACGATCATGGCTGAGGTTTTCTACTGCTTCCCGTCCTTCGGCGAATTCCTTGTGCTAAGCAAAAACGCGAGCTCTTGACAGGGTCCTGTCCCCGTATTGAGCCGTCAATCTACGAAAGATTTCAGTCGGATTGACCCCCTCCTTGGCCAAAAACTTAATAATAATTCTCTGCTCCACGGAAACGTGCACTTCACTCTCACTCATTGTATAGTTTTATACTGAAGGGTCCGAACGGAAATGTTGCCCGTCTACGCCCGTCCCAAACCTCCCAGGCTACCTGAAACCCCACCCTTTAGAGTTCAATGTCCAACGGAAAAGTTTTTAGAAAGTCAGTCTCGTTTATATTTGATCAACCCTCGTATATAGCTTCATAATTCTACAATTAGTAGTTCAAAGAACATTAGACATAGCAGTAAATAATGTACAGAGCCCACCAAGACAGCACTCGTAACATTTTCCGCCAATTTAACCGGTAACTGTAATATTTACTGGACCACCTTTATTGGAAATTTTATTCTCTTTCTTCATGAAGAGGTCAAAATTGTTGTAGGCCTTGTCGTTCATTCAGTATTACAGGAAATATCCAATAGCTACATGCCCAAAGTTATATCAGATCCCGCCATCTTAAAACGTAAATGAAGGGGAAATCTTACACATACGTCTTTTGAGTTTTATACAAGGTACCCACATGCCAAATTTCAAAGTAATCGGTCATTGTGTTTACCCGAAACTGCGTAAACTCATCATCGTTGAATCATAGCCGCCATACACTCGTAATTGAAAAGTATAGGCTGCCAACTTGAAACGGAAGTGAATAGGAAATAATCTTACACATAGGTATTACGGGCCTTATACAAGGTATTTTTGTACCAAATTTCGAAAGAATCGGTGAATGCGTTTGTCTAAAACTGCATACAGTCGTTATTGTAATTCAAAGGTCGCCATCTTGAAACGGGAGTTAAGGGTAAACAATCTTACAACACATACGTCGTTCGGCCTTTATACCATTTTCCAGTGCACTAGCTCAGTTAGAGCGCCGCTGTCTAGGTTTTTAAATGTATCAATAATTTACAATAATATTATAATAAATTATAACATTATATTTGGATAATGTTCAAATTTATTTCAAGAATTCATGTATACGCATTTTTATTAGATATCTTAAAAACGTGTCCCTTACATAGGCGCCACAGTAAATTTTACCCGACCTGTCCAAAAGGCTAAGACCGGCACTGCAATTTTCATATCAATTTTCAAAACAATCTGTCAATGCGTTTGACCAAAACTGCGTAACAAACCAAATGCAGAACGGTCGCGTTGAAACAGAGATCTCGCTTCGCTCGTTCAATGATCCATTAACACTTTTCACGTATAGCCTCCTTGTTATTCGAGTTTCTGTAATATGGTAATTGTAACGTTGCTGACTGGTTGAGTAGCTAGCCTCGCACACAGGCTTACTAATGAAGGCTAGGCTCGGAGCACACAGGAAGTATCACTTTGTAATGCTAATAGCGCCTTGTTAACAGCCTGTGTAATTGGTTTATCTTCTATCTCCGTCAGGCTCACCGAGCTTGACCATCCGCTCTGCTCTCTATTAATTGTCCACTTCCGTTACATAGTGACATTAACGTTACGCTCCTACGTGCCTACGTGACGTTTAGGTAACGGTTTAGTTTTCTAAATATTAATTTTGAGAAGATTGGTGACAGAAACGATCTTCCAATATTTTTTTTTACCTTATATTTTATAAATTGTTTGTTACTGTAATTATCAGAAAAAATGAACAATGACTGCTGTGGTAGTTTCATTTTTTTATTTTTGAAGTGATTACTTGTTATCGCGGGGTATGGGTACATGTTTTGCAAGGGGAAAAATTCAGTTTTCCGTCACGGAATTCTTTAATTTTTGTTTACTGATCAATAAAATGTATTTTTGAAGTGAAAACTTGCATGGTCGACAAAACATTAGTTTATATTGCCTCACTGCATATATTGCTTTTGTATATATCTAGACCAAAAGTGACTACTTCTAAACAGCTGATTTCGTACAATATCTTCAATATTATTTCAATTGAGGTTATATTTATTGTTCTTCTTAGTTTTAAAAATCTTTATTTTCTAAATTTGTGTAGTTAAATAATTTAATATATATGATTTAATGAACTATACCGATTTTTGAATGCCAGAGTCACAAATATTAATATTTATTATTATTATATTTAGACAGTATAACTGTCATGTATAAGTGTCAAAAATAGGTTTATAAACTGATTAATTATTAAAGTCCCTTATATAGCCTAAGATACTAAAATTGAAAGTCTGTGACAGTTTCAGTTAATTTTTAAGTTATGTACTTACACACACGCGAAATTTAATACGAAAATAGTTTTCAAGAGTGGCCATTTCGTGCTGCATCTAATTTTATATAAAAATAATTAAATCATAATAGTGAAAATGTATACAGTCATACATGACAAAAGGAGTAGTCACTTCTGTTGGCCAGTCCCGCATAGCATACGTTTTTTCTATAGAATTTGGAAATTTAAAATGCTACATTTTCTCAGATTTTAACAGTAATTAAAAACGTTTTGGATAAAAAAGTAAGGGTTTCTTAAGATTTCAGATTTGCAAAAGCTATTTTAAAAACGTTAAAAGTAACCATACTATTACCGAAATCGATTTTGGTGTCATATTTGTATCGGATTAATCTAAATTAACATGTTACTAAGCGACGAGTGCGAATACTTCGAACAGTTACTTAATATAATAAAGTGGAAATAAGTAAATATAAATACTTTTATATATTTTGTCCATTCAAAATATTTTATTATAAAAAATATGAACAAAATTAGCATTATTGTTCATGATATTAACATTATATAGGCCTACAGTATTTTTTCCTTTTTAAAATTAATTTCACAAAACTTCTTTTAAAAACAATGTTTGAGGTTATGACGTGATCATCGTTCACTTTTTGCCCGTGTAATATAATATATATTACATTATTTTTTTAAATGTTATAATTGATATAATTTTCGTACCTTTTTGGAAGAAATAATTTAGACACGTATTGTTGAGTTTGTTTTTTGTTTTGGAACCTCATAGGCTTTTTTTTATCTTTTTGAAATGGAAAGTTCTAACGAAAACGTTAATTTTGATACAGTATTAAGGGAGATATTTCATACCGACAAAAACACCTTTGAGAAATAAATATATACAGATACATTAAAATTACATTTAAAATACTAAACTTTACCCTGATTGCCATTAATGCTGATTTAAAGTAGTAGTTCAAAATAACAGTAAACGTCGTAGTATATTATTAGTTAATATGCATAGTGCCGATTTAACTGGTAACCGTAATATTTACGAAAAATGTTACTGAACCGCCGTTATTAGAAACTTTATGCTCTTTCTACATGCAATAGTCAAAATTATGATAGGTTTTGCCGTTCAGCCAGTATTACCTGCAACTACTCTCTGAACGTTGAATCAGAGCCCGTCATCTTGGAACGGAAGGGAATAGGAAAAAATCTTATGCATATGTCGTTCGGGCTTTATACAAGGTACGTTCATACCAATTTTCAAAACAATCGGTCAATGCGTTTGGCCAAAATTTGCGTAACAAAGAAACAAACACACAAACCAAACTCGACTTACAGTCGAGTTGAAACAGAGACGTCGCTTCGCTCAGTCAAAAACGTAGTCTTCACGAATAAGTGTTACACATTTTACAGAGATTTGGAAATATTACATTTTTGGTTGTTTTGTAGAATACAGAAAATTGCAGGCTGTCCGACAGAAATGAAAACAAATAAATCAATGTTCAATGCGGGTTTGAATTGTCAACTGATCTTGTTGCTGAACTGAAATTATACACAACTGATATTAAAGGAAATTGGCACTTTCCTACATTGTATACGATTATAAAACATCAATCTTGTAAATTATATCCAACTGTTAATGTTATAATAATTACGATTGCTGGGCTGGGCATGTATTATAAAGGCTCTGATAATTAATTTAAATATTTATTAATGGACCTATTTTTATACAATTTGTAAAAAAGTATATTTAAGTGTGAACGCTCTAAGCAATTTTGTTTTTAATCGAATTGGTTTAAAAATTGTGATTTAAATATTTATTATTTAACTTTATTTATATACATAATTTTAAACAAATAATTATTAAATATAAAAATTTTAATGACTGCAACGGATTTTGAACTCACCTCCATTAGTTTCGTAAACTGAAACTGAACTAAGAATGCTCTTAGAAATGTTTACTTTCTCACTGGTAGACTTAAATTCACTTCAAGAATACAAGAATACTAATAATTTGTATATGGCAAGATTAACATATTTTTAAATGGTATTCGTTCTATTGTGAGTTTATGTTTTTTACTCATACAAGAAAGTGTTAGGCTGCCTACAACAAATTTTCTTAATAAACCAAAAATAAAAATCATGTTTTCTCTTCCTCTTTATTTTAATTACGATAATTTGTTCTATAACACGACAAATTAACATAACTAGTTTTAACAACATAGGCCTAACCTGAAAATTATTATAGCTCATCAGCTGTTTAATGAAATCAGCTGATCGTTGCGAATTAGTATAATTAATTTCATATACTACGATATCGGTCGTAGTTTCCGCCGTATAGTGGTTATCACGTGCGTTTCACACGCACAAGGTCTCCGGTTCAATCCTGGGCGGAAACACAGGAAATTTTAATTATAATTAATTTAATATAAGACTTGCGATGCGCAAAATATACCATTACGTATCAATATTAATTTGTACACACGCGTCATGCAAAATCACACATCACAACCAGTCCTAAAATATGATGGCTACATGTTAAAAAGTTGAAAAAGCTGGTTTTGATGTTGGATTTTGCGCGTCGCGTGAAATTTCATTTATATATATATATATATATATATATATATATATATATATATATAAAATTAATCGTTAAATTAATTTTGATAAATATGTGACAGTAAAAGGTCATTTGTTTTATATTGATTCGTAACGAACAGCTGATTTCATTGATGGCTATAATAAATTGCAGGTTATGTTGTTAAAAACTAGGTATGTTAATTTGTCGTGTTTTCAACAAATTGTCGTAATTAAAATAAAAAGGAAGATAAAACATGAAACACGATTTTTTTTTGGTTCATTAACATTGTTTTTTATTTCAAAAATATTCGTTTATATGACGTGGTATTGTTACTAGGCCGTACAAGGAAATTTCCTTCCATCTCTTCTATGCAATTGCAGTTGCGTTTCTAAGTTATTTGAAATTATAATTGTAATAACATGTTTCAACAGATTTGCCGATGGCCCCTTTCAACTCGTTTTCAAAATCGTTATTACCTTTATTTTTTTGTCTCATGCTAGTTTGTAGCACAGAGCTCAACACACAGGAAGCTTATCTGACATGATTTACACTGAAAGCATGGCTGCAGAGATACTATCTCTGTTGGTGACAGCTAAAGTAGGCTTGTAATTTGTAATCGGATCGTTTTGGTGACAACAGGAAATGACTGAGTAATTAATTTGTCCATTTCCGGTGCCGCCGTGCACATTGTAAGTATGCAAATGAGTCGAACGAACCCGCTAAATACTGTAACCGATGTGTTGATCAGATCAACACCCGTTGAAACAGGTGTGGGAAAGTTGATTTAGTTAACCTTATCTTCTGGGTCGGACTAGGTTACTGTTGGCTGGCGGAGAACCAGCGCCTGTTGTTCGATTTTGTTGACACTAGTTCAAAAAATGCCGGTCACGTGACTTAGATTAAACGCCGGTAATAGTTCAATTTTTGCTTTTTTCAAATTATTTACATAACATAAATTGCTTTAATGAATTGGAAATGCGTTTTGATACTCGACGAAAATTTCATCACAATCTGATAAACCAGTCTGAGAAATAAGATGGATTTTCTTAAGAAAATCTTTTCTTAAGCTAATGATATCTTTGCTGAATATATAAATAGTTTAAAGATATGTTTATAAATATCTTGCTTTGTTTAAATAAATAAATACGTGAACATACCTTAGGATATTATTTAGTGTAATTATAGTAAAAGATCGGTTGTTTTATATTAATTCGTAACGATCGGCTGATTTCATTGAACAGCTGATAGGCTATAATAAGTTTCAGGTTATGTTGTTAAAATCTAGCAATATTAACAACAACTATTATAAATGTTTATATTAATTTCGGATGTATTATAAACGGTTACAACGTACAAGTGTTCTTCAACTAAGGAAAAATAATGACACCAAATCAACACGAAGTTTTCGTATAATACTCGTGTACTGTTATCGAAAAGGATGAAGAAAAAGAAAGAGACAAAATTCGTTTGCTCGTTCGTTCCATATTTCCGTTACATTCTTCCGTTCGGCAGACTTTTTTCTATTCACTCTACGCGCCAAAATTAACATTAAAAGCTTCGCTTCAATAAACATTAGACAGGATCTACTAAAAACACGCTCTTCTGAAATCCTTAATCAATTTAAACTGTTGTCACGTTACCGCAGTCGACAGTAATTCTTCTGAAATCACAAAAAACCGTTTAATCCAACAATTTGCAAACTCAACAAATCAATATTTTTTTAAAAACAAGTGAAAAACGACTTCCCGAAACCATAAACGTTTAACTGATTGTGTCCGACCTTCCTTTACAAAAAAAAAAAAACTATCCTCCAGATCGTCGCAAGTTTGTGACGTTAATGTTGGGCATTAGTGTTGGGTACCGGAAACCGAGTACAGATGTTCTCTGGTGACACCGTGCAGAACAGCTGTTCTACCTGTTCCTGTTTATGCAGGATCTGTGCGAGTGTACGCCCAGCGTGTATATGACTTCTCCATTAATTTATACAACTCGGACAATGCATGCTACTTTAGTGGAGTGAATTTATAGTTTTTTAGTTTTATTTAAACACGCGAACGGTAATACAATGACATTTATTTTACGGTTTGTTTTGTGAATTGTGTAACAACAGGTGCCATCGCGCGATGCTCTACTTTAATTTACATTACGGCTAATCGTTACAAATATATTACAATGGAATATAATAAAACTAAAATTACTATGGTATGCTTACACATTTCTAATAGGATGAATATATTGTTAAATTCGTGTTGATGTCATTTATGCTGCGTTTATTTTATCTATGCTGATTTTATAATAATTAAACAAACGAAGCAAAGTTCTGTTTCACTCGAAAGTTCGGAATTTATTTTTTGTGTTTGTTTGTTATGCAGTTTTTGTTAAACGCATTGACCGATTGTTTTAAAATTTAGTACCTTGTATAAAACCCGTATGATGTGTGTAAAATATTTTATTTTCTTCTGTTTAAAGATCATGCTAGAATCACAAAAAAGATTAAATACCCTATTCTAATAATGGGAGTGGTCAATGATGGGGAGAGTGGTCTAATGGTGGAGAGTGATTCTAATGATTCAGATGGTCAGACAACACATGTATAGGCGCTTTGATGTCAAGATTGGGATGCATTTGGGGAGAAAGATGGTGTGTTGGGAAAATCTGGAGATTTAGTATAGTATACAGACGGCTCCAAGACAAATGCAGGTACTGGTGCTGGGGTGTACTGCCTGAAACCAAGGGCAGATAGAACTGTTGCTCTGAAACAATGTGAAACAGTATTTCAGACTGAAATATTGGCCATGAATAACTGTGTTCGGGAGCATTTGAAACGAACCTTAAAGAAGGATTTTATTCATATTTATACCGATAGTCTGTCAGCAATCAAAGCACTCGTGAATCCTGCAAAGCTGTCTGCGAGTGTCGGGAGAACCTCGATGCTCTTTTCCTGGGTAACCGGGTTACTCTTCACTGGGTTCCGAGGCATAAGGGGTTTGATGAGGATAATGATGCGCCAGACCGATTGGCTGGACTGGAATCTGCAGCTGAGTTATCGGATCCGAGCCGGTTTTAGGGATCTCTGTATCGTTGTCCGGGTTTGTTATAAATAGTTGGATTAACAAGCAACACCAAGCAAGATGGGATAACCTTCATGGGCATTCTCATTGTAAGCGCTTCTTGGTAAGGACTTAGAGGAGCGGCAGACGTCTTGGGCAGAGCACAACTCAGAAAAATCATGGAGCTCATTACTGGGCACTGTAGTCTGAGGATACACATGAACAGGATGGGTATGTACCACGGAGAAACCGTGTGTAGATTATGCAGTAAATCAAAGGAAACTGCAGAACATATAATTTATATTGTTGTGAGGCTCTTGTTAGGAGGAGGTTAAGGGTTTTTCGTTTGCAGGACTCCAGGGACCTCCAGCAGGATGTGCTAGTGGATTGTTGGAACTTACTAAGGGTACCAATCTGCTGAACTAGTACTTAAGAGGCTTAGTTGCATAATAGGTCCGCCGATCGCAGTACCCGTGGTTTTATAATCTAATCTAATCCGTTTCAAGATGTCGGGTTTTGAATTTACAATGAAATGTAGTTGTTAGCTGCTCCCTGTAATACTGTCTAAACGGTCGTCTGATCAAATTTTGACCGCTTCATAAGGAGCATAAAGTTTCCGATAAAATTGGTCTGCTACAATTTCATAACTATTACGGTTAACGGTTGAATTGTTCGGAACAGGTTACGAGCCTTTCAGAACGGTGGCTAGGCACTTAATTAAGAACTTCACTGCGAGGTTTACTGTTCGTTGAACAACTAGTAAGTCATTGTAAGAGCTTTTCAGTAATGAAAAAGCTTGACGAACGACTGGTTCATTTAATGGAAAGGAACAATTCATTACAAAACAATCCAACTGATATATACTCTGTCAAACAGCTATATGACGAACTACCTTACTGGTTATAGATCTTATCTTACTAGATATAAAAGACAGTCAGGATAAGTTAATTAATTACGGTTTTCTATTTTAAATGGAATTTTCCGTATAGTGAATATACGCGTTCACTGAGATTTGTTTAACACGAACAGACGTCAGGTTAGGTTACCTAATTATATCTTCTTACCCTTATGTATTTAGGCTGTTCTTGTCCACAGTCTATAATTCATCTTTTCCAAGGTTGTCCCACCTCTTGTCTTCCAAATTGTATGTACTGGGTTATTTTATAAGGTATGCGATCTTTTTACACTCTTCAATATACTCATTCCATTTCAGAAAATATACTTTTATATGTTGACTCACGTTGTATATGCCATCTAGAGAATATCTTTTTTCTCAATCTATGCTCAAATTTTTCTCAATATATATTTATCACTTAATTCGTTGCACAGAATTTAAACTTGAAACAATTTTTGTAGTTTAGGAGTTAATTGGAAAATTATCATTATTGTCGGTTGGGTTTAATTTGTTTTTAGGCTTTATTCTCAATCCGTAAATTTCTGTTATTTTAAATTTAGTAAAGTGACTTAATTTTTCAGAAATTACTAAATAGAAATAGTTTTTCGGTTTTTTTTGTCAATAGTTTCCTAATTGGAAATGTTTAGGTAAAAGAAATACACGTGTGGAATTTGGGGAGTTACCAGAAAAAGCGAAGCTTTTGTTAATGATATGTTTGTTGAATATATAATTGGTTTGAAGATATGTTTACAAATATCTTGTTTTATTTAAAAAAATAAATACATGAACCTAGCCTAGATATTATTTGCTGTTGTTATAGCAAAAGATCAGATGCTTTATTATAATTCGTAATGATCAGCTGATTTCATGGAACAGCTGTTAGCCATTAATAAGTTTCAGGTTATGTTGTTAAAAATTAGGAATATTACAACAATTATTATAAACGTTTATATTAATTTCGAATGTATTATAAACGGTTACAATGTGCACGTGTTCTTCAACTAAGGAAAAATAACGACACTCGTCGCACTGCTCGTGCGATCCATGTTTTCGCTACATTCTTCCGTTCGGCAGACTTTTTTTTCTATCCACTCCTCTTGCCAAAGCTAACATTAAAAACTACTCTTCAATAGTAACATTTATTTTATCTTTGTTTTAAAAAATTTTATTTAATGGGAGTTACCTAATAACAATTGAAATTAAAGCAGATTTTTGAACACGTTTATATTAACTAAATTATGTTGAACAAAAAAAAAAAAACATTCAGAATTCAAAAAATCATGAACAAGTTTTCTACTTGAGTGTAAAATATCGCGCTTTCTTGTTCTTTCTTGGAGCGCGGCGCTGTAATGTTAGGGTGTTGCCATTAATCCTGGGAACAAATACATTTCTCAGGCAAGGGGATAAGGGCGAGGGGATGGACACAGCTATTCCCCTTATCTGCCGGCTCCCGGTCCCACATTTTGCATATCTCTTATACTTTACAATAAGCCATATTAATAATGTCTCGCATGGCCGTTGCTTACAGCGCTACCACTCTGAGATAACACCTCCGCGAAGTCAGAGATATATTGTAAACCCGAGGCTAAAGATTACTTACAGGCGCCATTTTCTTTTAAAATATAACGTAAATAAGGTTATTGGTTATCTTTTTAATAACTGTTTTGATAACAACAAAACGTAAAAACAGATGATCGTGAAAATAATAAAATTTAGTATAATGAAATCACCTTATTATTAATTCAAACGGAAGAATGAGCTTAAAAACACATACACAAGACGTACTAATGACTTTTAACACGTATCATGTTTTAGGGATGGTTGTGATGTTGACTTTTGCGCGTCGCGTGATGAGGAGTGCATAAATTTATATTGGTAGTCATAGTTAAAGATCAGTTTTTTTATTTTAGTTCGTAAAGATCAGCTGATTTTACTTAGCGCTGATAAGCTGTAATAAGTTTTAGGTTATGTTTTTAAAACTAGTTATGTTAATTTGTCGTGTTTTTGAACGATTTATCGTAATTAAAATAAAAAAGGGAAAAAAATTTTAATTTAATTTTGGAAGTAATATATATATATATATATATATATATATATATATATATATATATATATATATATAGGCTAGTATATATATATATATATATATATATATATATATTATATTCTTCTTCTTCCAACCCACTTTGGGGACGATATAATCAATATAGTATTTCTTCATCCTTTCAGATCTTGCCGTCCTCTCTGCCTCAGAAATCCTATATGGTATTTTGGTCTTGACCCTGTCCTGGAACCTCTATTTTACCTTCGATTATACTAAGCATCTCTTCTGTAATTTGAAACTCTCGTAGGTCCCTCTCTATCTCCTAGTTTGGTTTTCTTATTGCGGAAAAAGTCGAAGATCCTTTTTGTTATCCTTTTGATTCGTAGGATGTGACCATTAATCCTCCTTTTCTTTATTGTATGGGACATCTTTTCGGTCCTCCTATATATTTATTATATAGAATTTGGGACCTAGAATTTTCCGGGACTATATGATCCGGAGAAAATCTTAAATTCAAAAGAATACCATCATTCAACAAAGGATATACACAACCAAGATTGGGATCAAATGAAAGGGAACCTATTATCAAAAGCCGAACAAGTAGCCCCTATAACAAAAGTCAAAAGGCATGTGTGATGGTCGGAAGAATGCGACGATCTATTGAAACAAAGGAAGGGAGCTTGGCACAGATGGCAGTCGCAACGAAAGGAAAACAATAGACAAAACTACTTGAATATATTATATTATTATATATTAATAGACTTGCCAACAGAATCCTTAAGTATATACAAGGAGTCAAATCAACAACGTCGTGGATCGCACAAGTCAGAATAGACCTACATGACGCAGAAATAGACTCAACAGACGTTGAAGACAGGCACGTTTACAGGAGAAAGATGCTCGGTTGGAAGGTCCCAGAGAATGAAATCCCAAAGAGAGCAGGGGTAAAATGGACGGAGAAGCGGAAGAGGATCCATGGGGACAGGATGAGGGAGGTGTGAAGGATTAGAAGGAACAAGGCATGAGTCGGAGTGCTTTGCGTGATCGAACAGGGTCTATACGCAAATAATAATAATATATATTAATTCGTACTCGCACCAAAATCGTTATAACGGCAGCTCGGACATTTGGCCGTCTTAAATATCAACACTTAAACAAATCTCGTAAGATGTTTGCTGTTGATAATAATGTTACAGTATGTTACATTATTCTCTTACAACTGTCGCATGAGAATCATATATTATTTATCGAGTCAACATCTCTTTTTCTCAGGACATACTATTCATACAGGCGTAAATGAGATACCTTAGAATGATTTTTTTAACCAGCTTCTGACACTGCAAAACGATTTTGCGTTAATATACATACGTGTATTATTTGTGGAAAATTTTTAACATAAAAGACACTTTTAACTGTCATAGGCAAAACGGCATCTTGGATG
Source organism: Callitettix versicolor (assembly GCA_022606455.1). Lineage (NCBI taxonomy): Eukaryota > Metazoa > Arthropoda > Insecta > Hemiptera > Cercopidae > Callitettix > Callitettix versicolor. Next base: position 12,800,092 of record CM040187.1, read on the forward strand.
CGCATGCGCGGCATCAAAAATCACACAATATTTTGTATATTTTACAAAGTTAAATTATTAATCACGAATAGACAATACCATTAAAAATGCTTTTTTTGCATAACGAGCTTAGAACAATTTCAATATTTACTTAAAAATCATTGAACTTATAGGTTATGTGGTCTTACTGACAGTCCCTTAACCCTGCCCGTCGTACAAGTCGGAACAAGCATTCCCGAATACCAAACACATGTTTTGGACACTCTTTCTACAGAAATATATTTGTGATTTCTCCTTCCATCGTGCATATATTGTTAATAAGGACATCATAAAATATGAAATATAATTAAATTGTCAAAATACAGTTATAGGTTATCAAGCATGCCTTTACAATTGACTATTAGACAGTTATCTATTAAAATTGCGTTTATCGCAGGGACAAACACTTCAAAGAGCAGGATTGTATTCACCAAATACCGTCTTTACTCATGGACAATTGTATGTAGCCTTTTCAAGGGTAACTAAATCTACTAACATGTTTGTATCCATTAAAGAAAATGAAATACACAAAATGCAAAAAGATTACAATCTTACATAAAATATCATTTACAATGACGTATTTCAATGCCCTGTAAAAATTGCTATAGCCTAAGCAATTATTTGTATTGAAAGGTATCTACTATAATGTGGGTTTGTCTTCAGTTTAAATGTGTTAAAGTCTACTGGAACTTATGCAATCTTAGAGACGCTTTACCAAATTTTTAATAAAATTTATAACAACTTTCTGTCTGTTTTTGTAGATAACATAGAATTTATTAAATATATATCTTTATAAAATTTATCAAAATTAACATTTTTTGTAAAAGATATAAAACAGTTTAACCCTATTAGTGTGACATAAATTCCCCGATACAGCCGACATTGTGTGTACTGTGTAAATGCATAAATACAATGTTCATAGTAGTATTTATATCAAATAAAAGTAACTGACATATCTTTGGCCTAAGAAAATACTAATTGATGTCAATTGCCAATCTTTGTAGATTTTTCAAACACGCAATCTGAGAATCCTCACTAAACGATCTAAACATTTAAAATGTACATAACATATACACATTTTATCAGCATCTGCGAAACAGAGAACGAAGGGTGTAACGCAAGCTGGTGACTTCAACGCTCATTATAAACGAAGCCGCCATATTGTTTCGATATCTTCTTAATTCCGCCGCCTGTTTGTGCGTCAGATGGAACGATCGCGGGGTTATCAATTAAAGACAAACAATAGCGGCCGCTCCGCCAGGTCGCAGTTATTTTACAGAAAGTGGAAATATCGGCCGAAGAATCGGACGTACGCTTTACACCGGTGTACGGAGCGCGCGAAGGGTTATGATAGTGTTATAATTAGCGAGTCCATATGGCCTGGCCACCTGCATCTTGATCCTTTGTCCTTTATTTACTGGACGCGACCTTCCAAGTAATTGCTGGACACAAGTACGCGCTTGACGCGATAAAACTGTTCTGCGCATTCTAGCAAATATATGGGAACAGTTTTACAGTGTCTTTTAGGTACAGTAAGATACTCGCTGTTGTCTCGCTAACGTGATGGAAGCGAATTTCCAAAAGTAACAAAATGTAACCAGATTTAGCCTACTGCGCGAATATTTTTTTTATCGCTAACGTGATGGAAGCGAATTTCCAAAAGTAACAAAATGTAACCAGATTTAGCCTACTGCGCGAATATTTTTTTTATCGCTAACGTGATGGAAGCGAATTTCCAAAAGTAACAAAATGTAACCAGATTTAGCCTACTGCGCGAATATTTTTTTTATCGCTAACGTGATGGAAGCGAATTTCCAAAAGTAACAAAATACCAGATTTAGCCTACTGCGCGAATATTTTTTATCGCTAACGTGATGGAAGCGAATTTCCAAAAGTAACAAAATGTAACCAGATTTAGCCTACTGCGCGAATATTTTTTTTATCGCTAACGTGATGGAAGCGAATTTCCAAAAGTAACAAAATGTAACCAGATTTAGCCTACTGCGCGAATATTTTTTTTATCGCTAACGTGATGGAAACGAATTTCCAAAAGTAACAAAATGTAACCAGATTTAGCCTACTGCGCGAATATTTTTTTTATCGCTAACGTGATGGAAGCGAATTTCCAAAAGTAACAAAATGTAACCAGATTTAGCCTACTGCGCGAATATTTTTTTTATCGCTAACGTGATGGAAGCGAATTTCCAAAAGTAACAAAATGTAACCAGATTTAGCCTACTGCGCGAATATTTTTTTATCGCTAACGTGATGGAAGCGAATTTCCAAAAGTAACAAAATGTAACCAGATTTAGCCTACTGCGCGAATATTTTTTATCGCTAACGTGATGGAAGCGAATTTCCAAAAGTAACAAAATGTAACCAGATTTAGCCTACTGCGCGAATATTTTTTTATCGCTAACGTGATGGAAGCGAATTTCCAAAAGTAACAAAATGTAACCAGATTTAGCCTACTGCGCGAATATTTTTTATCGCTAACGTGATGGAAGCGAATTTCCAAAAGTAACAAAATGTAACCAGATTTAGCCTACTGCGCGAATATTTTTTTATCGCTAACGTGATGGAAGCGAATTTCCAAAAGTAACAAAATGTAACCAGATTTAGCCTACTGCGCGAATATTTTTTTTATCGCTAACGTGATGGAAGCGAATTTCCAAAAGTAACAAAATGTAACCAGATTTACTGCGCGAATATTTTTTTGTGTTTATTGTATATTCAAATTCGAAAATAAACCTCTCCTGCAGTAAAATGTATATTCATTTTATATGATATGATAATAAATTATCATGTATATTATTTCTTGAGCCAACTTCCCTTTTTTTCAGCACATTCTATTCGTACAGGCATAAATGAGGTATCTTTAGAAAGATTTTTTAACCGGCTTCTGACATTGAAAAACGATTTTGCGCTAAAACTTACTGTTTGTGGAAAATTTTAACATAAAAGACACTTTTAACTGTCATAGGCAAAACGGCATCGTGGATGCGCATGCGCGGCATTACAATTCAGACAATATTTTGTATATTTTACGAAGCTAACTTAATCACGAATAGACAATACCATTACAAATGACGCTTTTTTACATAACATGCTTTGAACAATATCAATATTTACTTAAAAGTCATTAAACTTTAGGTTATGTGACCTTACTGACAGTCCCCCATCTTTGCCCGTCGTACAAACCGTAACAACCGTCTCGAATACCAGACACATGTTTTGGACACTCTTTTTACGCAAATATATTTGTAACATTTCATTGTGCTGTTAATGGAGATCATCACAATTGTATGTAGCCTTTTCAAGGGTAACTAAATCAACTAACATGTTTGTATCCATTAAAGAAAATGAATTACAAACAGAACAAGAAGATTACATTTTTACATCAAATATCGTGTACAATGAGGTATTGTAATGTCAAGCAACAATTTTTATTTAAAAAAACAATTATCTGTATTAAAATGTATATACTACAATGATCCATAAATTTGTGATTATTATTTCAAATTGACCACTTTTCGATTTATTTTTTAAACATGTTTTCCCTTCCTTCCAGCTATCGTCCTCATTCCAACGACTATTCATCTTCAAAAGGCTGTGTTTACTTAAAACTACATTGTGCGATATTTCGCACGGGCCTTCTGGTCTTGTACTATTTTGAAAAACAGATATTACTATCTTCATCTTTCTTAAAATTTCTAAGTGATCAAGAAATTCAACTTTTTCAAAAAGGCGGTCATTTTTTAAGATTTCGAATGTCTTGAAACGGTCACACGAAGAGTTTTGTTGAGTAAAGATTTATCTAAGCCAAATTAAACTGTTTCAAAAAGGTCGTGTTGGTCGTTTTTTTGAGTAACGATTTAGCTAAGCTATATTAAACTGTTTCAAAAAGGTCGTGTTGATCGTGTTGTTGAGTAACGATTTAGCTAAGCCATATTCAACTGTTTCAAAAAGGTCGTGTTGATCGTGTTGTTGAGTAACGATTTAGCTAAGCCATATTCAACTGTTTCAAAAAGGTCGTGTTGGTCGTTTTGTTGAGTAACGATTTAGATAAGCCATATTAAACTGTTTCAAAAAGGTCGTGTTGGTCGTGTTGTTGAGTAACGATTTAGCTAAGCCAAATTAAACTGTTTCAAAAAGGTCGTGTTGGTCGTTTTTTTGAGTAACGATTTAGCTAAGCTATATTAAACTGTTTCAAAAAGGTCGTGTTGATCGTGTTGTTGAGTAACGATTTAGCTAAGCCATATTCAACTGTTTCAAAAAGGTCGTGTTGGTCGTTTTGTTGAGTAACGATTTAGATAAGCCATATTAAACTGTTTCAAAAAGGTCGTGTTGGTCGTTTTTTTGAGTAACGATTTAGCTAAGCCATATTCAACTGTTTCAAAAAGGTCGTGTTGGTCGTTTTTTTGAGTAACGATTTAGCTAAGCCATATTCAACTGTTTCAAAAAGGTCGTGTTGGTCGTTTTTTTGAGTAACGATTTAGCTAAGCCATATTAAACTGTTTCAAAAAGGTCGTGTTGATCGTGTTGTTGAGCAACGATTTAGATAAGCCATATTAAACTGTTTCAAAAAGGTCGTGTTGATCGTGTTGTTGAGTAACGATTTAGCTAAGCCATATTCAACTGTTTCAAAAAGGTCATGTTGGTCGTTTTGTTGAGTAACGATTTAGCTAAGCCATATTCAACTGTTTCAAAAAGGTCATGTTGGTCGTTTTGTTGAGTAACGATTTAGCTAAGCCATATTAAACTGTTTCAAAAAGGTCGTGTTGGTCGTTTTTTTGAGTAACGATTTAGCTAAGCCAAATTAAACTGTTTCAAAAAGGTCGTGTTGGTCGTTTTTTTGAGTAACGATTTAGCTAAGCCATATTCAACTGTTTCAAAAAGGTCGTGTTGGTCGTTTTTTTGAGTTACGATTTAGCTAAGCCATATTAAACTGTTTCAAAAAGGTCGTGTTGATCGTGTTGTTGAGTAACGATTTAGCTAAGCCATATTAAACTGTTTCAAAAAGGTCGTGTTGGTCGTTTTGTTGAGTAACGATTTAGATAAGCCATATTAAACTGTTTCAAAAAGGTCGTGTTGATCGTGTTGTTGAGCAACGATTTAGATAAGCCATATTAAACTGTTTCAAAAAGGTCGTGTTGATCGTGTTGTTGAGTAACGATTTAGCTAAGCCATATTCAACTGTTTCAAAAAGGTCATGTTGGTCGTTTTGTTGAGTAACGATTTAGCTAAGCCATATTAAACTGTTTCAAAAAGGTCGTGTTCATCATTTTGTTGAGTAACGATTTATCTAATTATATTCAGCTGATTCAAAAAGGTCGTGTTGGTCGTTTTGTTGAGTAACGATTTAGCTAAGCCAAATTAAACTGTTTCAAAAAGGTCGTGTTGGTCGTTTTGTTGAGTAACGATTTAGCTAAGCCATATTAAACTGTTTCAAAAAGGTCGTGTTGATCGTTTTGTTGAGTAACGATTTAGCTTCAAAAGGTCGTGTTGGTCGTTTTGTATTAAACTGTTTCCAAAAGGTCGTCGTTGGTCGTTTTGTTGAGTAACGATTTAGCTAAGCCATATTCAACTGTTTCAAAAAGGTCGTGTTGGTCGTTTTGTTGAGTAACGATTTAGCTAAGCCATATTAAACTGTTTCAAAAAGGTCGTGTTGGTCGTTTTGTTGAGTAACGATTTAGCTAAGCCATATTCAACTGTTTCAAAAAGGTCGTGTTGGTCGTTTTGTTGAGTAACGATTTAGATAAGCCATATTAAACTGTTTCAAAAAGGTCGTGATGATCGTGTTGTTGAGTAACGATTTAGCTAAGCCATATTCAACTGTTTCAAAAAGGTCGTGTTGGTCGTTTTGTTGAGTAACGATTTAGCTAAGCCATATTAAACTGTTTCAAAAAGGTCGTGTTGATCGTGTTGTTGAGTAACGATTTAGCTAAGCCATATTCAACTGTTTCAAAAAGGTCATGTTGGTCGTTTTGTTGAGTAACGATTTAGCTAAGCCATATTAAACTGTTTCAAAAAGGTCGTGTTGATCGTGTTGTTGAGTAACGATTTAGCTAAGCCATATTAAACTGTTTCAAAAAGGTCGTGTTGGTCGTTTTGTTGAGTAACGATTTAGCTAAGCCATATTAAACTGTTTCAAAAAGGTCGTGTTGATCGTGTTGTTGAGTAACGATTTAGCTAAGCCATATTAAACTGTTTCAAAAAGGTCGTGTTGATCGTTTTGTTGAGTAATGATTTAGCTAAGCCATATTAAACTGTTTCAAAAAGGTCGTGTTGGTCGTTTTGTTGAGTAACGATTTAGCTAAGCCATATTCAACTGTTTCAAAAAGGTCGTGTTGATCGTTTTGTTGAGTAATGATTTAGCTAAGCCATATTCAACTGATTCAGTAAGGTTAGTTGAGCGTTTTGTTTAGTATTAATTGGTTTACTCTCCAGCAATATGTACAGAAACATATCCATTAACAAACAGACATTCAAATCACTTTCTGAAGAGGCGGACATAAACAATTTTTTTTTAATTCTAAAAAAAATACAGTAGGCTATATTTATCAAAATATCAATATCGAAGTTTTTACGATCATAATACTTCATAAGTAAAAAAGCAAAATACTAAAAAATAAAGTAATTTATAAAAAATCGATTTTTTCGATCTGGACTTCTTGAATATATAAACAGTTATGGCATAATGATTTTTTGGAAATTTTAAAATAGATATAGTAAAAAGTACTGTTTAACAAAAATGGTTTATGAAGTTTCAAATTTATGATAAATACAAAATAAAGTAACGGAAATACAAAAATAAGTAAAATGGAAAGAAGTCTTGTGTTTACTTGAAAATTTTTAATTTTAACCTTAATGTATATTTCCTTTAACATATATGTATATTTAACCTTAATGTAGTTAGTCACGTGGGACAACAAGCAAGTTTTAGATCTTGTATACTAGGAACATATTGCCTGCAGGTTCGATATTTCCTGACAACTAGTAGCTGAAAATAATACGTAGTTTTTATATCCTTACTACTTACTCCACACCATTACAGGTCACTCCAGGTAATCCATCGCTTGTCATACCAGAATTTGCAATCTCTACTCTGTCCTTAGCTGTCTGCTTCAACATCCAGGACCTTGTCATCCTTTTCTATCTAGTTCTTTTAACAGACACCAGGTATCTCTCTCTCCGCTCCCTCCTCCCGTATATTTATTTAAACTCCTCCACGACCTTTATTCGTCCTCTCTCTTCATCCATTATCAAAGCATGTTTAGCATAATCCTAAACCACTTGATTTAAATGAAGATGTTGACAACTTCACTTCTTAAAATAATCTGTGTTTCTTGATCGACCGTCAATTTTGACTTTCATCGACCGTCAATAAAATTTGCAAGACAGAATCGCCTTCTTATCCTTCTTTCAAAAATCTTCAACGTATAACCATTGTCCGCGGAGATGTACTTCACCTTTAAACCATATGGATCTAACTGGAGTCCAGTAGAGCCAAAGAATGTGTTACTGGAAAATAAACTATAAATGAGGAATTGGGAAAAAAGTAAAAACTCACTTCTTGGTGAAGTTGCTAAAAGTTTGGTCAAATATAAAGATTTATAACTGAAATCAGTGTAGAAAATGTATACTTTGTTAGCAAATAAAAAAAAACCCTGAATCCAGCGGTTTCTTAATTTACTCTTAACTTAAAAAATCTTTTAATTAAAAAAAAGTTACAATAACTTTTGAGTTATGATTAATGATGTATGACCCAAATTTTAGCAAAATCTGATGAACCCATTTTGAGACTTTGGCTTTTCCTCTATAGTTCTCGAACTAGATTTTTGAATGTGAGATAGTTTGTGTAATGTTTTTACAACATTTAAATATATTAATAATAATTGCGGCAAGCAGTTGTGTTCCTGGCGTGATAAAAGCGAATTTCCAAAAGTATTTTTCCATATCTAATTATATTTCACCATCATAATCAACATTAAAATTTGCATAAATTAGCATTTTAAACTTTCAAATTACGAAAGTGAACCGTGATCTATGTAATGTTTTTAAAATTTCAACGGATTTTAAAAAGTCAAAATTTTAATGTATGCAAGTTTAACGCTTATTACGATGATGAAATCGGATTTTAAAAAAATTAAGATAAAAAAGTTATGCATTTTAAAAGATCTGAAATTACCGCCATTTTGGAACTGTTGAATGAATTTTGCTGGTTAACAAACTTGTTCAGTTTTTAACATAATCGATTTTTGTGCCATCAAATCAAAAGTTTGATGGCAAAAGTTGATCAAAAGTTTCAATCAAATCGGACGAAAATTGCGGCGCACACACAAACATATAGGCTATATATATTTATTTATTTAACCCTCCATACCTCATGCCAGTTAGACTAATAAGGAAGAATGATTAGCATTAACAATAAACGTCAAGGAAAAAGCAAAAAGGAACGAGAGTAACTGCGGCTTGAACTAAGAACATTACAGCACACTGACCTCAAAACTGCGCACACCTCAAGGTTCTTAGTTCCTTCCGTAGTTACTCTTGCTGCTTTACCCTTACCGTTGACGAAGATCCCTTGTCCTCAAGTCTAACTGTCATATATGTATATATATGTATATATATATATATATATATATATATATATATATATATATATATATATATATATATAATCACTCATATAGAATTTAAGAAACACTCATAAAATGATTTAAAGGTCAGGAATGGTGCTCATTTCATAGTTCCGGTTCTTACAATGATGGCTGCTCCATTATTTTTAGTAGCTCATTTTTCCAAAGACAATTCACTAATAAATATGTATAATGTTAGCAGGGAATTTATTATCGATTTATTACGTAAATAACAATCGAGAATGACAATCGATTTTCGAAACTGGGAAGAAGCTAATACATATTTAAGCTCGCAGTAATGAGGAATGCCCGTATCAGTGCACTGGTTATAACGTCAGATCCAATCAACAGATTGCAGCATAAGGGTCGCTTAAATACACAAATCGCGATGAACAATTGCGACAATAGGGTGGATGTACGGGGGTGTGGGGGATGCAAATGAAGCCCGGGTTCAACAAGTCGACGTAATTAAGACTATACGCTCTGTTAGTTGTAATAACTACCATGTCAAAATAATAGGCATCATTTCCTCTAGGTTCAGCTCCATTTCCTTGTTAACCCCTCCAATACTAACCCTAACTTTTTGTATTTAGTTATCCGCCATTGTTAACGGATTTCTGCAATACTTTCTGCTGTACCTACTATCGTATTTGTTACTTGGTTTCAATAAAAATGTATAAATACATAGTACTAAATGCATGATAAATTATGTATTTACTTCTACGTTCTGGTTAAATAACTAATAGTTCAAAGAACATCAGACCTCGCAGTATATTTTTAATATACGAGGGTTGATCAAATATAAACGAGACTGACTTTCTAAAAACTTTTCCGTTGGACATTGAACTCTAAAGGGTGGGGTTTCAGGTAGCCTGGGAGGTTTGGGACGGGCGTAGACGGGCAACATTTCCGTTCGGACCCTTCAGTATAAAACTATACAATGAGTGAGAGTGAAGTGCACGTTTCCGTGGAGCAGAGAATTATTATTAAGTTTTTGGCCAAGGAGGGGGTCAATCCGACTGAAATCTTTCGTAGATTGACGGCTCAATACGGGGACAGGACCCTGTCAAGAGCTCGCGTTTTTGCTTGGCACAAGGAGTGGTAAGTATGGAGTGGCGGAAGAGGGGAGAGAGGGCGCCTCTGAAGGCCAAATCACGATCGTCGGCCGGGAAGGTAATGGCCACTGTATTTTTCGACAATCAAGGCGCCTTTCACGTCGATTTCCTCCATCAACGACGCACAATAAATGCACAATATTATTGCGATGTTTTAGAGGCCGCAAAACAGTCTTTTCGTAGGAAAAGGAAATCTAAACCGGCGAGAAACGTCATTCTTCTTCACGATAATGCCCGACCACATTCGGCGAACGCTACGAGGCTTAAACTCGATCAAATTGGCTGGGAACCAATGGAACATCCCCCATACAGTCCAGACTTATCACCCTGCGACTATCACCTGTTTGGGCCACTCAAAGAGGCGCTTGGAGGCCAGCGTTTCGAAGACGATTCTGTGGTGGAGACCTTCGTGCTCCAATGGCTCAATGAACGCCGAGAACTTTTACGAAGATGGAATTAAAAACTTCCAATCCGGTGGGAAAAATGTGTTACTCGTGCGGGAGACTATGTAGAAAAATAAGTTGTATCAAGAATAATTTGTAAGTAAGCAATAATTTTTTTAAAAAATCAGTCTCGTTTATATTTGATCAACCCTCGTACAAAGTGCTCCACGACAACGCTAGTAATTTTTCCTTCATTTTAACCGTTAAAAATGTTACTGGAAATTTTATGTTCCATTTTCAAGAAGCGTTTTTCGGTCTTGCCGTTCAGCCAGTATTACACGAAATATGCACGTAATGGAAAACCTTATACATACGTGGTTCGGGCTTTATACCCAAACATGAGGCGAAACATTTCGCGTGCTAGCCCATATCTTCAAATTATAGGTTACATGTTTATATAGGTGTTTTTTAAAAACAGTTTTCTTCGTTAAATAGAACAGTCTAAGCTTTGAACTATTATCCTGCAGATATTAAAATTAAATTAAAAATCACAACGTTATATATTCATACGCACACGGACCGGTATTCGGGGAGTGCGATTAAAAATACAGATCCTAACCCGGGGGTTAAAGTTTTAATAGGAAATATTAATGTTTTGGAATTAATGTAATTTGCAGAAGTGTATATTCAGGACTCGTCTTGCGATGGTGTTTTCTTAAGTTAAGTTTTTTTTAAAATACAAATGGGCTCGACAGCGAGTCATTTGTATTTTATAAAGCGCATTTGGTTTTGGTTTTCGTTTTGGTTTTTATGAGTAAAAATAACTTTATTCATAGGCTATAACCAATTTTAGCGTAGAGGATGTGCAGAGTTTGTTCGTTCCAACAAAAGTTCTCCGGTGTAGCTTTCAAAATAAAATAAACAAATCAAAGTTGTGACATTCAGGGCATTGGCTGATAAAAGTGAAAATTTAAAAAAAAAATGAAGAAATCAGTGCTCATTACTGCTTTGTACTCGTTCAATTGCAGTACTGATCTTATTGATAACTTATAATTGTACAAAAGTTATATTTAAAAAATAGACACTTACCTATATCGTATACAAATGAAAATGAAACATCAATCTATATCCAATGCTCTAATCATAGTGATGGATGGGCTGAGCATGTAGTACGACATTCATTAATGATTTAAATATTTATTGATAAAGTGCAAGATATATTTAACTGTAGACACTTTTAAAGAATTGTGTGCTAGATGGGTCGGGCATAACTGTGGTAATTATAATTTAAATATTTATTATTCAACTCATTAATATACATAATGTTAAACAAATTAATATTAAATGTAAAAAACATAGTCAATAACATGAAGTCATAATCAGAAATCGCCACACTGATCTACGAATTCACTGGAAACAATTTGCTCACTGGTAGATTTAAAATCAATTTAAGAATAGTAATAAATTGAGTGTCAATTCGATAATGTAATTCTGAAGAGAAACGCTACTTTAGAAGTTATTCGTGCAATCTTGAATTTTTATCTTTCTTTCGCAAAAAAGTGCTAGGCCTGCCTGAAAAAGGTTTCACTTCAAGTAATAATATTTAGTTATTAATTTAATTGTGAATTTCCACCAAATCAATTAAAAAACTTCATATAAGTATCAAAACAATGAAAGAATTGGAGAAAGAAATTTGTTTTGACGTTTGGTGTTAGAAAACCAGTAGCGAGCCGTGACTAGAAAGTAACAGCACATTGCATGCAGTGTAAATGGAATATAAAGCACACAGCTGAAACCGTGCAATGACGTATGTGTAGCTACATTTTTCTTAAAGAGCGTTTTCATGTGTAGTGCTATGGCGGTAGTGCTAGTGCTGTGTTAGTCCTGTACTGGTACTGGTGCTGTGCTAGGGCCGTGCCGGTGCTGTGTTAGTGTGTTAGTGCCGTGCTCTTACAGTGCTGTGCTATTGCCGTGCTGTGTTAGTCACGTTTTGGTACTGGTGCTGTGCTAGGGCCGTGCCGGTGCTGTGTTAGAGGGTTAGTGTCGTGCTCTTACAGTGCTGTGCTGGTGCTGTGTTAGTGTGTTAGTGCCGTGCTCTTACAGTGCTGTGCTATTGCCGTGCTGGTACTGTGTCAGTTTGTTAGTGCCGTGCTTGTACTGTGTTAGTGAGTGTTAGTGTCGTGCTCTTACTGTGCTGTGCTATAGCCGTGCTGTGTTAGTGTCGTGCTGGTGCTGTGTTAGTATGTTAGTGCTGTGACGGTGCTGGTGCTGTGTTAGTGTGTTAGTGCCGTGCTCTTACAGTGCTGTGCTATTGCCTTGCTGTGTTAGTCACGTTTTGGTACTGGTGTTGTGCTAGTTCCGTGCCGGTGCTGTGTTAGTGTGTCAGTGTCGTGCTCTTACTGTGCTGTGCTATTGCCGTGCTGGTACAGTTTGTTAGTGCCGTGCTTGTACTGTGTTAGTGAGTGTTAGTGTCGTGCTCTTACTGTTCTGTGCTATTGCCGTGCTGGTACTGTGTCAGTTTGTTAGTGCCGTGCTTGTACTGTGTTAGTGAGTGTCAGTGTCGTGCTCTTACTGTTCTGTGCTATTGCCGTGCTGTGTTAGTCACGTTTTGGTAGTGCTGTGCTTGTACTGTGTTGCTGTGAGTGTCAGTGTCGTGCTCTTACTGTGCTGTGCTATTGCCGTGCTGGTACTGTGTCAGTTTGTTAGTGCCGTGCTTGTACTGTGTTAGTGAGTGTCAGTGTCGTGCTCTTACTGTTCTGTGCTATTGCCGTGCTGGTACTGTGTCAGTTTGTTAGTGCCGTGCTTGTACTGTGTTAGTGAGTGTTAGTGTCGTGCTCTTACTGTGCTGTGCTATTGCCGTGCTGGTACTGTGTCAGTTTGTTAGTGCCGTGCTTGTACTGTGTTAGTGAGTGTCAGTGTCGTGCTTTACAGTGCTGTGCTATTGCCGTGCTGTTTTTGGTACTGGTGCTGTGCTAGTGCCGTGCCGTGCTGCTGTGTTAGTGTGTCAGTGTCGTGCTCTTACAGTGCTGTGCTATTGCCGTGCTGTGTTAGTGCCGTGCCGGTGCTGTGTTAGTGTGTCAGTGTCGTGCTCTTACAGTGCTGTGCTATTGCCGTGCTGTGTTAGTGCCGTGCCGGTGCTGTGTTAGTGTGTCAGTGTCGTGCTCTTACAGTGCTGTGCTATTGCCGTGCTGTGTTAGTCACGTTTTGGTACTGGTGCTGTGTTAGTGCCGTGCCGGTGCTGTGTTAGTGTGTCAGTGTCGTGCTCTTACAGTGCTGTGCTATTGCCGTGCTGTGTTAGTCACGTTTTGGTACTGGTGCTGTGCTAGGGCCGTGCCGGTGCTGTGTTAGTGTGTCAGTGTCGTGCTCTTACAGTGCTGTGCTATTGCCGTGCTGTGTTAGTCACGTTTTGGTACTGGTGCTGTGCTAGGGCCGTGCCGGTGCTGTGATAGTGTGTCAGTGTCGTGCTCTTACAGTGCTGTGATATTGCCGTGCTGTGTTAGTCCTGTACTGGTACTGGTGATGTGCTAGGGCCGTGCCGGTGCTGTGTTAGTGTGTCAGTGTCGTGCTCTTACAGTGCTGTGCTATTGCCGTGCTGTGTTAGTCACGTTTTGGTACTGGTGCTGTGCTAGAGGCGTGCCGGTGCTGTGTTAGTGTGTCACTGTCGTCCTCTTACAGTGCTGTGCTATTGCCGTGCTGTGTTACTCACGTTTTGGTTTGGTTAGTGCCGTGCTTGCCGGTGCTGTGTTAGTGTGTCAGTGTCGTGCTCTTACAGTGCTGTGCTATTGCCGTGCTGTGTTAGTCACGTTTTGGTACTGGTGCTGTGCTAGGGCCGTGCCGGTGCTGTGTTAGTGTGTCAGTGTCGTGCTCTTGCAGTGCTGTGCTATTGCCGTGCTGTGTTAGTCCTGTACTGGTACTGTGCTGTGCTAGTGCCGTGCCGGTGCTGTGTTAGTGAGTGTCAGTGTCGTGCTCTTACTGTTCTGTGCTATTGCCGTGCTGTGTTAGTCCTGTGGTCTGTTGCTGTTAGGGCCGTGCTTGTACTGTGTTAGTGAGTGTCAGTGTCGTGCTCTTACTGTGCTGTGCTATTGCCGTGCTGTGTTAGTCACGTTTGGTACTGGTGCTGTTAGTGCCGTGCTTGTGCTGTGTTAGTGTGTCAGTGTCGTGCTCTTACTGTGCTGTGCTATTGCCGTGCTGTGTTAGTCCTGTGTGGTACTGGTGCTGTGCTAGTGCCGTGCCGGTGCTGTGTTAGTGTGTCAGTGTCGTGCTCTTGCAGTGCTGTGCTATTGCCGTGCTGTACTAGTCACGTTTTGGTACTGGTGCTGTGCTTGCCGATGCTGTTAGTTAGTGTGTCAGTGTCGTGCTCTTACAGTGCTGTGCTATTGCCGTGCTGTACTAGTCACGTTTTGGTACTGGTGCTGTGCTAGGGCCGTGCCGGTGCTGTGTTAGTGTGTCACTGTCGTGCTCTTACAGTGCTGTGCTATTGCCGTGCTGTGTTAGTCACGTTTTGGTACTGGTGCTGTGCTAGTGCCGTGCCGGTGCTGTGTTAGTGTGTCAGTGTCGTGCTCTTGCAGTGCTGTGCTATTGCCGTGCTGTGTTAGTCACGTTTTGGTACTGGTGCTGTGTTAGTGCCGTGCCGGTGCTGTGTTAGTGTGTCACTGTCGTGCTCTTACAGTGCTGTGCTATTGCCGTGCTGTGTTAGTCCTGTACTGGTACTGGTGCTGTGCTAGGGCCGTGCCGGTGCTGTGTTAGTGTGTCAGTGTCGTGCTCTTGCAGTGCTGTGCTATTGCCGTGCTGTGTTAGACACGTTTTGGTACTGGTGCTGTGCTAGGGCCGTGCCGGTGCTGTGTTAGTGTGTCAGTGTCGTGCTCTTACTGTGCTTTGCTATTGCCGTGCTGTGTTAGTCACGTTTGGTACTGGTGCTGTGCTTGTACCGTGCCGGTGCTGTGATAGTGTGTCAGTGTCGTGCTCTTGCAGTGCTGTGCTATTGCCGTGCTGTGTTAGTCACGTGTGGTACTGGTGCTGTGCTAGTGCCGTGCCGGTGCTGTGTTAGTGTGTCACTGTCGTGCTCTTGCAGTGCTGTGCTATTGCCGTGCTGGTACTGTAGTCACGTTTTGGTACTGGTGCTGTGCTAGTACTGTGCCGGTGCTGTGTTAGTGTGTCAGTGTCGTGCTCTTACAGTGCTGTGCTATTGCCGTGCTGTACTAGTCACGTTTTGGTACTGGTGCCGTGCTAGTACTGTTCCGGTGCTGTGTTAGTGTGTTAGTGCCGTGCTCTTACAGTGCTGTGCTATTGCCGTGCTGTGTTAGTCACGTTTTGGTACTGGTGCTGTGCTAGGGCCGTGCCGGTGTTGTGTTAGTGTGTCAGTGTCGTGCTCTTACAGTGTTGTGCTATTGCCGTGCTGTGTTAGTCACGTTTTGGTACTGGTGCTGTGCTAGGGCCGTTCCGGTGCTGTGTTAGTGTGTTAGTGCCGTGCTCTTACAGTGCTGTGCTATTGCCGTGCTGTGTTAGTCACGTTTTGGTACTGGTGCTGTGCTAGTGCCGTGCCGGTGTTGTGTTAGTGTGTCAGTGTCGTGCTCTTACAGTGTTGTGCTATTGCCGTGCTGTACTGTGTCACGTTTTGGTTTGGTGCTGTGCCGAGCCGTGCCGGTGCTGTGTTAGTGTGTCACTGTCGTGCTCTTACAGTGCTGTGCTATTGCCGTGCTGTGTTAGTCACGTTTTGGTACTGGTGCTGTGCTAGGGCCGTGCCGGTGCTGTGTTAGTGTGTCACTGTCGTGCTCTTACAGTGCTGTGCTATTGCCGTGCTGTGTTAGTCACGTTTTGGTACTGGTGCTGTGCTAGGGCCGTGCCGGTGCTGTGTTAGTGTGTCACTGTCGTGCTCTTACAGTGTTGTGCTATTGCCGTGCTGTGTTAGTCACGTTTTGGTACTGGTTCTGTGCTGTGGCCGTGCCGGTGCTGTGTTAGTGTGTCACTGTCGTGCTCTTACAGTGCTGTGCTATTGCCGTGCTGTACTTAGTCACGTTTTGGTACTGGTGCTGTGCTAGGGCCGTGCCGGTGCTGTGTTAGTGTGTGTCACTGTCGTCCTCTTACAGTGCTGTGCTATTGCCGTGCTGTGTTAGTCACGTTTTAGTGCCGTACTGGTGCTGTGCTTAGGGCCGTGCCGGTGCTGTGTTAGTGTGTCAGTGTCGTGCTCTTACAGTGCTGTGCTATTGCCGTGCTGTGTTAGTCACGTTTTGGTACTGGTGCTGTGCTAGAGCCGTGCCGGTGCTGTGTTAGTGTGTCACTGTCGTGCTCTTACAGTGCTGTGCTATTGCCGTGCTGTGTTAGTCCTGTACTGGTACTGGTGCTGTGCTAGTGCCGTGCCGGTGCTGTGTTAGTGTGTCAGTGTCGTGCTCTTACAGTGCTGTGCTATTGCCGTGCTGTGTTAGTCACGTTTTGGTACTGGTGCTGTGCTAGGGCCGTGCCGGTGCTGTGTTAGTGTGTCACTGTCGTGCTCTTACAGTGCTGTGCTATTGCCGTGCTGTGTTAGTCACGTTTTGGTACTGGTGCTGTGCTAGGGCCGTGCCGGTGCTGTGTTAGTGTGTCACTGTCGTGCTCTTACAGTGCTGTGCTATTGCCGTGCTGTGTTAGTCCTGTACTGGTACTGGTGCTGTGCTAGAGCCGTGCCGATGCTGTGTTAGTGTGTCACTGTCGTGCTCTTACAGTGCTGTGCTATTGCCGTGCTGTGTTAGTCACGTTTTGGTACTGGTGCTGTGCTAGGGCCGTGCCGGTGCTGTGTTAGTGTGTCACTGTCGTGCTCTTACAGTGCTGTGCTATTGCCGTGCTGTGTTAGTCACGTTTTGGTACTGGTGCTGTGCTAGGGCCGTGCCGGTGCTGTGTTAGTGTGTCACTGTCGTGCTCTTACAGTGCTGTGCTATTGCCGTGCTGTGTTAGTCACGTTTTGGTACTGGTGCTGTGCTAGGGTCGTGCCGGTGCTGTGTTAGTGTCACTGTCGTGCTCTTACAGTGCTGTGCTATTGCCGTGCTGTGTTAGTCCTGTACTGGTACTGGTGCTGTGCTAGAGCCGTGCCGATGCTGTGTTAGTGTGTTAGTGCCGTGCTCTTACAGTGCTGTGCTATTGCCGTGCTGTGTTAGTCACGTTTTGGTACTGGTGCTGTGCTAGGGCCGTGCCGGTGCTGTGTTAGTGTGTCACTGTCGTGCTCTTACAGTGCTGTGCTATTGCCGTGCTGTGTTAGTCACGTTTTGGTACTGGTGCTGTGCTAGAGCCGTGCCGATGCTGTGTTAGTGTGTCACTGTCGTGCTCTTACAGTGCTGTGCTATTGCCGTGCTGTGTTAGTCACGTTTTGGTGCTGGTGCTGTGCTAGGGCCGTGCCGGTGCTGTGTTAGTGTGTCACTGTCGTGCTCTTACAGTGCTGTGCTATTGCCGTGCTGTGTTAGTCCTGTACTGGTACTGGTGCTGTGCTAGAGCCGTGCCGGTGCTGTGTTAGTGTGTCAGTGTCGTGCTCTTACAGTGCTGTGCTATTGCCGTGCTGTGTTAGTCACGTTTTGGTACTGGTGCTGTGCTAGGGCCGTGCCGATGCTGTGTTAGTGTGTCAGTGTCGTGCTCTTACAGTGCTGTGCTATTGCCGTGCTGTGTTAGTCACGTTTTGGTACTGGTGCTGTGCTAGGTGCCGTGCTGGTGCTGTGTTAGTGTGTCACCGTCGTGCTCTTACAGTGCTGTGCTATTGCCGTGCTGTGTTAGTCACGTTTTGGTACTGGTGCTGTGCTAGGGCCGTGCCGGTGCTGTGATAGTGTGTCAGTGTCGTGCTCTTGCAGTGCTGTGCTATTGCCGTGCTGTGTTAGTCACGTTTTGGTACTGGTGCTGTGCTGTGCTAGGCCGTGCCGGTGCTGTGTTAGTGTGTCACTGTCGTGCTCTTGCAGTGCTGTGCTATTGCCGTGCTGTGTTAGTCACGTTTTGGTACTGGTGCTGTGCTAGTTAGTGCCGTGCCGTGCCGGTGCTGTGTTAGTGTGTCAGTGTCGTGCTCTTACAGTGCTGTGCTATTGCCGTGCTGTGTTAGTCACGTTTTGGTACTGGTGCTGTGCTGAGCCGTGCCGGTGCTGTGTTAGTGTGTCACTGTCGTGCTCTTACAGTGCTGTGCTGTTGCCGTGCTGTGTTAGTCACGTTTTGGTACTGGTGCTGTGCTAGAGCCGTGCCGGTGCTGTGTTAGTGTGTCAGTGTTGTGCTCTTACAGTGCTGTGCTATTGCCGTGCTGTGTTAATCACGTTTTGGTACTGGTGCTGTGCTAGGGCCGTGCTGGTGCTGTGTTAGTGTGTTAGTGTCGTGCTCTTACAGTGCTGTGCTATTGCCGTGCTGTGTTAGTCACGTTTTGGTACTGGTGCTGTGCAGAGCCGTGCCGGTGCTGTGTTAGTGTGTCACTGTCGTGCTCTTACAGTGCTGTGCTATTGCAGCGCTGTGTTAGTACCATGCTGGTGCTGTGTTAATATGTTAGTGACTTGCTAGTGCTCTGTTAGTATGTTACTGCCGTGGTGCTGTGTTAGTGTTAGTGCCGTGCTGGTACTGTGTTAGTGTGTTAGTACCGTGCTGGTGCTGGTGCTGTGTTAGTGCGTTAGTGCCGTGCTTTTACTGTGCTGTGCTATTGCCGTGCTGGTATTGTGTCAGTTTGTTAGTGCCGTGATTGTGCTCTGCTATAGCCGTGTTGGTGCTGTGTTAGTTCGTTAGTTTCGTGCTGGTGCTGTGCTGTGTTATTGTGTTACTGCCGTGCTCTTACTGTGCTGTGCTATTGCCGAGCTGTGTTAGTGCCGTGCTAGTGCCGTGTTAATTTGTTTGAGCCGTGCTGGTGCTGTGTTAGTGCTAGTGACGTGCTGGTGCTGTGTTAGTCACGTTTTGGTACTGGTGTTGTGCTATAGCCGTGCTGGTGCTGTGTTAGTCACGTTTTGGTACTGGTGTTGTGCTATAGCCGTGCTGGTGCTGTGTTAGTGTGTTAGTGTCGTTCTCTTACTGTTCTGTGCTATTGCCGTGCTGGTACTGTGTCAGTTTGTTAGTGCCGTTCTTGTACTGTGTTAGTGAGTGTTAGTGTCGTGCTCTTACTGTGCTGTGCTATAGCCGTGCTGTGTTAGTGTCGTGCTGGTGCTGTGTTAGTATGTTACTGCCGTGACGGTGCTGGTGCTGTGTTAGTATGTTAGTGCCGTGCCGGTGCTGTGTTAGTTTGTTAGTGCTGTGACGGTGCTGGTGCTGTGTTAGTGTGTTAGTGCCGTGACGGTGCTGTGCTATAGCCGTGCTGGTGCTGTGTTAGTGTGTTAGTTCCGTGACGGTGCTGGTGCTGTGTTAGTGTGTTAGTGCTGTAACGGTGCTGGTGCTGTGTTAGTGTGTTAGTGCTGTAACGGTGCTGGTGCTGTGTTAGTGTGTTAGTGCCGAGCCGGTGCTGTGTTAGTGTGTTAGTACCGTGCTTGTGCTGTGCTATTGTCGTGTTGATGCTCTGCTGTTAGTTCTGTCTGGTGCTGTATTAGTGTCGTTAGCGCCGTGCTAGTGCACTCACTTTCTGATCTGTTTTTTCCACTATGTAGTACTGCCTATTAGTGAAGAGCCTTAGCCCATCCTTCGTTGAAGAGTGCTGTTTCAATTCAAGATCTGATTAGTAGGTATATTTGTTATTGCTTCTGGGTTATATTTGCTTTTAGATTATTTCTGAAGAGTTTAATTTAGTAGTAATGTATTTCCATAAGTTTTGTTTTTTGTGATATTATCATAATTAACATGCTAGCTATTCAATAAAAACTCCTGGCCTCTCACTAACTCAATCAGCAAAAAAGAACTTCTTCATCCAATGTTCATGATGTTCCAATATTCTTCATCCATTTTGGTCAACATTGTGCAATGTGAGTGAAGCTGTTTGCTGCAGCTATTGACGAATAGACACGAACGATGACGGAACTACACGAATCAGTGTAAACGACACTAAGACAGAGTTATGGTTACCTTTTGTCAGTTTTCACAAAAATTTGGAAACTTCTCTCCATGATATACTGGCACACTTGCGTCCAGCGATTGTGCGTATACTGTTTTTAGAAAAAATATTTTCATTTTAGTAATGTTTGGGCGAAAAAACGATCCTGAAGTCTACGTTATAACCTAAGAACTTAGTAACTCCTTATTTTGTGCTTGAATAATTAAAAAAATCAGGGGTAAGATTCTGTACCCCGTTTGGTTGGAGGCTATCTCTTGACCACCCCATCGGAGATAGGAAGAGCCTTTCTCACGGTCATAGCTTCGAGCGGCAGCTAGTTTCTTTTGTAATAAGAGAAAATTTTCCACACTGCGTGTCGAAACCAATATTTATTGATTTTTTCCTAATAATTTCTGAAATAACGTTTTAAATTATTCCTAGCTTGTTTGCTAAATTTACGGCATATTTTATTCGAGGATATTTTAATATGTGTTATTACAAAAGTACTTCTTTCATTAAAAAAAACAGAATTAACGTAATTTGTAATTTCAACAAGTGTAGTGAACAAGAGGACGCTGATTAGAGGAGGGTGCATTATTCCCACCGAAATACAGATAGGTCGCATTTAGCGGGTTTTGTAATCGTATTCATAACCGGCGTGGAATTAACTTATTCATAACTTGATTTGCATCAACTAATTCCAGGAATAATTGGGCCCGGTAGGTGGTGTCCGCCCCGTCCATTCGTCCGACAGCGCCATGGCCATGGCGGATTTGGGTTTTGTTTAATCATCTGTTTACTTACGTAAAAATTGCAAGGATAAAGGTAGGTTACTGCGTGTAAACATATTTTTCAACATTAGCTCGAAAACTTATTTTTACTCTTAGTCTTTGTATTTTAAATAAAAAATATTAGCTAGCGCAGGTAAAACCGGAAAAGTATTCTTATTTATCTAAGGACACAAAAAAGTTTTAACACAAAAAATAATAAGAGCTTTAGAATCTGACGAGAGTTTTGACTGTATTTACTCTTACTATAGTACTAATGTTAACTAATAATACAAATTACTCCTCTATTTGCTAATATGAAATTTTGTTTGATATCTCATTTTAAAGGCCTTGTATGTGGGAGCGTGGATTGTTTCTTTTATTTTATACACATTTTTTAAAATTTATTTCTTGCTTCTGTATCTTTAAAAGAAAACAATATATACAAATATATAACTATCATAGCATCATTAAGATCTCCACAATGAAAACTTAAAAATGTCAGTTGCTAAATTATGTAAGTGTTACGGCTAATTAAGTAGTGAAATCAGCTTAAACATTATAGAATAAATGACTAATACAAACTTTTTAAAAAGGCATCTTTAATAAATATATTAAAATATGAAGTACAAAATGTAAAAGTGCCTTTTGATAATTGCGCGAATTATAATTATGCTTTTTTGATTCTTAAAAAATCGTTTTCATTGGTTTCTACATACTAAATTAGCAAATTAGAACTTTTAATGTATTTTTGAATATAATATGAGCTATTGGAGCGGCCATCAAGGTAAGACCTAGACCCTGGACATTAAAAAGAGTAACGATCCTGACCTCTAAATCACTTTTTTAGGGGTCGTGTTTAGATCACGTGTGTGTGTGTGTGTGTGCGCGCGCGCGCGCGCGCGTATGTGCATGTGTTTTAACAAGTTCGAAAATTTTGGTCCGATTTGATTTAAACTTGGCACAGAAATCGATTATTGTAATAGCTTGAACAAGTTCGTTAGGTAGAAAAATTCGTTCTACAGTTTCAAAATTGTGGCCATTTAAAATTTTTAAAAATTCTTAATTTTCTGACTTATTTTTTTAAAAATTCAATTTCTTTTAAATTAAGCAATTAAATTTGTCCGTTGTCAGGATTCATTTTCGTATTTTTTAAATGTAATTTGATAGTTGAAATTGTTAATAAATATATGTTGGTGAAATAAGGGTAAGGTAAAAAAAGTCCTTTTGAAATTCTCTTCTATCACTTCAGCGAGACAGATGTGGGCTGTGATTATTTTTTTAATTTAACTTTTCGAGATATTTGACCTTAAATAAAATTAAATGGTAACCATTAAAATTTTTTTTAAATAGTCTTTTTCTCTGGTATACTTGTAAATCGTAACTTATACTCGTACTAAATTATCATATCTCATATGAAATGGATATTTTTTTTATTTTTTAAGTTACAGTGAGTTTTTGTAGACAAAAACAAAATGGAGGATTCTGTTAAACTGTGGATAATTCGAAAAAAGTTACTGAACATTTAAAATTTTTGTTTATTTATGGAATTCGATTCTTTGGAGCAAACTAAGTTTTTTGTGGCTTTCTGGATACTATGTGAAACTACTAAATTAGAATCCAATAGGTCAATGCATTAAAATAATAGGAAAACAAACCCTACACATGCAAGTAACTAATATTTTGAAATTATTTTGCTGCTTCGATGACAATTTTGATAAAATGGACATGTAAAGGATTTTTTTAAAGAAAAGTAATTTCGCAAAAGTAAACGAAATTTTGCGCTGAAAGAAACGTACTATTTTTCTTTTTTTTGAGGTTCGCAGCTGTAGGCCAAAGTATTTTTAGTTTTCGTAAATATTTCTGAGTGTTTGATACCTGTTGATTTATTGTGTGCAAAAATTGTTTTAACATTCAGAATAAATCAAAACTCATTAACAGAAATATAAATTGCTGCCGTCTTACCTGGAAGAGAATCCCTTACGTTATATATACGAAACTCGGTATAAGTTTCTAGCGTTTCTAATACGTAAAATTGTTTTGAAGCGTTAGCTTCTTATACCGCGTTGTGCATGTTGTATTTGTCACCATGGAGTGATTCGGTTTTTTTTTTTTGGTATTTAACGTCCAAATATTGTGCACAGTTGGGCTAATGCAGACGATGGGATGATTTATAGCGTATGAAAATGCCAAGCCCTCGCCGGGAATCGAACCCGGGTCTTTGGGGTGAAAGCCTAGTATGCTATCCACTAGGCCACCGAGGCGGCTTGGAGTGATTCGGTTTCATCGAGTAGGCTTACGAAGCGTAAGTAACGCGAGTAGGGGACGTATTACACAGACCCCCTCCAGTTCTCAGCTCTTCTCCTTTCTTTCTTGATCACGGTAATCCCTACGCCAGGAAACCAGGTTCCAACTGCCGGTTCCGACTGAGTTGTTCGCGCGCGTATGTATGTTTGTGTCTGTGTGTACATACAACGTGCATGCTTCTCTTTATCTCTTTATTTTCTCTTTTTTTTCTCTTTCTTTCTCTCCACTTTTCTTCTTCTCATGTTCTCGTCGCGCGCGCATGTAATGATATTGTGTACATTGTGTATATTGCCAGCAGCAATGGTATACCGTTCAATGGTATACGGTTTCTATTCAGTAATAACACGTGCGTTTGATTTTATTTTTCTTATATTCTCGAGACGTTATGTATATATATATATTAAGAAGCTAACATTTCTGCCGACAGTCCCAATGACTGTACCATTTTTTAAAATTATTATTAATTTTTTAATATTATTACATACAATACATATAGTTTTGTTGGCTAACCAGCAGTTTATTATCTAATAAATAACAGTTTATAAGGTTATTGTCCAATGTCATTACCTCTGATCACAGCACTACACCTAGAGTGTAACACTATGTGCTTCAGCCTCACTAGTTCTGCGTTGTCAAACAGATGAAGTACTTCAACATTGTGGTGTTGATGGAGTCGAAACCCATGTTTTTAGGTTTGATTTTGTATTTCAACTTCTACTGGTTCAATCTTCAAATCCCTGTGAATTGTATTATTACTGACGTACGAAGCAGCTTTCACTGAATAATTTTAATATTAGACTTCTTGGTGCAGCCCCAAAGCTGTATACAATATAACCATACTGGGTTTAGCACTTGCTTGTATAGCAGCAGTTTGTTATGTACAGACAATGCATTTTCTTTAGTTGGATGCATACGATCTGTCGTGTTGAAAAATTGTTTTCACTTTCTGAAAAAAATCAAAATATCGTTTACAGAATAAGAAAAAGGTTACGAAACATGTGTGTCTGTCGTCTATAATCTGGATGAGAATCTCATACGTTATGTAAACGAAATTCGGTAATTTTCTAGCATTTCTAATATCTAAAATAGTTTTTTAACTATGATTTTTGTAAAATGGATTCTGTTTTAAAAAAAGTATAGAAACATATCTTAAGAACGTTTTCCAGGGAACAAAAAAAATTTAAATAAAAGTAATTTTTACTTTTACAATTGTAAATGCTGGAAGCGATTTTCGATATTTCTGAGAATGAGTTTCCACAATTACTCAGATTAGCTAAGTCGAAAGTCTACACAGATTTTTAGATCTATACATCCAAATAAAACCAGTATTTTTGACTCAGAGACCTGAAAAAACAAAAATTCGAGTAAAATCATAAAAAACAGACAAAACAAAAACCGTGATTATCTAGCAGCATGTGAAGATAATATACAAGTGTCATTTTGTCCTAAAAACCAGCACCCATTAGTACGGGTTGAGGGGTGTGGGTGGGCTGGTAATAGCTGAATAATCTACCCCTTGTAATTACCCGCCTATCCACCCCTTGCTCACACGTCCTGCATGACAGCTGTCCAACAAACATGTTTTTTTGCGAGCTGACGGTATAGAATGATTGCATGGTCGATGAATTACTTCCGAATTACGTATAGAAGTGAAGGCCGTTAATAAGTTTCTAAAAATATAAACTTGTACGACTGAAACTGGTACTGTACACATTGGGTTGTTATAAACGAAATCTGAAGATTTATTTCCGTATTTTTGTAATGAAATTTAAAAAATTCAGAAGATAATTTATGTAAATATAAACACAAAGATAAAATTAAAAGACACAGATATTAAAATCATATTAAAAATATTTACAAAAAAAAATTAAACACACTTTTGTTTAAATGGATTAAAAAGTATAAAATAAGGAGATACTCTAAAATGTACTAAAGAAGAGAATATTTTTTCTAACACGGATCTGAAGACCGAGTAATATAAAATTGTTAAGACCAAAAATAAAAGCTTGAGGCATTCACCATAATTAATTTTTCGAAGATATTTTGTATATACTCATATTTAAGTATGAGCATACAACTTATAATTAATATAATTTATTTTCTCATTTTTAGTACATTTTAAGTTATCAACATATTTTATACTTTCCAGTCCGTCGGAATAAAAATATGTTTTAAAAAGTTTTAAAATGGTTAAGTGATTTTGTTAACAAACTTGTCAAAGTTATTACCAAAATTGATTTTTGTGCCAGGTTTAAATCGAATCGGAATAATTTCGTAGCTATAGTGCGCGCGCGCGAGCACACACACACACACACACACACACACACACACACACACACACGCAAACGCCGAATATAACAATTGATGTAATCTTTCAACAAAAAGATATTTTAAAAGAATAGTTAATACAAAATGCTGTTATTGAACCAAAAATAAAAAGTCATGTATCATGTTTTCTTTTCCTTTTTATTTTAATTACGATAATTTGTAAATAGCTAGTTTAAAATTAATATAGCTAGTTTTTAACAAAATAACCTAAAATATATTAGGCGAATAACCTATCAGCTGTTTAATGAAATCAGCTGATCTTTACGAATTAATATAAAAAACTGTTCTTTTAATATAATTACGAAAATTAAATTAACGATTCATTTCACATATTTACATCGGTCAAACGTCTTCGTAGTTTCCGTAATTAGTGGTTATGACGTGCATTTCATACGTGCAAGGTTCCCGATTCGATCTCGAGCTGAAACACAGGACATTTTTAATTGTCACAATTTAATATGAGACTTGCAACGAACAAAATATACTATTACATATATAAATACACATGTTTCTCGCATCACTTGCAGCGCAAAATCATCACAAAAACGTGATACATATAAAAATAATTTTTGTTCGATATCGTCCTTAAAGTATTAACTTCCGCTTAAAGAAGATTACAAAATAAATCATCATAGCTTTTAAACTTTTTATCCCCGAACGATGTTTTTGCACCGAACAGTACGTCAAAATACACAATAATTATCACGAAAGTATGAAATGCATGCTTACAACGGCATTAATGAGACTGGGCGTTGGAGAGGACGGGGTGGCCACTCTAATGAGCGCTGGACATTACAATGCTACTAATGGATCGGTCTTTGTTCACACCCTCTGTCACAAAGTGCTGGTAATTAAAGCTATTAAATAAAACACATCATGACGATTTGCATGCGACGTTTAGCGGACGCTTTATAAAAGGGTAATTTTAGAAATTTATTACGGTTGGAGAGTGCACTGCGCCATCGCGGTGTGAAGGGGAGGTTAACGTATTTATAATTATTATGTCAGTTAGATTAACGATATTTGAAACACGCAGCTGTCTTGCTCACGTGTTGGAAGCGAATTTACAAAAATATATTATATTTTTGTTTTATCTTTTCCTTGATATTCTTAATTTGCTATCTTAATCACATTAAAATCTTTTTATATAAATATTTTAAACTTTCAAATTGAATTGAAGATACCCCGCTGGGGGTGCAAACTAGCTGCACCTATCGAGAGGATTTAGACGTCCCTCGTGGTACCCGAGTCTAACTCACTTACACTTACGTAGAGTTCTACACTAAGAACTCTATAAGTTAAAGTGTCGTTCACACTTTAACACTTTACATTCACACTTACATTTAGGGAGGCGATAATAGTCTCAATGAGCTTTTCGCCTTAAAATAAAAAAAAAAAATAATTGAAAATGTTAAAATAAAACCAGACCGTCGTCAATTTCAATGAAACTAGCCTAAGTTAGCCTGGATCTCTCTCTCTCTCTCTCTCTCTCTCTCTCTATATATATATATATATATATATATATATATATATATATATATATTATATTATTATTATTATTATTATTATTATTATTTGCGCATAGACCCTGTTGGATCACGCAAAACACTCCGACTCATGTCTTGTTCCTTCTAATCCTCCACACCTCCCTCATCCTGTCCCCATGGATCCTTTTCGCTCCTCCGTCCATTTTACCCCTGCTCTCTTTGGGATTTCATTCTCTGGGACCTTCCAACCGAGCATCTTTCTATATATATATATATATATATATATATATATATATATATATATATATATATATATATATATATACTAGCATTACTGTTCATGGTTCGCCCACGAAACTTAAGCATTTTCAGTAATATAATAATTTAGAAATATAAAAAATATATATTAATAAAAGCGTGATCATCTAAACTCATGATTATTTTACAGTGAATATGAAAAAATATTATAACCTGAATATGTTGTTTTATTGTCTTCAAACGTGTTCCATTCGAATTTAAGAAAATCTTATAAAAAATATTTTTCTCCAATACAAACATTTAGGCCTATATCTCATTTATATTTTTGTCCTTTTTGGGGATGAATTCAGGGAGAGGGGAATGCTGAATTTATCGTATCATAATTTGTGTTATAGAATATTTTGTTTACTTGTAAGAAAAATCGATAAAAATATTTTTTTCCAATGAAATCACTCTTTTCTCCAACTATAGGCCTACCTCTTTTTTACGTTTTTGTTCTTTTAGGGAATGAATTCGGCAAAAAAATTAAAATATGTGTTTAATTATTTGTGTTTCATAGCATATTTTAGAATATACAAAAATTTACCAAAATAAATATTTTTTTCAATTCAAATTTGTATACCCCTTTCTACATTTTCTACCCTCTTTCAATCTCTTTAGGGGATAAATTTTAGGAAATGGTGAAAAATATATT
The DNA here is from genome assembly GCA_022606455.1 of Callitettix versicolor. NCBI lineage: Eukaryota > Metazoa > Arthropoda > Insecta > Hemiptera > Cercopidae > Callitettix > Callitettix versicolor. The sequence goes on from CM040187.1 coordinate 12,828,028, forward strand.
TCATTACTTATATTTAAGAGTGATTATGTTACTTTTTAAGAAGGTCAGACAAAAAATATATTTTTTCAATAAAGATTGTTTCTCGTTGTGTACCTAATTTTTACCTCTTTAAGGGATGAATACTAAAAAATCGCTTTTCAGTGCACCCCTACATGTGGTAGTACCCTGAAAATTTCAATTCTTTAGTTGTTATAGTCTCGGCTATACGTTGATTATTAAATTTGGATGGGTAAGTAGTTTAATGGCGTCAAAACCAAATTTTTGCAAAATTTTGTCTTTGTGCATCTCGACATTGTTGTAAGAAGGTACTCTGAAAATGTCAAGTCTCTAGCTATAATAGTATTGGCGTACGTTGTTTATTAAATTGGGACTAGGTAAGTAGTTTAATGTTGTTAAAATCAAATTTTTGCAAAATCCTTTCTTAGTGCACGCATATATGGTAACATAAATGTACCCTGAAAATTTCAAGTCGCTAGCTAAAATAGTTTTTGCTCTGCGTTGATTATGAGTCAGTCAGTCATTCAGTCAGTCACGACTTCTTCTTTTATATATTAAGAGGATTAGAAGAATATATAAATAAATTTTTTAAATATATTCATTGAAAAATATTTTTCTCCAGTGAAAACACTCTTTTCTCCAATTATACCTCTTTTATACATTTTTAATCTTTCAGGGAATGAATTCGGAAAAATGTTGACATATGTGTTTCATTATTTGTGTTTCATAGCATACTTCTAGTACATTCGATCCAAAACAAATATTTTTTCATTGCAGAATTGTATACCACTTTTTTACATTGTCTATCCACTTTCAATCACTTTAAGGAATGAGTTTTGGGAAATGGTGAATAATATATTACATTATTTATATTTAAGAGTGACTATGTTATGTTTTAAGAAGGTCAGACGAAAAACATATTATTCCAATAAAAATTGTTGTACCTCATTTTTACCTCTTTAGGGGTTGAATACTGTCAAATCGTTTTTCAGTGCACCCCTACGATGGTAACCCTGAAAATTTTAAATCTTTAGCTATTATAGTCTCGGCTATACGTTGATTATTAAAGTTGGACTGGGTAAGTAGTTAATTGGCGTCCAAATCAAATTTTTGCAAAATCCTTTTTTAGTGCACCTTGACTTTGTTGTAAGACTGTACCTTGAAAATTCAAGTCTCTAGCTATAATAGTATTGGCTGTACGTTGTTTATTATATGTGGACTGGGTAAGTAGTTTAATGGCGAATGTACTCTAAACATTTCAAGTCTATAGTTATAATAGTTTTAGCTGTACGATCATTATTAAATTTTGACTGGGTAAGTAGTTTAATGGAGTTAAAGTCAAACGTTTGCGAAATCATTTCTAATTGCACCTCACAATTGATGTTACAAGGTACCCTGAAAATTTTAAGTCTCTAGCTATAATAGTATTGGCTGTATGTTGATTATTAAATTGGGACTGGGTAAATAGTTTAATGGCGTTATAATCAATGTTTTGAAAAATCCTTTCTATGTGCACGCCTATATGGTAACATAAATATAACCTGAAAATTTCAAGTTGCTAGCTATAATAGTTTTGGCTCTACATTGATTATGAATCAGTCAGTCAGTTGGTCAGTCAGTTATTCAGGACTTCTTCTTTTATATATTAAGATATATCTATCTATCTATCAATCTATATATATATATATATATATATTTTTTTTTTTTTTTTTTTTTTTTTTTTGTGTTTAACGTCCGACTATTGTGCTCACTTGGGTTAATGCTGACGATGGGATGATTTATAGTGTATGAAAATGCCAAGCCCTGGCTGGGAATCGAACCTGGGTCCTCGGGGTGAAAGCCCAGTACGCTATCAACTAGGCCACGGAGGTGGCTTATATATATATATATATATATATCGATGTGTAGAAAACATCTATGTTTTTATTTTTATCCCATATTTTAACGCCATTGATGATTTTCAAACGATACATCGGTACATCGGAACATTGATATTTAAAAAAATTTTGCCATCCCTACATACAATAGTGTCTATCGAGCTCATGGTGCTCCAACAGGCAGAGACATGTTCAAACCTGCAGCGACGTTATTTGCAGGTAGCAGTAGGTTTTTTAATTGCCACACCTCGTGTGTGTGTGTGTGCGTGTGTGTGTGTGCGTGTGTGCGTGCGTGCGTGCGTGCGCTTGTTGTGTGTGTGTGTTGGCAACACAGATCTGGATCTTACTTATGATGACTGCTCCAGTAGCGGTATATATATATATATATATATATATATATATTTTTTTTATGTTTAATTGTCCGATAATATATATATATATATATATATATATATATATATATTTATATATATATATATATATATATATATATATATATATATATATATACCATTTATATATATATATATATATATATATATATATATATATATATATATATATATATATATATATATAGTGCCAATTGTAAGGTAGTATATATATTTGTGTAATTACATTACATGAAAAAGTAGTAAATATGCAGTGTAGCATAACCTATATTTTTCGATATTTTTGTTACTAAAATGCTTTATTATGTGCCCAAGATCAAGAATCCAAAATATGAAAGCACGAGAAGTACGATAAAATCGAAAATAAAAGTGACCAACATAACCTCAAAATTGGAACCCGGCGAAAATCAGTAACGTGTTGTAAATCGGTAAAACAATAAAAATACGACTAACACAGGTTTTTGGTGATAAGAAACCAATTTTTTAAAAGAATTCTGCATAACCAAACTGACATGGTTGTTAGGCCTAACAAGGTGATTCATGAAAAAACCTTTATATTTTTTTTAAAAATAGCCTACCATATATCCTGACACGGTTGTTAGGCCTAAAACGGTGATGCGTGAAAAACTACATTTTTTTAAAGAATACTACATATCCTAACTGATACGATTGTTAGGCCTATCACGGTGATGTGTAAAAAAAATCTTTACTTTTTAAAGAATATTATATAACCTAATTGACACGGCTGTTAGGCCTAACACGGTGATGCGTGAAAAACCTTTATATTTTTTTTAAAGAATACTACATATCCTAACTGACACGGTTGTTGGGCCTATCACGGTAATGTGTGAAAAAAATTTGTTTTTTTTAAATTGTACTGAAACTTAACTGACACGGTTGTTAGGTCTACCATGGTAATGCGTGAAAAACACTTTATAGTTTTTTAAAAGAATACTTCATAAGCTAACTAACATGGTTGTTATGCCTAACACGGTGATCCATTAAAAAAACCTTTATTAATTTTTTTTAAATAGTACTTATAACCTAACTGACACGGTTGTTGGGCCTAATAAGGTGATGCATGAAAAAAACCGTTATATTTTTTTTAAAGAGTATCTTAACTAACACGGTTGTTAGGTCTAACACAGTGATGCGTGAAAAAACCTTTATATTTTTTTAAAGAATACGACATATCCTGACACGGTTGTTGGGCCTAACACGGTAATGCGTGAAAAAACCTTTATATTTTTTTAAAGAATACTAGGCTACATATCCTAACTGACACGGTGGTGCGTAAAAAAACCTTTATATTTTTTTTAAGAATACCACATATCCTAACTGACATGGTTGTTGGGCCTATTATGGCGATGTGTGAAAAAAACCGTTATTTTTTTTTAAAGAGTACTTCAAACCTTAACTGACACGGTTGTTAAGTCTAACATGGTGATGCGTGAAAAAAAAACCGTTATTTTTTTTTTAAGAGTACTCCAAACCTTAACTGACACGTTTGTTAGGCCATGGTGATGCGTGAAAATCTTTATATTTTTTTAATGAATACTGCATAAGTTATAAAACATGGTTGTTAGTCCTAACGCGGTGATGCATTAAAAACACCTTTATTTATTTTTTAAAAAGAGTACTCCAGAACCTAACTGACACGGTTGTTGGGCCTAATACGGTGATGCAGGAAAAAGCTATATATATATTCCAATGGAAAATAGCAAAGTTGACGTAACCTACTTGTCTATGTACTTTATACTTCCTGAAAAGATTGTAAATATAGGTCTACCGAGTGATACTGATCTCAATTAACGCGTATCTATACAAACTATAAATAATGTAACACTAAATATGCTTTGAAGGTACTCGTATTAAACGTAATGTGTTTAAGCCTTTGTCCGATAGTGTTGGTTAGGATATACAGACGCGGAGCTGGAGCTGCGGGGGGGCGGAAAGGGCGAGAAACAGATATAATTGCGAGCGCCGGCGGCGAAAGCCTCATCAGAGCGCATAGACTGTTAATCCAGTTTTTGCTTCCACTAAATATGAGTTATAACGAACTTGCCAATTACAAGTGAAACTAGAACTCCTGCTTTTCCCTCAGGACACGGCTGCACTCGGAGCTCTCTTTGCTTTTGGGATGTATTAATTGCGCTTCATTTGGCGTCCGTCTGTCGAAGTCAGTTTTCGTTTTATTGAAGTTCGGCGTTCTGACTGCTGTGTTTCTGTCTACTCGTAACTACGACACGAAGGTGTTTCGATAATTTGAAAGAAAGAAATTTTCGAAAACTGACAACTTGAATAATATTACGCAAATGATTATCAAAAAAATTGAATAAAAAAATGACTTTTGGAAAGCTAACATTACCTATTAGAATTCTTGAAAAATCAGAAAATGTTCTTAACCTTACTTTTTAAAAATCAGCAGATTTTATTGCTTTCTAAATTTATATTTTCAGAAACATTTAAGATAAACATTTCATACTTGTGATTTTATTGTCTGTAAATAAAGAATGAAATAAATTTTGTGATTATTTTGAAATTGTAATGGATAACCTATAGGCCTATACGTTTTCAACAAGTCATGAGTACAAAAAACCAACTGGTGACTAATCTAATTGAGCATGTACCCGTTTATCGATAATTTGTTTGCTTGTTCGAAACCATATTGGTAAAAATTTCTTAAATGTTTATCACTGATCTGTGTTTAACGAAAACTTTATCACAAAGGGTGTAATGATATTAATTTTTGTACACAGAAAATTTTTGAAAATTTCTCTGTCAAGTGGTCTTTAAATGATCTAAGCAAATGTTTGGAAAAAGTGATATTATTAGTAAAGGAAACATTAAAAAAAACATTAAAGACTAAACTTTCCAAAACGGTCCCAGCAGATCTAATATGATGAAAAAACTAATCACATTTTTCGTAATAAATTTCGAGCAGATTTAAATGCTAATTTTGATTTTTTTTAAATACAGCGTAATGTTTTTAAATTGCATTTTATGATTTGTATAATTTTTGTCCGATTTTGTCCAAATTTGTCCCGAATATTAGCTTAAACAAATTCATTTCCCAAAAAATCTTATTTATTATCCTTTTTTTTTTAATCTGAATTCGTAATCACTAATCACCACTGAAATTTCTGAAAATTTAAGTATAATTTTATTATATATTTTTAATGGTGATTAAATAAGGTAAAGTCAAATCTTAAAACATTTTAAAATACAAAGTTTTAAAGTTTACGGCGGTCAAGGTTTATAAATAAATTGTTTGTTAATGTGTTTTTTATTTATTTTTGTCAGCGACATAGTTGCGTGCATCGCCTGTTACTTATCACAGCGTGATACTGTTCCGCCATACAGACTACACTATATAATTTTCCGATAAGCCTTGTAGAGGGGAATGCGCAACACTGGGTAAATGACTTTTTCAATTAAAGAAGGAACTCATAAGACGGAAGGCAGGGCTGAGGGTTTGGCGGTGAAGCTTTTCCACAAAGAGTAATGAGAGAGGATTAAAATAGAAGTGTCGCTAAGCTCAAGTGACAACTCGCTAAGCTCGCTGAGCCGTGGGGGAGGAGTCCCCAAGTCGTGTTCATTTATGTTAGGCTACAGCATTCACTTTGGTGTAAATATTTCTGTTCTGATTTTCACCGATCTAAAAAAATAGTGATGCAAAGTATAAACTTAGATAATATAAAAACAATACTAAATACAAAAACGAAACAATACACAAACATATTAAAACAAAAAAACAATGCAATACACAACAGTACAGTACAAAAAACACAATAAAACAAAACAAAAACAATGCCATACATCACAGTACAATAAAAAAAACACAATAAAACAAAAACAACAATTCAATGCATTACAGTACAATACAACACAATAAAACAAAACAAAAACAATGCAATTACAGTAAAATACAAAAAAACAATACAAAAAGAAAAAACAAAATATAAAAATGAAAGAAAAGAAAATATTTTTCATTGAATAATAAAATATTTAAAGACCCATCATGTTAAGACCTAGACCCTTGAACTTAAAGTATGCGCTGACGCTGATTTCTGGAAACTTTTGGTAGGGTAGTTTTACAAAATTTCCTGTGCGTATGTTAAGTACTCCCGAGTTCTTAATTTTCGTTCGGTTATTACGAACTATTGGCAAAATCGATTTTGTTAGCCTACCGTCCTACAGCTACAGCTCGTTGCACGTAATTTTGTCTTACTGACGTGATTAAGCGGATTTCCAAAAGTATTTTTTTATTTCACTTTTTTTTTATTTTGAATTTACCATCGTAATCAAAGTATTCGATAAAATCTGAATAAATAATCCATATGAGCATATTAAACTTTCAAATTACATTGAAAATATGAAAATGAGCCCTGACCGCTGTCGAATTAAATTTCATAATTTAATCGAATTTTGAAAATTCGAAATGTGAATGTATGCTGTTTTTAACGCTGATCGCAATGGTGAAATTAGATTGTAAATGAAGACGAAAAGTTAAGAATTTTTAAAGATTGGAAATTGCCGTCATAATGAAACTGTTACTGGTATTTTACTGGATAACAAACCTGTTGGTTTTTGTGTTGTTTCAATCAAATCGGACCAAAATTGTGAATGTTAGAATGCTAAACACACACACACACACACACACACACACACACACACACACACACACACACACACACACACACACACACACACACACATACATACACACACACACACACACACGATATATATATATATATATATATATATATATATATATATATATATAATTATATATATATATATGTTTTAATTATATATATATATATAATATATATATATATATTAATATTGTATATATATATATATGTTTATATATATATATATATATTAATTAATTAACAAACTCAATTCAGAAATTCTCTACAAGTATGCAAGTCTACATAAATTTACCTAAATCCAAGCAAAGTGTAACACGTACTCCCTTTGTCCCTAAACTTGTCCGCATTGTCAGTAAAGTTGGCTCATTAGAACGGATGTCCAACTCAAGTTGTTACCAACTTACCCACGCTAATTTCCCTTGCGATCATCAGCTCAGCTCGCCTTTGAATAATCATAACTCGGCCGCATAAAGTTCACCCCGCCCGCAACCCCTATTAACATATGAATTCAGTTTCAGGGTTGTTCGGGGAACAACACGTACTCGCGGTTGTCTGTCTGTCTGTCTTTTCACCCCTCATAATTACTGGATATTCCTATTCACTTCGTTTTCTTGTTGCTCAAACTTTTGATGAATCAAGTCGAATGGGAAAAGTCATTATAAGCCGTCTGTCCTGAGTTTATTTTCAAACTCGATTCAGTTTATGTGATTTGTATTAGTTTTAGAGGGGATTTTTTTGGTTACAAAATACGTGTTTTAAGTGAACATTTTGCGAACATATATTTATTTATTTTTTAACTTTCATAAATTTATGACAATTATAAGTTAACAGTAATAATTTGCAATAGTGTTCCATCATACAAATCAATTCCTAAAATTAAACAAAAAAATTTTTTTTTTGTGTTTAACTTTCGACTATTGTGCACACTTGGGCTAATGCAGACGATGGGATGATTTATAGCGTATGAAAATGCCAAGCCCTCGCCGGGAATCGAACCCGGGCCCTCTGGATGAAAGCCTAGTACGCTATCCACTAGGCCACTGATTAGTAATGCCAGTACTAATGAGTACTGTATTTAATACTGTGTATTAAATGCAAAGTTTGTGTACCCAGCAGGGGGTGCAGATTAGCTGCACCTATTGAGAGGATTTAGACGTCCCTCGCGGTACCCGAGTCTAACCCACACTTACGACTTTTAACACTTTACACTCACACTTACATTTAGGGAGGCGATAATAGCCTTAATGTGCTTTTTGCCTTAAAATAACAACAACAACAACAACAAAAATCAAAGTTTGTGTAAGAACAGTTTGGGTTCAGTATCAGCGCATAGGTTAATTACAAAAAGAAACACAAGTTTAGATAAAGGTAACGTAATGCAGTGTTCACCAACAGCTCGATATCAATTTATCGATTAATCGTTAAACGTCTTTACATTGAAAAAATAAAAATGTACAAAATTACAATTTTCTCATTTCAAAAAACCAATAAAACCTTTATAAATAAACATTTAAGTGTGGCATTTTTAATACAGATTTTAATGGTAATTACAATATCGAAATCGTATTATAAAAATTGCAATAAAAAAATTTTTTTAAGATTTTAAATGGCGTTGGCCCCTAAGTAAAACAGCTATTCAAAACAATCACTATCAATCATTTGTCAAAATTATGTAATTAGTTATAATACTGGCGTCAAGAAAATTGACAATATAAATATTTTTACTAATCGAGCTAGAGTTTGCCTATTTGTGTGTATAAATAGGCCTGTGATAGTGTCATGAACGTAAACGTAGTTTGAGTTGAAATTTAACTTCATTGGTTCACACAATCAATGTTGCTCTCGATTGTCATATGTTTTAATGTAGACATAATTTTTAATACAATCAATGTTGCTCTCGATTGTCATATGTTTTAATGTAGACATAATTTTTAATAACTGTATAATGTAAAATTTAAGTATTCTTTTCCTTTTTTTAAGTTGTTTTTCCTTCTACCTGACCATCTTAACTGGGAATATGGTCGGATTAGTTCCTAATCAATTACAATTTATACAAAATGTATTTAATGATATATGAATAAATTATTAGCTCGAAAGTTGTATGTGTATATTTTTTCCCATTAATTTCCGTTTCAAGATGTCGGACTCTGATTCAACGTTCAGATTGCAGTTGCTAGCTATTCGTGTAATACTGACTGATTGACAAGACAACATAATTTTGACTGGATCATGGAAATTTACATTTCCAGTAAATTTTGTCCAGTAACACTTTTCTTAAATATTATGGTTGCCGGTGAAATTGGCAGAAAATACATATACAAACACACCTAATCACATACTCGAACAAATCTGTACCCTACAGCTCGGTAGTCGAGGCGGTTAAGACACCGTTCAGTCCGCTGCGTCTCTGAACCCCGCTCCTCAAGGTCAAAGGTACGACTCGCAGTTACTGCCCATTAACACTGATTTTTTTTGTCCACATTTCAGTCTAACCGGCTGACAGTAAGAACGTTAAACAACGTATTTACAAGCCACTTTCTTACACATGAATACATTCATTCACACAGTTTACACAGTCATTATTGTATATTTTATATATTTCGAGAATTTGTAATAAGGAAGTAAATAATGCTTAAAGGAAAATATTTATTTGCCCTTATTTTGCTGAAAGATATAACTTAAACGAAAATAAAACAATAAGAAGTTTTGTAAAAGCACTTTTAAGCAAAGACGTTTTGTAACGGTGGAAGCTCCTTCACTCTGAGCGCATCTGGTTATCTGTTACTCGAATTAAGCGCATCTTAGGCACCCCCACCCCTCTTTAATTAGCCATTGAGTGGATATTGCAGATGAAAGGACCGCCTTGATTAAGGGTGGAATTGTTACTTAAACACTAGCTGAGGTTAGGGGGCCGTCCGCTTTGTTCAAACAAGATTGCACGCTTCAATTTTAAATTTCTCAAAGGAGATTTTCCCCTCGTTTTTAATTTATCTCTCCTTAGATTTCCTGCAATTCTTTCAGCGCGATAACGATTTCAATAAATGGTACACAACATCTACTTTCACACATTCAGTTACATTGTTTCCGAAGTACGTTTATGTGCGCAAATGTATACTTTAAAAACTGTATATTCAAGAGATATTAACAGATTTGCCGAAATTCTCGTATTATTCACACAGAAAGATTTAGTTGCAGTAGACCAAATTTGAAACTAAAAAAAGCAAAAAGTCAAAATGCATGGTGCAAAAGGAAATAGAATTTTTTAATTTTAATTATTTTCAACACCAAACAAATGTATAAACATTTTTTTAGTTTTTGTTCTAAAAACCATATCTCAAGTATATAAAATTTGGAAAAAATTCAGTTTGTATTAAAAAACGTTTTTTAAAATTTAAAACCTAACTGCGATTTGGGTTTTTTGGCGAATTTTCCAAATGAGCTATTATGATAATTTCCAGGCCAGGGTAATTCAAATAAGAGCCGATCCTACTCTCCGGTTAAAATTTAGGGTCGTTAATATTTGTACATATTTTTTAGCGTGATTTTGGATTTAAATTTCATTCCAACTTGGCGAAAGTGGCTTTGTTTGGTAACAGCTCGAAATAATTTTTTACCCAGCAAAGGTAAAAAAATAATTTTTTGCCAGCTCAACATTTTAAAATAGCGGCAATTTAAAATCTTTAAAAATTCATATTAAATGCTTTCTTGTATCAAATGTTTTGAAAATATTATTTTACAATCCATGTAATTAGAGTTGAAAACCCAATAAATTAAAAATTTTAATTTTCAAAGTCCGTTGAAATTAAGAAATTAAGGGTGCAAATGAAAATTAAGAATTTTCATTTTAATTGCTTTTGAGTTTTATTTTAGTATTTTTAATGCAATTTATGTTTAAAATATTAAAAATGCTGATTATATTGTTGTAAATCAGTATTTAAAAAAACGTAAAAAAATATGTTTTTGAAAATTTGATTCCAATACGTGAGTTAGACGGTTGTGCGTTACAATTATATTATTTTCTTTAACAGAAGCCATATGTATTTAATTAAGTCATATGTATTTAACTATTCACACACAAAGTTTGTGTAAAAACAGTTTGGGTTCAGTATCAGCGCATAGGTTAATTACAAAAAGAAGCACATGTTTAGATAAAGGTAACGTAATGCAGTGTTCACCAACAGCTCGATATCGAATTAATCGATTAATCGTTAAACGTCTTTACACTGAAGAAATAAAAATGTACAAAATTACAATTTTCTCATTTCAAAAAAACCAATTAAAACCCTTTATAACCCTTTGCTCGAATCACGTCCTTAATACAATTACCAAACACCCTCTAACCACCCCCGTTACTTTTCTTTCTACATTAGCACAGGAAATGTATAAAAATAAATCAAAGAAAAAAAATAATTAGGAATCCGCACGAGTTAATGCCGATTGGAAAAATTGCGGGACGCAGCGCCGCTCCAGCGAAGCACGTATATCACGCCTGATTTACTTTTATTCTTTTTCTTCTTTAAAAGTGTACAAAGGGTAATTTTCATTGCTGGCGAATAGTAAGGCAAATGAGAAAAGTAATTGAATCCGGCTTCAAGTAGGTTTTGTTAATTTAAATTTAGGAGGACTCTAATGCGAGCCGTAATAAAAACTGCATTAGGCGGGAATTACTTCGCTTTGTCTCCTTTACTTGGCGCATAATGAGAAGATATTTTAAATGGAATCGCCGTTTATGTGTTTTAAAAATAAAATTATTGCCATTTGGAAAGGCGCGTTCATTTAGTTTACCGGAGTAAATTTGTTTTCTGTCCGCGCAGAGATTTTGAACTGTCCGAGAGAGATTTTATTTTTGAGGACACATAAAAACAAGTAGCTGAAATAAGATTGATGTAAAAATACTGTTACTGATTTATTTTTTGTAAACTTTTACTAGTATGCGTTTGAATTAAAAAACATATTTAAAGTTTTGCTCCAATGAAGCATAACGAAACTGAGAATCGGATATTGTGGAAGAAAATTCATACCTTTTAAAAGTAACAAGAAAAATAGAACAAACCTAAAGACAAATACAAAAAGGAAACCCCTTTGCTACGAAATAAAAAAAACTAATTTAGCGTGAATAGAATAAATATCAAACAAATCAAATTATTTTAACCTGATGCACATTTCGGTATCATAGATACTTGCCGGCGGAAGCAGCTCATGGGTTTAGCGATCCAACTGCACCGATGGCTCATACTACTCTCACTCATCTACTTACCACACACACACACACACACACACACACACACACACACACACACACACACACACACACACACACACACACACACACACACACACACACACGCACGCACGCACGCACGCACACAAACACACACGCACACACGCACGCACACACACACACACACACACACACACACACACACACACACACACACACACACACACACACACACACACACACACACACACACACACACACACATACACACACACACACACACACATACACACACACACACACACACACACACACACACACACACACACACACACACACACACACATACACACATACACACACACACACACACACACACACGCACATACACACACACACACATACACACTGCACACACACACACACACACACACACACACACACACACACACACACACACACACACACACACACACACACACACACACACACACACACACACACACACACACTACATAGCTTGGCTAACTCTAATTGTAAAGCAAGCCGTGCTGACAGAGTGATGACACTGCCTAATGGTGTATCAAACAGAGCCCTGGGATAACTGCCAACCTCCCAGTGTATCTTAGTCTTACCATGCATGTACGGCTCTGTGTGGGCGGACATAATTTCCCAAGCTGCTCATATTTTCTTGAGTAAGAATGTAAATAGAATGAGTGGGAAATCATCGCACAACAAAAATCTTGCCAAATGGGGCATGACTCCTTGTTAAGGGTTTTAGTGGGGAGAAATTGAAAGGCAATTAGCAGAGCAAGCAATAATGGAAGTCAATAATGAATTGGAAAGTCACCAATTATAAGTGGGAGAGTTATCCACCTTGAATCCAAACCTTGTCTCCAAATCGTACACTTTACTAAGAGACTAGGACTGGAGAATGCGCTGTAATTGAGCATCTCAGTAATATAGAAAGGGGACACAATAGAGCTACAAGGTCGCAGTGCAATAGTAATCATAGCAAATCATTCATTCAACATAGCTTTAGTCTTCAGAAGGATTCTAAACATCTTCTTACAAACCTGTGAAGATGGTATATAAATTACCGAAATGTACACAAGGATAAAGTAATTTGACATGTTTTTATTCGTTCGTTTCAAATTCGTTTCTTTTTATTTGTGGTAAAGTGGTTTCCTTTTGTATTTGTCAATAAAGACAAACGCTTCTTGAGTATTTCAAATCTAACTGCAGTTGTAGTTTATTTGTTTTTTTTTCGATCACCTACAAAGTAGTTACATTTCCCGCACTAACTTTAGTTATATGCGACTAAATACTGAGCAAAATTTGACCGAAACATATTTTTTGAAAAATCGGCAAATTTTGCAACTTTTCGATTGCTTCCCCCAATTGGGATTTTCATGAATATTCATTCCTTCTATAGATTTGTTTGAATTGAAAACCAGATCTCCATCAAATATTTTAAATATTTGTTTCGAAAAATTAAAAGTTGTATCGAAGATATGAGCAAACAAAATCTACGCGGTATGTATTATTGACATTCGGACATTTATTGTGGTACACACGGACCAAAAAAAGGACCAACTCAGGATTTTGGACTCAGGAGACCTGAAAATGGATAAACCCTCCGAATCTCAAGATCGATTTTTCAGGATATCAGTACTTTCTCTATAAATCGTGTAGGAAACATTAAAGTGACCTATGTTTCTAGATTAATTTGAAAAACTCAAATCGGATGCAAAACTTATTTTAATCCGTGAATATATGCAGAGTTTTCTTTTAAATATTTTGTGTTTTCCTGAAAGCAACAATCCATAAAGTGCAAAACAGATGCGATTCAATTAACCACTTTGTGGGTTTCAGATTATTAACGGTCATATATCAATTATTCGCACAGTGTGGAAATTTCTCTGTTCTTTCTATAAGGAGAAAATAAAATCAATAGACGCAAAGGTACAAAGAGAAAAGAACAATCTATTACAAGAATTTTATTTTCGCGCAAAAACTTCCCCCAAACAAATCCTTCTGACCGTTCACATACAAGTCTTAGATTAATGAAGAAAAAGGTTATTGGTTAGAAAAGCAATAAGTCGGGGGAATAAATAACCCTGGGCCCGAGTGCAAGTGAAGAGAGCGGATTTTGAATTCTTGCGTCCGGCCCATTTAACTCTTTCAAGTACACGCGCAGTGTGGCCAGCCGTTTGGAAATTATCGCCCGGAATTTTCTAATCAAGAACCCAACTTTTGTTAAAAAGGAACACGCACGCTCCACTAAACATCGGATGGAATTGGAACTATCCTTTGGTTGTCGGATATTGCGACATTTATTCAGTGAGGGTGACTCGTTAAGGCAAACTTTCAGGGGAGCACTTTGACATGACTGCTTGTTTCATGTCAAAAGTGTTCCAAATCCAAAGAATTTTGAACCAATTAGGTCCAACTTTTTAAAAAAAAACATTTTTCGGCTTTCATAAGGTTTGTATAAAATTTTGGTAAGTAAAAATTTTATTGTAGTATAAAAATTATATAAATATATTAACTAACGATCTGGATTATTTTTTTCACAATTTACTCCCAATACCCCTTCCCCTGTTTAGGTTTACAGGAACTGTCATTTTAAATTTTTTTATTTCAAATTTTGGTACATTTGCTTGAGTAATGAGTGTTCATATTTCATCAAATGTAATGAAATGCAAGAAATTATACTGATTTTTTCGTCTTTTCTATAATTCTTGAATCGAATTTTTGAGAGAAATAATGAGTTATACATAAAATATGAGCGCATTTGAGCAAAATTTTATAAATATCTGTGTACAATAAATTTTAAGAAAATCAAACATTTATATTTCAAAGAAAATAGTACAGACACAAAGACGGATTCAAGTGAAAATCACTGTTTTGGGTATGAAGGACTTAAAATTGATGTCCTATTCGTCAAGGTCTTAATGTTGATTTGTTCACAATTTTGATACTTTCTATATTGTGCGTCGTTGATGGAGGAAATCGACGTGAAAGGCGCCTTGATTGTCGAAAATACAGTGGCCATTACCTTCCCGGCCGACGATCGTGATTTGGCCTTCAGGTTTTCTACTGCTTCCCGTCCTTCGGCGAATTCCTTGTGCCAAGCAAAACGCGAGCTCTTGACAGGGTCCTGTCCCCGTATTGAGCCGTCAATCTACGAAAGATTTCAGTCGGATTGACCCCTCCTTGGCCAAAAACTTAATAATAATTCTCTGCTCCACGTACTTCGTATGAATGTAACGAACGAACGAACGAACGAAAGAAAGGACGAACGAAGATTGAACGAACGAAAGAACGAACGAAAGAACGAAAGATTGAACGAACGAACGAATGAATGAAAATTATGAGTTACAAACACACTGCGACCTTCATAGATCCATTGTGCCTCCTTCCTAAGAATTTAAGACTCTCAGTTATTGTATTATCTCCAGTCCTAACCTCTTCATGAAGACCAAAGTTTGAAGAGGATTCGAGATAGGTAGATCCCTCACTTCTAATTGCTAACTTCCCGAAATACTAGCTCTTCTCGTAGCAATCGCCTCACGGTCTACTAGCAGGTGATAGGGAGTTTCCTCTTGCTTCCCGCAGTATCTACACGTTGGATCTTCTAATAAGCCAAGCTTCCTAAGATGCCTGTTAAGGGTGCCATGTCTCGCAAGAAAACCTGTTAGAAGGCTATTTTGTCTAAGGCCGATGCAGATCTTTGCTCAGTTACTGTCAAAGTTCCTAAAGAGCTCCTTGGCATGTCTTAAATCACAGTTTAGATCTTCTAGCCTTTCTTCCTCTTTAAGCTTCTTCTTAAAATAACTGTCTTCAAGTCCGCAACACGTGTCTGGTCCTATAACAGACCTCTGTTTGCAACCTCACGGTTTTGGTACACCCTGTAGATAGCTGACGTAAACGCCTTTAAATGACAGGTTGCTTGTTTCCTTAACTTAAGTAGAACCTCAGTAACCAAGCCGTACCCACACTGGTATAAAAATCAAAATATTTCGAAAACGCCAAAAGATTTAAGAAATACTTTTTACCAAAATGTCGATCTTTAATATAAGAAAACGAATATACAAAATAACCCATAAAAACAGTTTTTCACTTTTTAGGACACTGTGTATGTTCGAATTACAATTTTTGGAGCACCCTGCACGTAAAAGCTTTAATAATAATAGTTCCAAGAACAGTAGATCTCGCAGTACAATCTTAATTAAAATACACAGCGTTCCATGACAGTGCTCGTAACGTTTTCCTCCAATTTAACCCGTAACTGTAATATTTACGAAAAATGTTACTGGTCCAATTTTGTTGTAAATTATATGCCCTATATCTATGAAGCGGTTAAAATTATGATAGGTGTTGCCGTTCAGTCAGTATTAAAGGAAATAACCAACAACTATACTCTCAATGTTGAATCAGAGCACGCCATCTTGAAACGGAATTGAATGAGAAAACATCTTACACATATGTCTTTAGGCTTATACAGTGTACTTTCGTACCAAATTTTAAAACAATCGGTTAAAGTTTTTTGCCAAAACGAATAAAAAACAAACACGCAAACCAAACGCCGAACAGAGACCTCGCGTTGCCCGGTCAGTGACTGATAAAACGTTTTTCCAACGAGCTCCAATGAAGATTCTGAAACTGGATTTAGTGTCATTTTGTACGAAGGTAATTGAAAAGCTCCACGAAAACGCCATTTTGTTTTAATAAATCGTAAACTAGTAGTTGAAAGAACAGCAGACCACGCAGTATATTCTTAATTAATATACAGAACGCTCCACACTGCTCTCGTAACTTTTTCTACCAATTTAACAGGTAACGGTAATATTTACGAATTAATGGACCGCCGTTATTGGATATCCATTATTGGACCTCCGTATTTTATGCTCTTTCTACATTAAACAGTCAAAATTAAAACAGGTTTTGCCGTTTATACAGTATCATAGGAAATAACCGGCAACTACATCCTGAACGTTGAATCAGAATCCACCATCTTGAAACGGAAGTGAATGGGGAAAATCTTACACACGTCGTTCGGGCTTTATACAAGGTACGGTCATATCAATTTTCAAAACAATCGGTCAATGCGTTTGGCCAAAATTGCGTAATAAAGAAAGAAAGAAACAAACACACAAACCAAATGCCGAACACAGAGACTTCGTTTCGCTCGGTCAGTGACTCATAGATAGTTTTTCTAACGAATGTAAAATAAAAGTTGTTTTAGATATCATAATCAACGCTTAATCAAGATTCCAGAACTGGATTTTACATTGATGAGCGCTGCAAGAGTTCATTTACGAAAAGAAATTCGCGAATAAGTTTTACTTTTGCAAACACGCTTTGAAGCGGAGCTGCACGCCAGTCATCCAGCCGCGTACAGTCTATTTATGTGTGCAGTGCAAGCACGTAACCGGCGATATAAAATTAAATCTTCTCTTGGTAAAACGATAAATTAAAACGACGATGACAATGTACCCGGCAGACAGACAGACAGACAGACAGCATGCTTTGACCCCGGCGGAAATCGTTTATAAATAACGGTAGAGCGTGATCAGGTTTTTGCAAGTATGGCGGCGATCAACTTTACCTCAGCATGTTGATTCTGCATAAGCTACACGGCATAGCCCTATATCTATATACGCATATCAATTATTGTGATGTTTTGGGATAAAATACTTGTTTGCTATTAGACAATCGATGATTTACATTTAAATATGTGTGTTATCTCTATATGTATATATGTTAAATGTACATATATATATATATATATATATATATATATATATATATATATATATATGTGTGTGTGTGTGTGTGTGTGTGTGTGTGTGTGTGTGTTTGCGATGCCAAAACAGGTGGAAAAAGTTTTATAGACGACCAAGGGTAGGGTGCCGTCACTCCCCAGAGTGTGGACTCAAGTTAAGTTCAACTTGTACTACATGTTATTGCCACCCACTAAAAAAACTACTAAAAGCATTCCTCTTTTCTACAAACCACCCTATGGAACCGCCGCCCGGCATTACTACGCCCCCAGGTGGACTGGCTGACCGTCTATCCATCTACACCGTTGGCTCTTAATCTTTAGTCAGCCTCTTCATGACTATTGTGATTAGTCCTATTATGGCCCTGCAGTTGGCCTCTGAAATCATAATTGTGTGTATGTGTGTGCGTGTATGTGTGTGCGTGTGTGTGTGTGTGTGTGTGTGTGTGTGTGTGTGTGTGTGTGTGTGTGTGTGTGTGTGTGTGTGTGTGTGTGTGTGTGCGAGTGCGTGTGTTTTTACGTAATGCATCACGGATCGAAAAATGCGAATCACATCACACTGAAAACCGGTGTACATCTTCCTACACAAATATTTCTGGAAGAAAAATTGTACCGTCGTTTTGCCAAAATTGTACCTGGCATCTTCGAGGTAATTCTCGCTTCACGACTGCAGACGAACTAAAGCGAGAACTACCTCATTCTTGGAGTTTCAGACTTGGAGCGAGAATTACCTCGAAGTTGCCAAACGATTTTGGCAAAAAGTCGGAACAATTTTTCTTCTGGAAACAATTACGTCGAACGGATGTACATCTGTTTTCAAAATGCATTTATTCATTAGGTCATTAAAACTACAAGGCCGAAAAGCACAAAATGTAATACAAATATTCACCATGCATACGTAGTATAAGCTTGTTAAAAAATTGTTTTAAAAAATGCTATCCCTCCATAGAGAGTGATAAAAAAAATGTGATAAAAACTAACTTTATATTTTTTATCTCTGTACCTCCAGAGCTAAACGACGTGGGCCTAGGGAGCTGAAATTTAAAACACATGTTAAAATGGGATACATTTTTTTTTTTTTTGAGGGCGTTATATATACCGTTGCTTTTTCGTTACCCTTAGCACTGATTCATCGTCCTCATTAGTCAGTGAAACTGGCATAAAGTATAGGCGTTAAGCAAAAAAAAAAAAAAAAAAAAAATGGTTGAAATTTTCACACAACATTTTTTGGTAAATTTATTAGAAAGTTTCAAAAGAATAACTTTAGGAAAAAGAGAGAGAGGGTTCAATATCGGCTCTCATTCCAAGTCTCGATTCTGGACGCTATTATCTTGATGTACATTTCGGTAGCACATTTACCACTTTCAGAGGTGTTTATAGTCTCTGAACACATTTGTTTTATACCTTTGAAGATGGTAGTTTTATTATCAAATGTATCAGGGCACAGTTTGATATTAATCTTTTATCAAATTATTTTTAATTTTGCAGCACAGGGGTTTTCTTATTGTTTCCTTAATTGTATTGTACCCTAAAAATTACGTCACAGTGCATTTTTGTTTTCAAAACGTAAGGTAAGTGTTGCTTTTTCTTTTTGAAATTGTGAATTTATTGACTGAAAGATTCATAGGTTAAGTGAGGACAGTTTAGCGAATTTAGAAGAATAAAAACTACACTTTGTGGGGAAAATTCGGGAACAACAAAATAAACCCTGACAGTCACCGATTTTTTTCGATTATAGGGAGACTTTAGAACCGAAAATTTATTATTCCCATTTAAAATTTACTTCATCAATTTAAGTCACGATCTTTAAATTTGACCAACGTTTCTTCTCGATACATAAGTAGCCTATTTCATTTGATCATATTTTACGTAATTTATGGCCTAGTTGTAGGCCTACATGTAAGTTTATTAAACATTTTTTTTCAACAATAATAGGTACTAAATTATATATTCTCATTTAAAATACGTCAAAGTAGTCTATGCAACTTAGGTTAGGCCTACTTGGCAAATTTAGAATAATAAAAATATTAATATATTTTTTAGGAATGAAATATTGAACATTCCTAACCTATATTAAGAAATTAAGCAATTGATTTCTTTTTCCAAATAAAACATTTGCTGTATTTAACCTACAACGCATAAATTTTCTGTAGGCCTATTATTTCTATGACGATATAAATTAAAATATGGAAAGTAGAAATTCTGACTGCAAGCTTAATAACTGATTATTACAAAAGTGCATTAGTATTCTTCGCTAATAATAATAGTCTAATAATAATTTCTCTGTTTAGCGCAAAATAGTTTAATACCCAAATGAACCTCTTTGGATTGTATTATTTTAGAAGGCATTGGAAAATCTTATAATACGTTTTTAATATCAATCTGTTCATTCCATTGTTGAAAAAAATTCCTATTGGTGGCAGTAGAATCATTTTATTTGTTAAAGCATATATTTTATTGTGTAATTTACCAAATTTGTTGTTTTCGTTACTGTGTTTCATAAATTGTAATTAATATTAGTGTAGTGCAAAACAAACATTTAAGCTTGTTAACCTAAGTGTAAAAAACTGCGAGTTTCAAGTTAGAATTATTTTATTAGTGATTATAGGAATTGTACATATTTTTATTGCTAGCTCTTCACTGAACATATAAATAGCACTTATTTAAACTGTATAAACGTATGATGTGACTGTGTGTGATATGTACTTAACTTAATTTTGAGCCTAGGCTTTCAATTGTTTTTTGGTGATACCCTATTTACCGAATTCAATACAAAATCTAACTTAGCCTAATTAATTCCATGATAATTAAGCTACATTTAAGAAAAATAATAACAGTAGGTATTACGGTAGAACAAAAGCCTAAAATTAAATTCATTACGAACACGTACAAGTTTTTAGGAAATTATTTTTTATTCAAACATTTTTCTAAACAGTATTAATTTCATTTGGTCAGCGTTAGTAGTTCAACGTTTCGCCAATAGATGGCGTTGGCGTGCGTATTGTTGTCCACTAACTGGACATTTGATTCCCCAATGTAACTTTTCATCTCTCGCTACTCTTACTTGTTTTAATGTTATGCTTCTGCAATCGATATGCACCTTTAATTTGAAAATAAGATAAGAATATCTTTCAAGAGGAATGTTTCATCCAATCATTCATAACGGATTTTAAAACCTATTTAATATTGCTTGTTGATTTAATCTAATATAGGTTAGGTGGTAGATTTTGCTCAGGCGAATAAATGTATCTGTATAAGCTTAACTTTTTCCAATTTAACATTATTTTAAATCAATCAGCAGGTCTGTTATGAATATTTTTTCTAAAAAATAAATATAAATTACACTATTCTATGTTATAGGTCCTATAGGTCCTTTTAAAATAAACTGCTTGACCTATTTTACTAATATTTGATTGTCATATTTACTAAAGCCTTATTACATTTTAGGAGCAATGTTTTCGGTATTTTAGGCTATTATTTTTTTGATAACTCTTAACTATTTTTTTTTAATAACAGTAGGCTTATATTGACGTTAATGAGTCTAAAATTGTTGTATTTTTGGAACAAGTAGGCTAAATCAAAGAGAACAAATTTTAGTAAAAATTTGCATAATAGCAACTCATAGGCTACATTAAAGTATGTTTTTTAAAAAGGTTATACTTATAGGCCTAAATAAATATTTATTAGACTATACATTGTATGAGCAATGTACAAATTTTCTACACCAAATCTACATAATTAAATACCGGTAGCTAAATTTTATTGTGACATATTTACATTTTAGGCATATTAAAATAATGCAGCCTAAAATAAATTGTGAAAAACATTTCTCACGAACGTTCTCCCCTCTCTAAAACTAAAATATCATTTGGACTAGTTTCTCAAAAACGGTTTATTAGACTTTGCTCAAATTTTAGCATATATATATTCTATATGAAAACATATGAAAAAGAATAAATCAGTGTAACATAGTTCAATTGAGAGAAATAGTTTATCTTATGAAAAAGAATAAATCAGTGTAACATAGTTCAATTGAGAGAAATAGTTTATCTTATGAAAAAGAATAAATCAGTGTAACATAGTTCAATTGAGAGAAATAGTTTATCTTATGAAAAGAATAAATCAGTGTAACATAGTTCAATTGAGAGAAATAGTTTATCTTATGAAAAATAGAATAAATCAGTGTAACATAGTTCAATTGAGAGAAATAGTTTATCTTATGAAAAGAATAAATCAGTGTAACATAGTTCAATTGAGAGAAATAGTTTATCTTATGAAAAGAATAAATCAGTGTAACATAGTTCAATTGAGAGAAATAGTTTATCTTATGAAAAGAATAAATCAGTGTAACATAGTTCAATTGAGAGAAATAGTTTATCTTATGAAAAAGAATAAATCAGTGTAACATAGTTCAATTGAGAGAAATAGTTTATCTTATGAAAAAGAATAAATCAGTGTAACATAGTTCAATTGAGAGAAATAGTTTATCTTATGAAAAAGAATAAATCAGTGTAACATAGTTCAATTGAGAGAAATAGTTTATCTTATGAAAAAGAATAAATCAGTGTAACATAGTTCAATTGAGAGAAATAGTTTATCTTATGAAAAAGAATAAATCAGTGTAACATAGTTCAATTGAGAGAAATAGTTTATCTTATGAAAAAGAATAAATCAGTGTAACATAGTTCAATTGAGAGAAATAGTTTATCTTATGAAAAATAAAGCAAAGTGACAACAGCCAGGGTTTAATTTTGTTCTTGGTTTACACATGAACTAGGCCTAGACCTACGAATTTCTTTTGTTTTTACATAGTCTTGAATTATAAATTTTTATATACGAGGTTTGTCCAATAAATACGCGAACTAAGGTCATAAAAAATTTATTTTACAAAATTTCATCTACATTGATTTTGTCCCCTTCAAAATACTCTCCATTCACTGCTATGCACTTATCCTATCTTCTTTTCCACTCTTCAAAGCACCCTTGGAAGTCCTCGGAAGTCAGGCTTTTCGGTCTCCTCGTCGTTTCTTGTTTTATTGTGTCCACATCTTCCCAATGCTGTCCCCTCATCACATTTTTGCATTTAGGGAATAGAAAAAAGTCGCTGGGGGCGAGGTCCAGTGAATAAGGGGGATGATCAAGGATAGTGATTGAATTTTTAGCCAGAAACTGGCGAACAATCAAAGCCGAATGTGCGGGTGCATTGTCTTGATGAAGAATCCATCCATCGTTTTGAGTCAAATGTGGTCGCACACGACGCACTCGATCTCTCAAACGCTTGAGAACGTTAAGGTAGAACTCAGAATTTACCGTTTTTTCCTCAGGAAGGAATTCATGATGAACAACACCTTTGATATCAAAGAAAACCAGGAGCATGACTTTGATTTTTGATCGGCTTTTCCTTGATTTTTTGTTCTTCATCACCAGTGATAACCCTATTTAAGAATCCAACATCATTTTCCATGGAATTTTTCCAGTCAGTAACACATTCGACTCTTCTCAACTTTTGATGCGGAGTCAGCAGTTTTGGCACGATTTTCGCACAAACCTTTCTTAAGCCCAAATGCTCGCTTAAGATTGTGTGCACTGTTGATTTTCCTAAATTTAGTTCTTCAGCTATCAGTCGGACAGTTTTTCGGCGATCAGTAAGGACAAGACGCCGCACACGATCAATGTTTTCATGCACACAAGAGGTTGAAGGTCGTCCAATTCTTGCATCATCCGTGGCGTCTTCTCGACCTTCTTTAAAGCGCTTAATCCACTTGAAAATGGCTGTTTTCTTCATAGCATTATCACCATAGCATTATCACCATAAACAACTCTCAACATTTCAGCAATTTCTTGGTAATTTTTACCAAGCTTTACCAAAAACTTGACGTTAATTCGTTGTTCAGTGAATTGGTCAATTTCCATATCGACGAACAAAAAAATAATGCAAAACTAAAAATAACTCTACTCGCAAGATCCGCACAGCGTAACGTTCTGCCAAGCACTGACGGCTCATTGGGTCCCAGACAACACGTGAGGCCAGTGTGCGTAGCTTAACTCTTCGTAATGGCCACCATATTCGACCAGTATTACAAACGAAATTTTAAGAAAATCTGTGAACCGATTCTGAGAAATTACCCGGGTTTTTCATTTCTTTTTTGTACAAATTTAACTGGTTGCACTTGAAGAACTACTTTCATTAAAGTTCGATTTTAAAAAAATAATTTCAATAACCGTTTATTAAAATGACGTGCATAAACCTAAAGATGTCCACTCGAACTGTGAGAAACACTGACTGTTTGGGGAAGCGATTTGTTCGGATGATTCAACTTACGCTAGGGACTCCTTGAAGGAAGAACATGTGTAAAAATCTACTCTATTAAAAAACGAGAAAAATGTAATTTTTAAATACATATTTTTTAAAACTTGTGAAAAACTGGCTCCATTTCCACAACTTTAACATAAAAATCCCAAATTCTATAGGCCTAAACCTTTATCAGCATATAAGCAAATTAAAAATAAAATATTGAAAAATAAATTAAACATTTTTTATAATAGTATTCTGCAAGTTATTGAAAGTTGTGTTTTTATTCGCTTTAAATTTCTAATGATACATATTTTTATTTTAAAAATAATATTAGGAAAATATCAGTGCTTGTAGAGTATTGGTTAGCACATTAGCCTCGTACACATTTGTGGAATCGGATATTGACCAAGATTTGTGGGATTTTTAATGTGAGTATAAATCAGCAAATGTGTCATTCTTCGGAAGGAAAGTAAAGATGGTAAAGTCCAGTATGGTATATGTTGTCATCGCACGTTAAAGAACCTAATCTTGGGATAAAACATAGAGCAGAACATTTGTCAGCTCGCAACTGGCATTGGCGAAACATACTAGTTAGTGAAAACTGATGTAAGATAAACAGAAAAAAACACTTTACGGAAAGTAATAAATGAAAATTTCAATATTTCAGAAAAAATATTTTATTTCTTTCAATACAGTAATTTACGATGAAACTTATTTTAAAACAAACGTTGTACTTAAAAAAATGTTTTTTTCTGTTTTCTTTCTCAGTATATCTATTTATAACTTTTTTACATAAGCTATAGGTAGGTACTGCAGTTCCTTTACCCTTACCAGTTAACGCTGTTCCCTCGTCCTCATTAGTTTAACTGACATAAAGTATGGAAGTTAAGAGAAAATGCAAATTTTTTCTTTGTCGACATATCTCTATGAACATATATATAGCAAAGCAAGTCCATTTATAAGCACCACAACGGTTTCCCAACAAAGTTTTGATCAATTTTAGATTCGATAAAATGCTTTCTACTGTTACAGTTAACGCAGGAAGAGAGAGAGAACCAAGATAAAATATCTAATTGACTGTTACAGTTAACGCAGGAAGAGAGAGAGAACCAAGATAAAATATCTAATTGACTGTTACAGTTAACGCAGGAAGAGAGAGAGAACCAAGATAATATATCTAATTGACTGTTACAGTTAACGCAGGAAGAGAGAGAGAACCAAGATAAAATATCTAATTGACTGTTACAGTTAACGCAGGAAGAGAGAGAGAACCAAGATAAAATATCTAATTGACTGTTACAGTTAACGCTAATTGAAGAGAAGAGAGAACCAAGATAAAATATCTAATTGACTGTTACAGTTAACGCAGGAAGAGAGAGAGAACCAAGATAAAATATCTAATTGACTGTTACAGTTAACGCAGGAAGAGAGAGAACCAAGATAAAATATCTAATTGACTGTTACAGTTAACGCAGGAAGAGAGAGAGAACCAAGATAAAATATCTAATTGACTGTTACAGTTAACAGTTAACAGTTAACAGGAAGAGAGAGAGAACCAAGATAAAATATCTAATTGACTATTACAGTTAACGCAGGAAGAGAGAGAGAACCAAGATAAAATATCTAATTGACTGTTACAGTTAACGCAGGAAGAGAGAGAGAACCAAGATAAAATATCTAATTGACTGTTAACAGGAAAGAGAGAGAGAACCAAGATAAAATATCTAATTGACTGTTACAGTTAACGCAGGAAGAGAGAGAGAACCAAGATAAAATATCTAATTGACTGTTACAGTTAACGCAGGAAGAGAGAGAGAACCAAGATAAAATATCTAATTGACTAACCCCGTTCCCACCCTCAGTATAGCCTAAGCGTTACAATGTGCACAAACGTACATACGTACATACGGACAAACTTTCACGTACTTACAAAGTTGAGATCGGGATAATGTAAAGGGCCTCAGATGCCTTCTTGAAACTACACACCATTTTATGAAAGCAAAATAGAATCGTTTATATTTTTTTATTATATTTCTTTTGTATCGGGAGGGGCCGGTCACCCCTCCGCCCCATTTAATCCGTCCTTCGTAAGAAAATATATGGGAATGAAACAAACTATTGCTATTGGGCTATGATATTAGGTTTTCTGCCAAAATTGAATGAGCGATATGCGCGAACACGTAAGAAAATGTTCATCAAATTAACAACAAAAAAAGGAAAGTTGATCTAGGAAAAAACGTTAGAAGTCCGTTGGTGTTCTATTACATAGCAAGCTAATTTAGCTTGCTACCTAATTTGCTACCGTACCTAATTTAGCTTATGATATTACTGGCAGTGGAAATTTACTTTTGAAATTTCGCCAAGTTTAGTTTTTCGGATCCTTTTGTCGTCGCGCCCACGTGACGTAAACGATAATATTATCTGTCACTTATATTCAGGACATGTTCTAAGTCCTTATGTCCTTCAACTTGTAATAGACGCGAATATGTAATTCTAATATTATATTAAAACTATTTATCAGTTCATTCACGTCCGAAAATACAGTTATTTTGAACAACCGGATGTGGTGGGGGCGTACAATTTTTACAATATTGTTTAATCTCATAACTGTTCCTACATAACGTAAGTGAACCTGAATTTCAAATGAAATGTGTATTGCAATGCATCCCGTTAAACCCGATGTATATTTTTCACCAGACTGGAATATTTCAGCAAAGGAGTCAGTATAAAGTCCCATTTAAAAAAAGTTTTAAGAAGATATTACGTAATTAACTGATTAGTAAGAGACTACATTGTAGAGTAATGAATATTTATTTTTAGGACATTTTTATGCTTGTCACTTAGGGGCCTATATAAAACAAAAACGGACGAGGTTTCAATAATAAAAATAATAAAAAGCCGTCGGCGGTTAAAGATTATTTCGTTTTTATTATTTACTTCCTAACCTTAAATTCCTTTAATTTCATATTTGGTACATCGAGTTGACTTATATTCTAAAACAATCTTTTTAAAACCAATTAAGCAAAACCTGATGAACCGATTTTGATAAATTATTCATAATATCCAGTTTTTTGATAGATCTAGAGTAGCCTATATATTTTTTTATAGATAACCTAACCTATATAAAGATTTATTTGGGGACCTATTTACTATTTTTAAGAAAATTTATTGGTTTAATTCACTAATTTAGGGACTGATGGTGGACGTAGTCATCAAAATATCAAGATTTTACGATCGCTAAACTTTTTCTACATACGTTCTATATACGTTCGCCTATAGTGAGAGTGTGTATATTTTAAAAGTCTCAAAATTTGCTCACTCAGTCGTAGGCTCGATACTGTAGTTAATGCCGTAAGCTTTTTCTTTGCCGTTAATGTGGATTCCTCTTCTTTATTGGTTTAATTGGCGTAAACAAAGGACTTAAAAAGCCATTTATAGTAAGATTTTTTTTCCGGCGAAAAACCGTTAAGGTTATCATCGCCGAATTTATAGTAAGAAAGTACTTTAGACAGTACACGTAGCTGACGATCCATTTTCCATTAAAAAAATTAATTAAATCCAATAGGCCAATAGGTCTTTTAATATTGAAAATTATCAAAACTAAATTGTACTATATAAACTGTTATGGACATAAAATTCTTATACGAAGCCATTTTCAGAACTTTTACGCGAATATGTAAAAGGTTTTTTCCAAATCTTTTAATAATCGTAGATGTCAGACTGACGTGATAGAAGCGAATTTTCAAAAGTATTTTTTTTTTACCTTACTTTCTTTTGAAATTTCGATTTCACCAACACAATCAGCTTGAAAGTTTTAAATTGCATTAGAAATACGAAAATAGTGGTTATTTTCGTAACTTAAGCAAAATTTTTTAATTCAAAAGAATATGAAATTTCAGTTTGCTGATTTATGCAGTTTTTAACGCTGATTACAGTGATGAAATCAGATTTTGAAGAAAGATTAAGACAAAAAATTTATGAATTTTTAAAATATAAACTGGCCTCCATTTTGAATCAGTTTAACGAATTTTGCTGGTTAGCGTATTTGTCCAAGATATATATATATATATATATATATATATATATACATTCTTCTTCTGATTAGCCCCCACAGGGGGGTGCAGACTAGCTGCATCTATTGAGAGGATATAGACGTCCCTCGCGGTACCCGAGTCTAACACACGCTTACACTT
This sequence comes from Callitettix versicolor, assembly GCA_022606455.1. Taxonomy (NCBI): domain Eukaryota; kingdom Metazoa; phylum Arthropoda; class Insecta; order Hemiptera; family Cercopidae; genus Callitettix; species Callitettix versicolor. The sequence goes on from CM040187.1 coordinate 12,856,452, forward strand.
ACAATACTCTCACACTTACATTTAGGGGGGCGATAATAGCCTCAATGTGCTTTTCGTCTTAAAATAACACACACACACACACACACACACACACACACACACACACACACACACACACACACACACACACACTAATTAGCTCTACAGCCCGAGGGTGGGCCTTGGCTTCCCTAATAATGCTACTCCAAATGTATCAATTTCTTGGTGAAATAATTTAATGTTAGAAAGTTTTTGCAATATTTTTGCACCATTAATTTGTAGGCTATTCAATATGATGTTCTCTTGTAGCAAGCAATGTTTGTTAGATTTTATAATTTGATATATCCTTCTTGTTAACCTCGTATTCAACCAAGTTACCTTACTCCATAACAAATAGGTTTAAAAGAATTTTGATTTCTTAAATAGACGTGCCAGTTCGTATTCGCTCTATAAACGTGTAAACAATGGCCCTTATAAGATATTTACTGTCCGAATACGGTCATACAAACGTCGTCAATTCGTGCGCTGTTGAAACGTCTTCAGAAAAACGTTTAAGTGCAAGTACATCGTTTGAAATTTCCATCATAAAAGATCGCGAAAGTTTAACAGACTTAGAGATTTTCCAAACTTAACTTCGCATCTTTAACCCAACTAATGAACGTCTTAGATATACTGTAGCGGTAGTACACAATAAAACCTCAGCTCGTCCATTCATATGCAAAACACTGGCACAATAACCATACGATAAAAATCGTGACTACTACCCATCCTGAAAACATCGTTTAAAGTTACGCTAAACGAATTCTTTTCAGTTATATACATCTTTCAATAACTTATTCGTTGTTTTATCACTTGTTAACACGTGTTTGATTGATGTTTTTGCAAAATGTTTAAAATAAATTAATAATTTGTTTAGCAGTTTCGATATATTTTCAGAAAAGACATTAGGCTAGTCACTGGCATGCAGTATACTGTACAGGTGTGGTTTTGAGAGTTGTCCTAAGCTCTGAATACACATGTTCTGTCGTACTTTCTTTACAAACGTGTTACGAGTGTGTTTGTTTTGTGTTTAATGACAAGGCCCAAGGTCGGATCGGGCGATGTGTCGGATCTAGGAAAGGGAAATGTACAGAGGATTTCAGACCCGACCATGAAATGCATTAACCGTAATTATTAGTAAACGTTTATAGTAGACGTTATAGTTAACATTTTGTTATTAAGCTTTTCAAAAAACCCAATATATATATATATACACAAACACACAGTGAGTCAGAGAGAGAGAGAGAGAGAGAGAGAGAGAGAGAGAGAGAGAGAGAGAGAGAGAGAGAGAGAGAGAGAGAGAGAGAGAGAGAGAGAGAGAGAGAGAGAGAGAGAGAGAGAGAGAGAGAGCGATCTGCTGATTTTAATACATTTATTCATTTTCGTGTTTCTTGAATCATAAAGAGATTTTTACTTGGGAGACAATGTTTATATATGTATTTCTGTCTGTGTATCTAGATAGTAGTTTGAAAAATTTGATAAATTGACAAAGTTTGATACATTTTTTTCCATGTAGGTCTACATTCGAGAACAAATTTAAATTAAAATAAGTTATTCGGAACCTTTTAATGTCATAAAACTGTTAAAAATTTATTTTTTAAATTTCAAAGTGACTATAGATTTTTGCAAAATATTACTAAAGTATAGTCTGTAAGTACCCAAAACAACAATTATGGCCATAGCTAGAAATTCGGTTCAGAAGCTTTCGAAAAATTGATATAATTTCTCAAAATTGGTTATCATGGTATCATATGAAGATATATAAATCAAAATTAATGTATCAAGTTTTAAATAAAATAAATGTTAGGTTCTGGAGCGAATATAGAACACTCCCAAAGTTAACCTGAAAAGCCGCAAATTTAGTTTGTTTTTTCGAATCATCCTCGAATTATAAATTTGTTTTATTTAAAATTTAGTACACTCACTAGAATTATGGCTCTTCGTATGCAAGGAGGTAACTGCAGAAGATTATGATCTGGTTTTAAGAAATTTACTTTACTCGTTTTTATCAACAGGGTTCCGAGCTATATTTCTTACAATAATATTTATGTAATTGTTTTAAACATTTATCAAAATGTAAAATCAGGTTAATAATTTTGTGCCTAATATAATTTTTGAGAATAGATATTGTTCACGCGGTATTAATAATCGTTTGCCAATTTTTAATTTGTTGGAAAATATGTCAAATTTTAAGAAATTTATTACGTTTTTGTCTTAAATGTTCTTGAAAATTTGGTTTCACCGTCGTAATCAGCGTTAAAAACTGTAATAAATTTAAATTTTAAATTTTCAAAATTAAAATTTGAAGGTTATATTTTGAAATATATAATAGAGATCGTAAAAAACCGATTTTTGAGAAAATAAAAGTTTCTGAAAAACTGGTTTCGTAGTTTAGCAGCTTCTTTAGCAAAACTGTAAAATTCATTTTGATGTTGATGATCAATGAATATTTATTATACCATGAAATGTATTTAAATCAAATGTATGTATTAAACGTATTTCATTTCAAAATACAAATTTATTATTTATTGGGACAGGTTCTTTAGGTTAAATTTCTTAAAATTGGTCAATTTATTAGCCTACAGAAATTCATACAGATACATACACAAACGTTCAGATATCTAAAACTATTTTTTTAACACCCCCATGACACTTTAAAGAGCCTAAAACACACACACACACACACACACACACACACACACACACACACACACACACACACATATATATATATATATATATATATATATATATATATATATATATATATAGCATATAAAGCTATAAGCTATATCTCAATAGCATTTTTCACGACACCTGTTATTTTAAAAAGGAAAATTACATATTTTTAAACTACTTTAAAAGTAAATAACCAAAAAAGGCATATTTTTTATTAATCAAAACTATAGGCTATAGGGAGGCGATAATAGCCTCAATGTGCTTTTCGCCTTAAAATAACAAAAAACATTATGATACGAATTGAACTCATCTTCCTGCAATGAAATAAGATTTTTAGAAACGTGTAAAGTAAAGAAGTTATACTTTTTAAAGTTTTGAAACGACCTCCATTTTGATGGTTGCACGAAATTTGCCATTACAAAAATCGATCGTGCAAAGTTTGATTTAAATCGTAAAAGCATGAAAATCATATCAGATCGAAGTCATATTCATTTACGCATTTTAAATTCAATTTGAAAATTTAAAATAGTTTCAATAGTGGGTTTACTCTATTACTTTTGTATAATTGATTCAATGATCGTTCTATATAGCTTCATAATGTGCTTTTCGCCTTAAAATAACAATATAACATATATACATATATATATATATATATATATATATGTATATGTATATTTAAAGGACGTGGAAATAAATAATCGCTGCACGCACCTGTCTCGCTGACGTGATGGAAGCGAATTTCCAAATGTATTTTTTAAACTTTATCCTCATTTTTGAAACTATGATTTCATCATCGGAATTAAATGTTAATATCATATCATTTTAAACTTGAACACGAAAATAGTAAAAAGAACCCGAAACGCCGTCAAATATTTATTTTCTTAAATTACAATAGTGAAAAAGTATACAGTCAGGCATGCCAAAAGAAGTAATTAGGCCTGTCGGCCAGTCCTGCACTGCCTAAGTTCTTTTTACAATCCGAAATGCTTTTCGTCTTATTAAATAGGAAGTAAGTAATGGCCGGTAACGTTATTTAGGCTAAGTTGAAATTTTCCCACAAGCGCAGAGAAAGCGGTTGGAGAGGCAAGTCGTGCGGCAGCAACAGACAATGTCCGAACGCGACAAACAAAGCATCTCCTTAAAGCATGGACGCTTGTCAGGATCCCTAGGCTTAGTTTGCACGCGAGTCTATCTGTCAAAATGTGCTATGTAGTGATTTTTGTCACAGGGGACTTTAAATGATTGCCGATTCTAAAGTGAAATCTTTTTAAGGTGTATTTAAAATGTCATATATTATTTCTCGAGTTAACATCCCTTTTTCTCAGTACATGATATTCGTACAGGCATAAATGAGGTATCTTTAGAAAGATTTTTTTTAACCGGCTTCTGACACTGCAAAACGATTTTGCGCTAAAACTTACTGTTTGTGGAAAATTTTAACATAAAAGCACTTTTAACTATCATAGGCAAAACGGCATCATGGATGCGCATGCGCGGCATCACAAATCAGACAATATTTTGTATATTTTACGACGCTAACTTATTAATCACGAATAGATATTTCGAATAAGAAATAAATGTTTTGGACAATGTTTTTACACAAATGTATTTGCGATTTCTCCTTCCATCGTGCATTTATCTATTGTTAATACGGACATCATTAAATGCGAAGTACAATTAAAATGTTAAAACACAGTTAGAGGTTATCAAGCATGCCTTTTCAATTGACTAGAAGACCTATTAAAATTGCTTTTGCTATCACTATAAACAAGTCGTAGGGACAAACACTTCAAAGAGCAGGGTTGTGTTTATCAAATGCCGTCTTTACTCACGGACAATTGTATGTAGCCTTTTCAAGGGTAACTAAATCAACTAATATGTTTGTGTCCATTAAAGAAAATGAAATACAAAAAGTACAAAAAGTAATTACATCCTTACATCAGATATCGTTTAAACGAGGTATTGAACAGCCCTGTAAAAATTGCTGTTAAAAATAAACAATTATCTGCATTGAAATGTATATACTACAATGACTCATAAATTTGTGATTATTATTTCAAGCAACAACAGGTTCCCAATTGTTTATTGATTAGCAGGTTCCCAATTGTTTATTAATTAGCAGGTTCCCAATTGTTTGTTGATTAGCGATTCCCAATTGTTTGTTGATTAGCAGGTTCCAAATTATTTGTTGAGTATCAGATTCCCAATTGTTTATTGATTAGCAGGTTCACAATTGTTTGTTGATTAGCAGATCCCAATGTTCGTTCATTAGCAGGTTCCCAATTGTTCGTTGGTTAGCAGATTCTCAATTGTTTATTGATTAGCAGGTTCACAATTGTTTGTTGATTAGCAGGTTCCCAATTGTTTGTTAATTAGCAGGTTTCCAATTCTTTGTTGATTAACAGGTTCACAATTGTCAGTTGATTAGCAGTTCTTAATGTTCGTTCATTGGCAGATTCCCAATTGTTTGTTGGTTAGCAGATTCTCAGTTGTTTATTGATTAGCAGATTCCCAATTGTTTATTGATTAGCAGAATCCCAATTGGTTGTTGATTAGAAGGTTTCCAATTGTTTGTTGATTAGCAGGTCCCCAATCGTTTGTTGATTAGCAGGTTTCCAATTGTTTGTTAATCAGCAGATTCCCAATTGTTTGTTGATTAGCAGTTTTCCAATTGTTTGTTGATTAGCAGGTTCCAAATTGTTTGTTGATTAGCAGGTTTACAATTGTTTTTTTGATTAGCAGGTTCCCAATTGTTTGTTGATTAGCAGGATCCCAATTGTTTGTTGATTAGCTGGTTTACAATTGTTTTTTTGATTAGCAGGTTCCCAATTGTTTGTTGATTAGCAGGTTCCAAATTGTTTGTTGATTAGCAGGTTTACAATTGTTTTTTTGATTAGCAGGTTCCCAATTGTTTGTTGATTAGCAGGATCCCAATTGTTTGTTGATTAGCTGGTTTACAATTGTTTATTGATTAGCAGTTCCCAATGTTCGTTTATTAGCAGGTTCCCAATTGTTTGTTGGTTAGCAGATTCACAATTTTTTTTTTTTTGATTAGCAGGTTCCCAATTGTTTGTTGATTAGCAGGTTTACAATTGTTTTTTTGATTAGCAGGAGCCCAATTGTTTGTTGATTAGCTGGTTTACAATTGTTTGTTGATTAGCAGTTCCCAATGTTCGTTTATTAGTAGGTTCCCAATTGTTTGTTGGTTAGCAGATTCACAATTGTTTTTTGATTAGCAGGTTCCCAATTGTTTGTTGATTAGCAGGTTCCCAATTGTTTTTTGATTAGCATGTTTACAATTGTTTTTTTGATTAGCAGGATCCCAATTGTTTGTTGATTAGCTGGTTTACAATTGTTTGTTGATTAGCAGGTTCCCAATTGTTTGTTGATTAGCTGGTTTACAATTGTTTGTTGATTAGCAGTTCCCAATGTTCGTTTATTAGTAGGTTCCCAATTGTTTGTTGGTTAGCAGATTCACAATTGTTTTTTTTTTTTTTGATTAGCAGGTTCACAATTGTTTGTTGATTAGCAGGTTCACAATTGTTTGTTGATTAGCAGGTTTACAATTGTTTGTTGATTAGCAGTTCCCAATGTTCGTTTATTAGTAGGTTCCCAATTGTTTGTTGGTTAGCAGATTCACAATTGTTTTTTTTTTTTGATTAGCAGGTTCACAATTGTTTGTTGATTAGCAGGTTTACAATTGTTTTTGATTAGCAGGTTCCCAATTGTTTGTTGATTAGCTGGTTTACAATTGTTTGTTGATTAGCAGTTCCCAATGTTCGTTTATTAGTAGGTTCCCAATTGTTTGTTGGTTAGCAGATTCACAATGTTCGTTTTTTTTGATTAGCAGGTTCCCAATTGTTTTTGGTTAGATTACAATTGTTTTACAATTGTTTGTTGATTAGCAGGTTTACAATTGTTTGTTGATTAGCAGTTCCCAATGTTCGTTTATTAGTAGGTTCCCAATTGTTTGTTGGTTACCAGATTACAATTGTTTTTTTGATTAGCAGGATTCACAATTGTTTGTTGATTAGCTGGTTTACAATTGTTTTTGATTAGCAGTTCCCAATTGTTTGTTGATTAGCTGGTTTACAATTGTTTGTTGATTAGCAGATTCACAATTTACAATTGTTTTTTTTTTTTTTGATTAGTAGGTTCACAATTGTTTGTTGATTAGCAGGTTTACAATTGTTTTTTTGATTAGCAGGAGCCCAATTGTTTGTTGATTAGCTGGTTTACAATTGTTTGTTGATTAGCAGGTTTACAATTGTTTTTTTGATTAGTAGGTTCACAATTGTTTGTTGATTAGCTGGTTTACAATTGTTTGTTGATTAGCAGTTCCCAATGTTCGTTTATTAGTAGGTTCCCAATTGTTTGTTGATTAGCAGATTCCCAATTGTTTTTTGATTAGCAGGTTCCCAATTGTTTTTTGATTAGCAGGTTTACAATTGTTTGTTGATTAGCAGTTTCCAATGTTCGTTCATTAGCAGATTCCCAATTGTTTGTTGGTTAGCAGATTCACAATTGTTTATTGGTTAGAAATTATTGTTACATTTTCTTTTAGAAATTATATTTTCATGTAGGCCTTATGTCTCAGTTTTCAATTTTTACTTCTTTAATATATGTTCTATAAATATTCTGATTTCCCGTATTTCCCAGTACATATTTCCCCGTAGAGTTACGGGGATTTCCCCTCGTTTTTACCGTATTTTCCGTTTTTAGTTCTCATTAGTGGTTGTATTTATGTCAATCTGTTTGAGTTTAACCACACTGGAGACTAAAGTTCATTTCATTAACCGTTAAAATTTGACTATATTAATTGGTTTGAGATACCGTTGGTTGAGATAAAGGTTTCAAACCTTTGATTTTGGTTCGCTATTATCTGAACGAAAAAATTAAAACACTGTCTGTAAAAAAAATCAATTTTAACGATTTTGATAAACTTTTGTTCGAAATTTTATAAAAATAAAATGTACAGGTTTACACAAAATGTATTGACAATGCACTGTTTACTTTTAGTTTATTACTCCTAAAGAGGAATCATTATACCTTTAATTAGTACTTTTAAGTTACTTTAATTAAATATAATAAATTTAACTTTAAAGACGCATGAAGATAAATTATAAAATAAGTTATTTTTCTTGTTTCAGAATGAAATACAATACATTTATGTAAAGACAGTTCCCTTGAGGCCAAGAAAATAAAGTTATACCAGCCCGTACTACTTACATAATTAAAAACCTCTATGCTATATTTGAATTAATTATTACTTAGTGCAATAATGGATTTTTTAATTTCGTAATAAATTATCAGACATTACCTTTGCTCAAAAAACGATTCTTCAATTACCGTTATCATTTTAATCAGTTTTCGCTCATTAAAAAAATTACGCTGCGATTACATTTAAATACCTTACTGTGTGATCCTTGTGATGTCCATATCAGAAGTACCCAATGTGATGGTCAAACCTCAAATAAAACTAAGAAAACCACTGACTTTGAATACAAAAGTACTTGAAGTACAGCCACTATTATAAAAAGCGTGTTCGATATTAGCAACTAAAGTCCGTGTAATTGGATTATCTGCCACTAGGAACGTTGTAAGCTGCAAGGACAAGGGGGGATACGTTTGAGAAAATAGACAGTACTATTATCTATTTAACTGTAGTTGCACATTCTGCCGCAAGATGCCACCTCTCAAAAGGATTACCATTCTTTTACGTTTATACTCAATGCCACAGGTCACTAAGACTTTGGTTATTTCTCAGTTTTTTATATATTTCAACATAGGCGTAGGCATTTAGGTTATGTTCTATTTGCAAGTGTACGTTTTAAGTTAGGCACGAGAGAACGAGAGTGTATCCATTCTCTGCAAACGAGGACTATTATTTCACATACAAATATCTGAATAAACAGAAACAATAACATAAATATTACATCATTAAAGTAAAAATTTTAAAAACAGACTGTCCTATACATATGCAAATACAGTACTGCAAAGATCTGACGATGCAAAGATCTGTTCAGATGGAAGGAGCACGTCAAGGAAAAGTGTCGTTATATTTATTGTTTGCAGAGCGGTTAAAGTTTTAAATTACTTTGACAGGAACTGTCGTTCATTTGAACGTTATTACTACTCTCATCTGGCAGCGATTCTAAAGACGTTTGCACGTTAAAACTTTCAAAAAATAGGATTTTATAAAAATCGGCTTTAACAATTTTGATCATATTCTTCTCAAATATGGTTCATAAGTGTGTAAACAAAATGTACGCATCGCTATGTCTTAAAATAAATTAAGTTTTTGTAAATATCGAAGAAGAAATCGCAAACACGATATATTAGAGATTTAATCAAAGAAGATTCAACGAATGCAGCAAAGTAAAAAACGTTTAAAGTAAATTGAAAAAACATGTTGGGTTTGTATTTTCGATTTTCTCCCCAACGGTGAATTTATAATTTATATTTTTTAATGTTTTTATGTACTATGATTTTTTATGTATAACATAATTTTTTTTTGCAAAATCTTATGAAATGATTTTGAAAAATAATGCAAGTTCCCGGTTTTTAATGGATAGTTTTTAGAAAAATATTTTAAACAATTTTTTAAATATTTTTGTGAGAAATAATTGAGTGTGTGAGAGTTTTAGCAAATTTTTGCACTATATATTTTTACAGCACACAAGTACGTTAATGACAACGATTGAAGAAAGTTCTAATATTTTCTGTTTTATTGTCCAAAAATAAAAATCGTGTATCATGTTTTCTCTTTCTTTTTATTTTAAATACGATTTTTTTTCGAAAACACGACATAACCTAAAACTATTGATCAATGAAATTAGCTGATCGTTACGAATTGATATAAAACAATATCTTTTACTATAACATATTTATCAAAATTAAAATAACGATTCATTTCATATATTTACATCGGTCAAACGTCTTCGTAGTTTCCGTAGTGTAGTGGTCATAAAGTGGTCAACACGTTAATTACAAATCTTGAAGTTGTGCTTACCTAACAAAAGCTACATTTATTGACACTTAGTTTTCAAGAGAATCTAAGCGTCCGTACATTTCAATTACAGGGACTAACTAGCAAGCACAGATTTTGCGAAAACAGACAAAGGCATTGTTACACGGTGTAGCGTCGTGGGCGCTGTTGCATATTCAGCAGTTCAGAATCGGATATCGGTTTAATTTATCGACGTGTGTCAATCACGTCAGGGTCAAAGTTTGACTTCAGCCGGGCTCTGATTAATTACTCACGGTTAATTGGCGAACCTGGTGCGCCTGCGCTTGTCTAGATAATATCAGGCGTTGTGGATGCATCATTGTGGCCATTCTAAGCTGAACATTGCTTGAAGGACGAAGGCAATGCTACACGGTGAGTGTTGCGGAGCTGTGTTGCACATTCAGCAATCCGGAATCGGTTTTATTTATCGATGTATGTCAATCACGTCAGGGTTAAAGTTTGACTTCAGCCGGTCTCTGATTAATTACTCACGGTTAATTGGCGGTTCTGGTGAGCCTGCGCTTGTCTAGATACTGTCAGGCGTTGTGGATACATCGTTATGTCCTTACTGAGCTGGACAATGCTAGTAGAGACGTAAGCATTGTTACACGATGCTATGTGTTGTGTGCGTTGTTGCACATTCTGGGTTTATAGTTAGGTTTTCGCTGGGTTTTGCTGTTACGGTCGCATTATGCGTGGCTTAACTGACGAGACGGTAAAAAAAAAATCAGTAAATGAAAGCAGCCGAGAAGTAAAAAAGTATTCTCTGACTGATTGCTTTAGTTTTTCTATAATATAATTAAAATGCAACTATCAATCATCAAATTCCACGGCATTATAAATCAAACTTTAAAATACTGCAATTAATAAACAATATAATTTTTAAATTTTATAATATTAAAATACATACTGTAATACTAGTCATGCAATCTTACTCCCTCATTTTCCCCTCCCATTTTCTCTTCCTTGTATTGAATATTTCCACACATCAAAACGAAAAAAGTATTATTAAAATATTATTAAAATATATTTTTACGCATATATATATATATATATATATATATATATATATATATATATATATATATATATATAAGTCCAATCCTTACAAATCTAGACTTTAAAACAGACTTATTTTTTTAACTATAACACTTCTTTCAGAAGAACTGTAATGTTTTTAATAGATTTGAACAATTCAGTGCATGCTAGATCATTGTTTACATAATGCAAAGAATAGCTTTGATTTTCCTGCTGTCAATCTATTTCCATCCGGTGTTAGAATATTTTTCGAACCTTTTCTACTGGAAAAAATGTTCTGGAAAGTCAGAAAAACATCATGAATGAACGCAGGCACTGCGACCTTTGTAGATCTATTTTGCTTCCAAACTACATTTCTGAGATGCTCAGTTACAGCCCCTTCTCTAGTCCTAGTCTCTTCGTCAAGGTGAGTGTCTGCCCTACTAATTGCTGACTTTCCCGTTTCTCATTGAGGTGCTTACGGATATTTGCTCTGCTAATTCTCTTTTTTTTCTTGACCCGTTTTACGGTGGTTCTGGTCCATTTGGTCAACTTTTTTTGTTGTGCTGCTCCTGCTCATTCTGTTTTACATTCTTACTTACGGTAACACACACAACTATGTAAGGAAATGAGCCCTGCATGCACGGGTAAGGACAAGTCATAATGCGAGGTCACCAGGTCTCCAACAGGTCGGTGTCACTCACTCTTATCAGCACGGGTCGCTCAATGCTTTAGATTTTTTTTAAGGCGAAAAGTACATTGAGGCTATTATCGCATCCCTAAATGTAAGTGTGAGTGTAAAGTGTTAAAGTCGTAAGTGTAGTGTTGTAAGTGTAAATGTGTGTTAGACTCGGGTACCGCGAGGGATGTCTATCAATGCTTTAGAGTTAGCCAGGTTATGTCGAGTAGTGAATGTATTTACCTTGAGTAGATGAGTGAGAGTAGTATGAGCTAGAGGTAAGGTGGGATTGCTAAGCATATCAGTTGTCTCTGCTGGGGAGAAAATATCATATAGTCTAGATATTTTAAAATTTGTAAAAAAGCGTGCTGTATTCTTCTTTTTTTTTTTTTTTTTTTTTTTTTTTTTTTGGAGTTTAACGTCCGACTATTGTGCACACTTGGGCTAATGCAGACGGTGGGGATGATTTATAGCGTATGAAAATGCCAAGCCCTCGCCGGGAATCGAACCCGGGTCCTCGGGATGAAATACGCTATCCACTAGACCACCGAGGCGGCATCTATTCTTCTTGAGGCGGTATTCTTCTTGAGTTAAGCATCTAGTGTTACTAGACTTCGATGACTTTATGTCCGTGGATGCTGCCACAGCAGGTTCTCTGTATCCTCTAGTCCCTTTCCACCAACATTTGCTCTCATTGATTCCAAAGCATGGTGTGACTACTTGCGCCAGTTGTCGTCCTCTATACGACAAAGTTCACAAATTGACGAGCCTGTTAGGTAAAACCAGTTGTCATAACAACTCAGAGGCTCTTAGTAAAGTCTGCAGGTTCAGGCACCACTTCCCTATTCACTCGGTGCTTATCAGTCATCCGGTAAACTACTTTCTTGCTCCTTGCAGCTCTTTAGTTACCTTTTAACTGTTTGAATGTGTCTTAGTTGGCAGCTATAAAATGTTGTAAAACCGAGAAAATAAGAAACAATAGCATTGAAGTTCTTCATACGGTATATTCACAGACACGGCTGGTAAAGCACAGATAGTTTGTACAAAATACGTTCGTCTAGGAAGCCTAACTATCCTTACTTTAATATCAGGAATATTAAAGTGTCTTGTTCTTAAAGAAGTGTACTATTTAATTATTTTTGTAAAAGTTTAAAGCACAGGAGGTTTTTTTTAAAGTTACTGTTCTTAAATCGGAGAAAATATATGACAGGCTGAGCGATGACCAAATGCGGAGCAGAGCTGTGTTGGGTTGAGCCGATAGGAGCGGAATGAATATAGGCCTAAACGACCACCGGAAGAGGAAGTTCAGTCAGTTTAAGAAACGCGTTTGTATCTTTTATATTTAAATATTAATGCCTAGACAACGGCAAACTAGGAAACGAGAAGTAGTAGCCTAAGTTTGAAGTCGCGGTAACTTGGTGGAGGAAACTGAGTCGGTTTCAAACCGAACCTAGGCAGAGTCGAAGCTATGCGGAGTGAAGCCCAGCGACGCCGATTGACTCTCCTCAGCTTCATTTTGTTTTCAGTGGCCGCTTTTACATGAAATATAAATAGGTTAGGTTTTGAATGCGTTGTCCACTCCGCTCCACATTTGGTGGACACCCGGGTTTAGCTGTCATTTACGCTTTCAATGCGGAGGAATGAAAAATCTTCATTTTTTACTTATTATATGATTGTTTGCTTTAAAAATAAAATATCGTTTTGTGTAAACAAAATCCAATCTTCTTGTTTTCAGGCAACTGACATTACTCAAATTAAGCCCGCCGTAAACCACGTGCCATCTAACGGACAAATGTAGGAAACGAGCAGCGTAGAGCGGTGGGGAGGGAACATTGCGTAATCAGCAAAACCTGAGTCCACCTCTATCTCTACCTGCAGCTAGCATCCTTTTAAACATGTCGTCTAAGTAACGAAGTTGATTTAAAAAAAATAAGTTTAAGTGCAATACGCCGTTTCCTGGAACGAAGATGAGGCATCAACTTTCGCCCCCATCACCATCCAGCGAAATACTGGTTCGAGTTGGGAAACAAGATCAAAATACACTGTCAGTGCCAAACAAAGAAGAACTCTAAAATAGATTAATATCTAGAAATTTATCTAACCATGTGTTAAGATTAAACTTGTGGCTAAATCAAAATTTTTACCCATAAATTATCAGTGTGTATCAGTTTAAATCCTTAAATTATAATCTGAGATGAGCGTTCAAATTGCATTTTTTTAAATTTTAAGGCGAAAAGAACATTGAGGCTATTATAGCCTCCCTAAATGTAAGTGTGAGTGAAAAGTTTTAAAGTCGTAAGTGTAGTGTTGTAAGTGTGTTTGTAAGACTCGGGTACAGCGAGGGACGTCTAAATCCTTTCAATAGGTGCAGGTATTCTGGACCCCCTTCTGCGGGGTGTTCAAATTGCAAGTCGGTATAAGTGGCCGCCTCGGTGGCCTAGTTGGTAGCGTTCTAGGCTTTCACCCCGAGGACCCGAGTTCGATTCCCGGCCAAGGCTTGGCATTTTTATAAGCTATAAATCATCCCATCGTCTGCATTAGCCTAAGTGTGCACAATAGTCGGACGTTAAAAAAAAAAAAAAAAAAAAAAAAAAATGCAAGTCGATATTATATTCTTATAGAGAATGACGTTCATTTTAAATGTAAAAGTATTTTACGTTAATGGTTATAATTTTATTTCAGTAGATCTCGTATGGGTCGCGCTACCCAAAGTGGCAGCCCTTGTTTGACTGCTTCTCACCTCGGACAGCCTCAGACTTCAGTCAGGGCCTAAATTAGATTATACAAACTGTCAGGCCCAAACTCACCTCATTGCGACCCTTTACAGTACAATAATGGAAATTAATTTTAAATTTTCTTGTCAAGACTAAAGCGAAATTAAAACTCTCGTAATAAATGTAAAATTATTTTCGCGCTTCAATTTGAACTGTACAAAGGACAAAAAAATTTAGCGATCGTGAAAAAAAATGATTTTGATGGATAAAGATTTTCATGTACCTAAGATAAGAGGAAAATGGTTTTACACGATGTTTTTTTTTTTTTTTTTCCGATGAATGAATTAACCGATTTGACGAGGAGCTACTTGCTAGCTTAAATCAATAGATTTTAAAATGATTTTTGGTAAAAAAAAATGTTCCATAATTACCAAAACAAACTGTGTGCTTATTTTCTTAAAAATAATCAGTTCTAGAAGCTGTCGAAACAACTTGAAAAATCGGACTTGTCTTTCATATATTAGGCCTTTTACGCTAAATATTCCGATCGGTTTTGTACCAAAAATGAGCAATTGTTTTATTGAAAATATATGTATGAAGTACCTACTGATTTTTCTGAACACCAGGGAACTCTCACGCCTCATACGTTTCCATTTTAAAGTTTTACAATAAAATGAAACCTTTAAAATGTTTGTAAATAAAATTCCAGGAGCAGTATAAAGTGTCCCTGTGAAAGTGCAGCACAATGCAGGCGTAGGTGACAAAAATAATTGTGTGTACCAAAACAGCTGATTGCTAAAAAAATATTGTTGAAAGTAATATGTATATTATTACTGTATCCAATACTTAAATAATTATTGACCGAATAAGTTTTGAAAGTCGAATCGGTAAGACAATCTAAGCCAGTTGTAATATGTAAATGTTTAGGAAACAGTAAATATTGTAAACTAATTTAGTTGTGTAATATAAAATCCGGTTATAATAGGTTTCATTTGTAAATATTTCAGTTAGGTACCATGTTAGAATCCGGTCATTAATTTTAGTGATTATAGTTTTTAATGAAAAAGAAGAACAAAGTAAGACATATTGTATTAAATAACCTAAATGCAAAGATATTGCTTTGATAACAGATCATACAAGTATTAAATACAACTTTAACGTCTATTTTAACAAAATTTCATATTGACAAGAAATCATGTTTCGGCTTACTTGATTTTGCAACGATTTTACTTAGAAAGATATGTACAGTAATCTTTAAATACATGTATTGAATTAAAGGTTAGTGTATTATTGTATTAAATACCAGCCAATGGCATTATTTGAAATTATATTGAAATTATTATTTTATTTACAGAATTCATGCTCTTTTACTTTCAATTAACTGTTAGTAATTTCATATATAAAAAAAAAACACCCTAACCTTTTCCTTATCGTTCATGTACCAACAAGGAAAGTTATGATCGCCACAGGTCACTTCGAAAATTGTTTATAAAGAGGTGCTGTAACACTGTTCAACATCTTGCTATATATTGTTGTATATTATTCGTTTCTTTTTGCCATTAAATGCTAAAGATTGCTTGGGCCGACTAAATACTTAAAAATCGATTTAGGCTACTAGAATTTACCTAATTTTTTGTCACATGTGAAGAAAAAACTGTGTTGAAAATGTAATTAACCGTTCAGAACTAATTGAAAAAACCGAATGTTCTCCTGTTTGTTTTGTTTTTTGCGTTTATTGTCGAATGGTAATTTTCTCTTTTTTTTAATTTATTGAACTAATTAACTTGTGTGGCTTCATACGACCACGATTTGAGCGAAATCCGATGAACCGATTTTGAAAAACTATGTCGCTTATTGGTTTTGTTAACGGCTGTTTTTGAACCAGATTTTTTGGAAATATATGTAAAAATGTTCGTAAAACATTTGTCTAACATTTATTTGTTTAACATATCCATTCTTAAATTTAAAGTTTTAGAAAGTGATAAAAACTTTCTTAACGTATATCTCAAATAAAGATGCATAAGAGATACATGAAAACTCTGTTTAGTTGTTTGGTCTGCAGGCAAATGGCAATTACCATTTGGTCTAACAATTGCATGAAACGTGTAAATAGTGCTTTTAACGTTTCTGGAACACTTGAGCGTACAATTATGACCACGCGTGTTATATTAACGCGATAAACGCGTGTAAAATCCGAACCGGTAATTTGCAATGTTTCCACCAGTTGGGAACGTAAATACAGGACACTCTGTGTGATTAGGTTCGAGGCCGATGAGGCCAGTGCCCACCTACACAATGTCGCATTGGTATTTTATTAATTTCTCATTACCACGAATAGAATTACAGGCTAGGGTATAACGGGTTAACCATAGGTTACGGCCTACGGCCTCGGGGCGGGTACCGTATTTAAACGTAAATATCCGCTTTTAAAACACAGATTTCTTTGTTAGTGTTTATGGCGTTCACCATTTGCAGGCATTGTACATTTTTAGTTCAAAGTTAACGGTGACATTTAGTTTAAAACAGCCGGTGTATTTTCAGATTCTGGAGTTCAAAGTGTAGTTTTTACTTGGATGATTCCTGTTACTTTTTTTGTCAAAAGATTGTAAACAAATAAGAATTTTTTTAATCAGATCTAACGAGTTCAGTAAAATTCTGCTGAAATGTAGTTAGTAAGTACCCAAACAAAACGTATTGTAATATCGTGAATATAATCTTAAAATAAATGAAAACTCTTCAGGTTTACTATGAACTAGTAACTTTATTATACTAACTGTGAGAGCTACATGTTATCGTTGTGGCGGTCACCGTAGCACTGGCACGCCGTGCGGCGGGGTGCGACAACTAGCCACAAGTGGTGCCAACCGTAGGGCAATACAAATACCTATATACTACATTTCTCCACCCTTAATTCGGCGGTATTATATCATATAAAAATTCTCATTAATTTTTATTTATTTAAGAAATGTAAAAATGAATATATAAAAAAAGGTACAATATTAAAGATTTAATTTGTTCGGTTTTGAAATGTTCCGTTTGGGTCTTTCGTTAACATTAAGAGTTATTGGAAAAGTCTTTTTCACTACTGCACTAGCTGGTCGTGGTTTATCAATCATATCATCACCCGCACTTATCGATACATGTTCAGTCACTGACGAGCTATCACTTTGCACAACTAACTTTTCATCGCGGCGCGATTCGTTATCTGAGCCACTTGTATCAATAACATTTGGAACACTTTCTTGTCGAACAGCTGACTCGGTTTCTTGGATAAACTTCGGTACGTGTAGATCATTGGGCACAGGTATTTCACTCTTCTTGGCAGGTCCCATCAGTTCTCTTGCAAATCCATCGAAGAAGGTGCCTACTTCAATGATCTGATCTAAATGTCGTTTCAAACCAGTCGTGGATCATCCAAAACTTTGCAGAGGTAATTTCGTGGACCAAGGACTTCTACGATCTCGGCTTTTCTCCACCCTGGTTTATTTGGCACTCTATAGTCGCGAACATAAACTAATTGATTTGGTTTGAAAATTAGATCTCGATTGCCTTTATAATATTCTATTTGCTTTGCAGCTTTATCAGGTGACATGTTTTCTCTGAGCAGATCTAATCTCGTTCTTAGTTCTCTTCCCATCATGAGTTTTGCTGGAGTTTGGTTCGTCGTACAGTGTGGAGTTGTTCTATACATCATTAAATATCTTGAAATTAGAGTTTCTTTACTTATACCCTGGTTCACGGGATCTAGAAGCATTTTCTTCATGCCGCTCTTGAAGGATCTGACTGCGTTTTCTGCCGCGCCGTTCGTCGACGGATGCGCTGGTGCCGTTCTCGCATGTCGTATACCATTTTTCTTCAAAAAAAAGTAAATTCTTCGGATGTAAACTGCGCTCCGTTGTCCGAAACTACGGTCTTTGGCAAGCCAAAACGCGAGCAGAAGTCTCGACATTTTTCAATCGTCGATGCCGCGTCACATCTTCCCATTGTATAGACTTCGGGCCATTTAGAGTAGGCATCTGTTAAAATTAGGTAGGTTTTTCCTTCGAATGGCCCCAAGAAGTCTATATGGACTCTTTCGAGTGGCTTACTACAATTTTCGTATTTGATCAGCTTGGCCTTTTCGGGGTTATCTGCAACCCGTCTGCAGATGTCGCAACTCTTTGCGAAATTTTCTATTTGGCTATTCATGCCCGGCCACCAGAAAATTGCCGTGCAAGCGATTTCATCTTGCTGGAGCCCATATGAGTTGCATGGATTTCTTCCAACAGCTCCAGTTGGCATTTTTCGGGTATGATGACTCGGTAACCCCACAATATTAGGCCGCTTTCAATACTTAGTTCTTCTTTGCGGAGGTGGTAGGGCTTCAAGCTGTCTTCTACTTTGCCAGGCCACTCTGTCATCGTGTAAAGCATGACCTTGTTCAAGATTGCATCGCTCTTGATGCTTTGCCTGAGCTTTTCGGCACTTACTGGTGTTCTCTCTTCTATATGGAACACGAAGTAATCGCGTGACTCGTCAGTTTCTTTCTCATTATGCTCCATCGGCAACCTTGACAGTCCATCCGCTCCTCCGTTGTTTTGACCTTTGACGTACTTCAAATTGTACTGTAGGCCGCTGAGGTACCAGGCCCATCTTTGCAACCTGCCCGCAGCCATTAGGGGAATCCTTCTCCTCTCCAAAGAGAGCCAGTAAAGGTCGATGATCAGACTCGATCGTAAATTTTCTGCCCAATAGGTACTGCTGGAATTTTTTGGCACCCCAATATATAGCGAGCGCTTCCAAGTGGATCGTAGCGTAGTTTTTCTCTGCTCTCGTTAGCGTTCGGGACGCAAACGATATCGGACGCTCGGAGCCGTCAGGATACACATGTAGCAGCACTGCTCCGATCCCCTCCTTGGAAGCGTCACAGGCAAGCTTGACTGGCAGCTGCGCATCGAAGTGAGCCAAACTTCTTTCGGACATTAACTCGCTCTTCACGTTTTTAAAACTTTCTTTGCATTTTTTGTCCACTTAAATTCCGCACCTTTTTTAGCAGCTCATACATCGGCGCTAATTTATTTGCCAAATTTGGTATAAAACGCGCATAATAATTAATCATGCCAATAAAGGCTTTCACTTGTGTCACGTCTTTGGGTTCGGGTAACTTGGCAATGGCCTCGACTTTCTGAGGATTTTTGTGGAGGCCTGTGCGGTCGATAACGTGCCCTAAATACTCAATTTTCTCTTGGAAAAAGCACATTTTTTTCTATTCAACTTTAGACCTTTTTCCCGTAACCGTTGTAACACTTTTTTTAAATTTTTTACATGTTCCGCAGTCCCGTTTCCCGTCACGACTATATCGTCAACAAAGTTTTTCACACCATCTAAACCTTGCAACACTTTTTCAATTTCATGTTGAAAAGTTTCAACTGCCGGCTTGGTGCCAAACGGTAAACGGTTCATTGCGTACATGCCGCGGTGTGTGCTCCACGCCAACAAATATCGCGTTTCTTCCGACACTTCCAGCTGATTATACGCCCATAGCAAATCAAGCTTTGTAAACGTATCTCCCCCTTGGAGAGCTGCGAAGAGCTCTTCGATACGCGGAATCGGGTGTTTGAAATCTTCAAGATATTTATTTACGGTCATTTTATAATCTGTGCACACACGCACTTCACCATTTGATTTCAGCACCGGTACGAGTGGCGTACCCCACTCTGCATTATCGATCTTTGAAATTACCCCATCGCGTTCGAGACGATCGATCTCTTTATCGATATCACTTTTAAAAGCGAATGGCATAGGGCGAGGACTCAAAAACACTGGCTTGACACTTTCTTTCAATTTTAAATGCACTTTACGCCCTTTGAGTTTGCCAAGTTTACCGTCGAACAGATCTGCGTACTCAGTCAAAATATTATCAACAAGTCTCTTATCAACCGCTATATGATTCACTTCAGTTACTCGAAAACCTAGCATGTACATTATATCGCGCCCCATCAGCGCTTTATTGTCCTGTCTCTTAACAATGACAATAGTACCTACACACTTCCTTTTTCGGTATTGGAGCTCGACAGTAATCTTCCTATTGGCAAAATCGAGCTTCCGTCGTAGAAACTGAGCACTCTGTTTGATGTTTCTAATTTACAATGACTCAGCTCTCTTCTATATAGAGCTTCTGGGATAACCGACACAGTAGCACCACTGTCGATTTCCATCGTCACTTCTTTCCCGGCAATTTTCACTCGAGCCCACACGGGTGGTGGTGAGGTGGCGCCGCCGTCGGACATTGCATATAGCGCCTCGGACCCCTCTTCCTCTCCTTCCAAGAAATTGGTGTCTCTGCCTCTGCTTCTATTTTTCTGAGAATTGTTTGTCGTCTCAGCATTCTTGTTCTTTTGAAAACAGACTTTGCTGAGGTGCCCTATTTTATGGCACGTATCACACTCATACTTTTTATATTTACAGTCAGCCGACGTGTGATTATCATTACCGCAGCGCCGGCAACTTTGACCCGTTGCAGACCTATTCTTGGAAGACTCCTGTTTCTTCTTATGACTTGCGCGAGTATTTTTGTTTTGGCTTTTAGCGGTCGAAATTTTGTTTACTTCTCTTTCCTCCGAAAAAGCGTTGGCGATCGTTGCTTCTTTTTTTAAAGCCGTCTCGAGGATAGTCTCTAGAGCTGTTGCAGGGTCTTCCTCGATGACGCGATCTAAGATTTTTCCTGGCCGTAGGCCAGTCACAAATTTATCTTTTATTTGAGAATTTAAATTTGCACCAAATTCGCAATTCACAGCACTCTTTTTAACACGCGCATACCACGCACTAACCGTTTCACCAGTGGATTGCTTCAATTCGTAGAAATCTCGTCTCTCCTTGAATACCGAGATTCTGGGGGAAAATTGCTTCTTGAGTACTTCGCACAATTCTTTGTATGTTTTATCTCTAGGAAGGACAGGATCACACAAATCTCTTAGCACCTTATAGACCTCCTCGTCCATGCTTGTAATGAGGATCGATGTCTTCCTATCGTCGGCGATGAAATTCGCTATACAATATTGCTCCAGTCTCTCAGCGAAAATTTCCCAATTGTCTCCGATCTTAAATTCTTTCAGGTTTCCAACTGCTGCACAAATATTGACCTTCTGCATCACCGCTGTTGCTTCTTCACTTTGACCGGTCGCCATGTTGCTATTATTTATCGATTCGCACTCTTTGCTATCAACTTTTACAGCACTAGTTGAGCTTGGTATTTCACACACAAAAAAAATTTACCTCGTCGCCAATATGTAATATCGTGAATATAATCTTAAAATAAATGAAAACTCTTCAGGTTTACTATGAACTAGTAACTTTATTATACTAACTGTGAGAGCTACATGTTATCGTTGTGGCGGTCACCGTAGCACTGGCACGCCGTGCGGCGGGGTGCGACAACTAGCCACAAGTGGTGCCAACCGTAGGGCAATACAAATACCTATATACTACACGTATTATCGTTGATATATTTTCAAAACCTATGGCATGCGATAACTTTACAATAATACAACGGCTTGATAACTAAAAACGAGATTGTGGTTTAGTTTTGATCGTATGTGAGTACAACACTTTGTAGTAAATTTTAATTGAAATTAACGTACGGGTCAGAATAAACCGAAAAAACAAAGATGAACTTTGACCGATGTCGTGCTCTTTACGGTTCGATACTAAATCGAAAAAAACGATCTGTCAGTGGTTTATACAATATTTGGAACTCTGAATCGAGTTGAAATCTGTATGTATGACCAATGTTAAAGGAAAATTTGATTATTATTTTTTGAGATTTTTTCGATAGTTTGAAAACAGAATTGTTTTTAGGAATAAAGTTCTTGTAAAAATTACATTTCATGTTTTGAAACGTGAACCTATTATTTTCATACTATGTATTAAGAATGTCACGTGATCCCGAAAAAATCGATCTTATAATTTTGATGAATCTTTATCACGTTTTCAGGTCCTGCGAATCAAAAAAGTGTTTTTTAATCTCTCTCTCTCTCTCTCTCTCTCTTTCTCTCTCTCTTTGTTTCTATCTCTTCTCTCTCCCTCCCTTTCCCTCCCTGTCACACTTTCCCCATCTCTTTCTCTTTCTCTCTTTTTCTGTATTAAGAATACAAACAAGAAAGTGGTAAAAATGCTGATTATACCTAAGCACAGAACTATCATGTAGAACAAATCGTTTGAGTGTATCGGTGTGTCGTTTGTGAAAATCGTTATCCGATTGAAAATCGATTAATGGCCGAGCTCAGTTTACAAAGTCGCTTAAAAAAAATACATGAGTTATATTAGTGTCACTGTCCGGCGTGTATACAGGTGTGTTGGTCTGTGAATTGTGTGTTTGTATATGTGGTGTGTTCTGCTTGTGTTTATACATATTTCTTGTAAAGCTTACTGTATGAATACGAGTTGCAATGTTTTTATATGATAATTAAAAGATATAGTAATAACATTACTTACCTGCCTGAAGTTTTTGATTTAATTAATGAAAAAAGAAAAATGCGCAAAAAATGGCAGCAAGTTCGAGCTCCTAAATTTAAATCTGAATTAAATCGACTCAGCACTAGACTCACAAAGTTACTAAAAACTATTAAAAATGAATCTGTTGCTAAATATCTGGAAAGTCTTGCGGCAGATAGAGACAACGGAGTCAAGATATGGAAGGCTACAAGATTCATTAAAAGGCCAAAAGTTCAAATGCCACCAGTCAGAAAAAATGACAATACATGGGCTAAGAGTGATAGAGAAAAGGCAGATTTGTTTGCTGAACTCCTAGCTGAGACTTTCAAACCTTTTCCTAGACAGTCAGGCGATGAAAATACTATAGAATCAAATGATCCTGTAGCAAATAAAAATAAGGACGAATACGAAATTCATAACGTATCACATAAAGAACTTATTCATGAAATCAAAACTCTTAAGGGTAAAAAGCCCCGGGTTACGATCTTATCACAGCGGAGGTTCTAAAGGAATTGCCAAATAATGCCATAAAAAACTTCTTCACTTGGTGAACGCTGCTTTCAGATTAAAGTACGTCCCAAGACAATGGAAGATTGCCGAGGTGATCATGATTCTTAAACCAGGAAAAGATCCTAATGACAAAACTTCGTACCGACCAATTTCACTACTAACAACAATGTCAAAGATTTTTGAGAAACTGCTTTTAAAACGTCTTAAACCAGTCATTGTGGAAAGAAAACTGACTCCTGATCATCAGTTTGGCTTCAGAGACAGGCATTCTACAATTGATCAAGTACACCGAGTTGTACATGTAATAGAAAAAGTCCTGGAAGAATGCAAAATATATTCGAGTATATTTCTAGACGTTGCCAAAGCATTTGACAAGGTCTGGCACGAAGGATTAATCTTCAAACTTCAGCGTGATCTTCCGGAACAATTTCATCACATTCTGGAATCTTACCTGTCAGAGAGATTTTTCAGAGTTAAACATAATGGAGAGTATTCTGAGTTGAGGAATGTATCAGCAGGAGTACCTCAAGGGAGTGTCCTTGGGCCTGTACTTTACTTGTTGTACACTAGAGACATTCCCAAGAAGTTGATACAATCACAGCAACCTTTGCAGATGATACAACAATTTTGGCGACAGGAAATACTGTGGAAGAGGCATCGAATAAACTTCAAAGAGCAGTTGATAGAGTTTGCATTTGGATGAAGAAATGGAGATTAAAACTAAATGAATCCAAATCAACCTATGTCAACTTTACAAATAGAAAAATCAACCCAATTCCACTTATAATTAATAACCATGTAGTAACTCCAGAAAATTCTGCTAAATACTTGGGGATGACACTGGATGCAAAGCTCCACTGGAAAGAACATGTCAAAAAGAAAAGGTTGAATTAAACATGCAATTTAGGAAAATTAACTGGTTGATAGGGAGAAACTCAGATTTAGACCTACAAAATAAACTGCTTCTATACAAGCAAATACTGAAGCCGGTGTGGACCTATGGAATCCAGCTGTGGGGCTGCACAAAAATACAAATGTAAAAGTAATTCAAACTTTCCAGAATAAAGTCCTGCGAAGTATTGTAAGGGCTCCGTGGTTCGTTCATAATGACAGTCTTCATAGGGACCTTAGGATGAAAACTGTCTCAGAAGAAATCAAAAGATTTACAGAGAAACACAAGCAAAGACTTATACATCACGATAACAAGGAAATAGCTTGCTTATTAGACAACTCTGGCGAGATCCGTCGCTTGAAAAGGACGAAGCCTTTGGAACTTTGCAGTGAGAGTGTATAACTGATCACACATGAACAGAGTGTGTGTTCATCAGGAGTCCATCAGTGGGTGTTACTTCAACAAACAGTGACATTACTATTAAATGTATATTGCTGGATAGGCTTTATTGCCTAGTTGTAATTATGTTAAATAAAAAAAAAAAAAAAAAAAAAAAAAAAAATGTTTTTATATTAAACTACATAATTAATATGATTCATTAAAAAATATTAATTTTCTTGTCTTTTCTCTTTTTTTAAAATTGTTGTTAGATCATGGTACAATGTATTTTATTTAATGAGTGCATCTGCTTTGCTTTATTTTTAAATATAATTTATAATTATCACATTTTAAATTTTATTGTAATTATTCAATTTGTTAATTAATGTTTATGTATATTATAATACGTTATAAATTTAACTAGAAGATAGCACCTAATGGTCCCAACTTTGTCTGAAATAAGGGTATTTATGCAATCATTTATTTTTTCTCACTCCCGTTTTGCGTGATCAACTTTGGCGAAATGTAGGCTTGAATTTCAATCTCTGAATGATTTATTTAATTAAAAAAATCTGACACTTTTAGGCCGAAAAATTGGATTTTCTCAAAATCGGCAAAACAATTTTGATCAAATTACACTGAAACGTAGCCCATACATACTCGATCAAAACTGTCTGTAACCCTAAAACTTTCGCTTCAGGAACTAAAAAAAAAAACTGAAAAAAATCAAGTTTCCAAAAAAACAATTTTATCTTGTTTCAAAAGTGTAGCAATTAATAAAAATCAATAAGTTCCGAGAATAAATTATACAGACATCCCACGAAACGTTTTCGTGTAGACAGCACTTTTACGTGAAAATAATATTTTCAAAATTATTATTTCTCTCTCTCTTTCTCTCTCTCTCTCTCTCTCTCTCTCTCTCTCTCTCTCTCTCTCTCTCTCTCTCTCTCTCTCTCTATCTATCTATCTATCTATCTATCTATCTATCTCTATCTCTCTCTGTGTGTGTGTGTGTGTGTGTGTGTGTGTGTGTGTGTGTGTGTGTGTGTGTGTGTGTGTGTGAGAGAGAGAGAGCTAATTTTATGCTTTACATATGTAACACTAAAAATTTCATACTTTACAGTTAAGTTAAATATAAAAGAAAAAGTACCTTCTTTTATGGTTCTTTTTATCATAAAAATCTGATCAATCGGTTTTGTGAAACCTGATATCCAGTCGCTGTTTGGTTGGATTGATTTCAGGAAACAGTAACTGAACGTGAACATATTTTTGTACCGCTTGTGTTTATTTATAATCGTGCCGAAGTTTATGAGGTGCAGTGCATACAATAAAGCAATAAGGAAGGGAATGAGCGGCCAGAGCATTGTGTGTGCAGCGACTAGAGGCTGGAGGCTCACGTGTTTAGGTGGTGCAATTTGTTGGAGGAATGCGACACAACGGTCAGTGTGTAAGTAGTCTGCAGTTTGTGGCCTGTTGAGGAAGGTAGCACAACGCGGCCAGAGCATTGTGTGTGCAGCGACTAGAGGCTGGAGGCTCACGTGTTTAGGTGGTGCAATTTGTTGGAGGAATGCGACACAACGGTCAGTGTGTAAGTAGTCTGCAGTTTGTGGCCTGTTGAGGAAGGTAGCACAACGCGGCCAGAGCATTGTGTGTGCAGCGACTAGAGGCTGGAGGCTCACGTGTTTAGGTGGTGCAATTTGTTGGAGGAATGCGACACAACGGTCAGTGTGTAAGTAGTCTGCAGTTTGTGGCCTGTTGAGGAAGGTAGCACAACGCGGCCAGAGCATTGTGTGTGCAGCGACAAGAGGCTGGAGGCTCACGTGTTTAGGTGGTGCAATTTGTTGGAGGAATGCGACACAACGGTCAGTGTGTAAGTAGTCTGCAGTTTGTGGCCTGTTGAGGAAGGTAGCACAACGCGGCCAGAGCATTGTGTGTGCAGCGACAAGAGGCTGGAGGCTCACGTGTTTAGGTGGTGCAATTTGTTGGAGGAATGCGACACAACGGTCAGTGTGTAAGTAGTCTGCAGTTTGTGGCCTGTTGAGGAAAGTAGCACAACGCAGCCAGAGCATTGTGTGTGCAGCGACAAGAGGCTGGAGGCTCACGTGTTTAGGTGGTGCAATTTGTTGGAGGAATGCGACACAACGGTCAGTGTGTAAGTAGTCTGCAGTTTGTGGCCTGTTGAGGAAGGTAGCACAACGCGGCCAGAGCATTGTGTGTGCAGCGACAAGAGGCTGGAGGCTCACGTGTTTAGGTGGTGCAATTTGTTGGAGGAATGCGACACAACGGTCAGTGTGTAAGTAATCTGCAGTTTGTGGCCTGTTGAGGAAGGTAGCACAACGCGGCCAGAGCATTGTGTGTGCAGCGACAAGAGGCTGGAGGCTCACGTGTTTAGGTGGTGCAATTTGTTGGAGGAATGCGACACAACGGTCAGTGTGTAAGTAGTCTGCAGTTTGTGGCCTGTTGAGGAAGGTAGCACAACGCGGCCAGAGCATTGTGTGTGCAGCGACAAGAGGCTGGAGGCTCACGTGTTTAGGTGGTGCAATTTGTTGGAGGAATGCGACACAACGGTCAGTGTGTAAGTAGTCTGCAGTTTGTGGCCTGTTGAGGAAGGTAGCACAACGCGGCCAGAGCATTGTGTGTGCAGCGACAAGAGGCTGGAGGCTCACGTGTTTAGGTGGTGCAATTTGTTGGAGGAATGCGACACAACGGTCAGTGTGTAAGTAGTCTGCAGTTTGTGGCCTGTTGAGGAAGGTAGCACAACGCGGCCAGAGCATTGTGTGTGCAGCGACTAGAGGCTGGAGGCTCACGTGTTTAGGTGGTGCAATTTGTTGGAGGAATGCGACACAACGGTCAGTGTGTAAGTAGTCTGCAGTTTGTGGCCTGTTGAGGAAGGTAGCACAACGCGGCCAGAGCATTGTGTGTGCAGCGACAAGAGGCTGGAGGCTCACGTGTTTAGGTGGTGCAATTTGTTGGAGGAATGCGACACAACGGTCAGTGTGTAAGTAGTCTGCAGTTTGTGGCCTGTTGAGGAAGGTAGCACAACGCGGCCAGAGCATTGTGTGTGCAGCGACAAGAGGCTGGAGGCTCACGTGTTTAGGTGGTGCAATTTGTTGGAGGAATGCGACACAACGGTCAGTGTGTAAGTAGTCTGCAGTTTGTGGCCTGTTGAGGAAGGTAGCACAACGCGGCCAGAGCATTGTGTGTGCAGCGACAAGAGGCTGGAGGCTCACGTGTTTAGGTGGTGCAATTTGTTGGAGGAATGCGACACAACGGTCAGTGTGTAAGTAGTCTGCAGTTTGTGGCCTGTTGAGGAAGGTAGCACAACGCGGCCAGAGCATTGTGTGTGCAGCGACAAGAGGCTGGAGGCTCACGTGTTTAGGTGGTGCAATTTGTTGGAGGAATGCGACACAACGGTCAGTGTGTGTAAGTAGTCTGCAGTTTGTGGCCTGTTGAGGAAGGTAGCACAACGCGGCCAGAGCATTGTGTGTGCAGCGACAAGAGGCTGGAGGCTCACGTGTTTAGGTGGTGCAATTTGTTGGAGGAATGCGACACAACGGTCAGTGTGTAAGTAGTCTGGTTTGTCCTGTGTGTAAGTAGTCTGCAGTTTGTGGCTCTGTTTAGGTGGTGCAATTTGTTGGAGGAATGCGACACAACGCAGTGTGTAAGTAGTCTGCAGTTTGTGGCCTGTTGAGGAAGGTAGCACAACGCGGCCAGAGCATTGTGTGTGCAGCGACAAGAGGCTGGAGGCTCACGTGTTTAGGTGGTGCAATTTGTTGGAGGAATGCGACACAACGGTCAGTGTGTAAGTAGTCTGCAGTTTGTGGCCTGTTGAGGAAAGTAGCACAACGCGGCCAGAGCATTGTGTGTGCAGCGACAAGAGGCTGGAGGCTCACGTGTTTAGGTGGTGCAATTTGTTGGAGGAATGCGACACAACGGTCAGTGTGTAAGTAGTCTGCAGTTTGTGGCCTGTTGAGGAAGGTAGCACAACGCGGCCAGAGCATTGTGTGTGCAGCGACAAGAGGCTGGAGGCTCACGTGTTTAGGTGGTGCAATTTGTTGGAGGAATGCGACACAACGGTCAGTGTGTAAGTAGTCTGCAGTTTGTGGCCTGTTGAGGAAAGTAGCACAACGCAGCCAGAGCATTGTGTGTGCAGCGACTAGAGGCTGGAGGCTCACGTGTTTAGGTGGTGCAATTTGTTGGAGGAATGCGACACAACGGTCAGTGTGTAAGTAGTCTGCAGTTTGTGGCCTGTTGAGGAAGGTAGCACAACGCGGCCAGAGCATTGTGTGTGCAGCGACAAGAGGCTGGAGGCTCACGTGTTTAGGTGGTGCAATTTGTTGGAGGAATGCGACACAACGGTCAGTGTGTAAGTAGTCTGCAGTTTGTGGCCTGTTGAGGAAGGTAGCACAACGCGGCCAGAGCATTGTGTGTGCAGCGACAAGAGGCTGGAGGCTCACGTGTTTAGGTGGTGCAATTTGTTGGAGGAATGCGACACAACGGTCAGTGTGTAAGTAGTCTGCAGTTTGTGGCCTGTTGAGGAAGGTAGCACAACGCGGCCAGAGCATTGTGTGTGCAGCGACAAGAGGCTGGAGGCTCACGTGTTTAGGTGGTGCAATTTGTTGGAGGAATGCGACACAACGGTCAGTGTGTAAGTAGTCTGCAGTTTGTGGCCTGTTGAGGAAGGTAGCACAACGCGGCCAGAGCATTGTGTGTGCAGCGACAAGAGGCTGGAGGCTCACGTGTTTAGGTGGTGCAATTTGTTGGAGGAATGCGACACAACGGTCAGTGTGTAAGTAGTCTGCAGTTTGTGGCCGGTTGAGGAAGGTAGCACAACGCGGCCAGAGCATTGTGTGTGCAGCGACAAGAGGCTGGAGGCTCACGTGTTTAGGTGGTGCAATATGTTGGAGGAATGCGACACAACGGTCAGTGTGTAAGTAGTCTGCAGTTTGTGGCCTGTTGAGGAAGGTAGCACAACTTGACTTAATTCACACAATACTGGGCAAACTAAACTTGTCCTACTTCACTTTAAATAACCAGGGTGTGGTAGATAGACGTTTAAACTGTTTTGAAAATTAAAAAATGAACACTTGCTATCAAAATAGATTTTGGATTTTCAAAATTCAAAATACTAATTTATATAGTTTTTAACGTTACGACAATGAAATACGGATTAGGATCGGCACTCATTTCAAGGTCCTGGTCTTGGTTTTAACATGTAGATTGAACCAATATCACATTTTTTTAAAAATTGTAAGAATTGTGGTAGATTGCCACTAAAAATTAGCTTGTAAAGCAGTCATTATAGTGAACGCGCGCGCGCGCGCGCGTGTGTGTGTGTGTGTGTGTGTATGCGCGCGCGCGTGTCACGCATGGTACTCTCTATGAGTGTATGCTTGTTTTAGCACTGATTATTTCAATGTTCGTCTGGTATTGATTTAAACGTGGCACGGAAAACTTTTTTTCTATCAGCTGGAACAAGTTTGTTACACAGTGATATTTTTTCAATATTTCAAAATATCGGCTATAACTTTAGAAAAGTTAAATTTTTATGTTGGTTCATAAGATTTTACTTGAAACGTCGTCGTAGAGAAAGATTACAGCTCAAGTAATTGTAGCAATTATATAGTGTCCCACCATGAGGTCACTATCTTTTTTATCACGTATGTTGCATGTAGACACTCTAAAAACTTGACACCTCACAGTTATGTTGCACAAATATAAAAGAAAAGGTAACTTTGGAGCAAAGCTAGGTCTTTGTTTCAACTCGACATTTTGGAATTAGTTTTTGTGTTTGTTACGCAGTTTTCAAACATATTGATCGATTGTTTTGAAATTTGGTACGAAGGTACGCTGTACAAATTCCGAACGACCTATGTACCTAAGAGTTTTACCTTATTCCCTTCTGTTTCAAGACGGCGTTCTCCGATTCAACGTTGAAAGTGTAGTTGCCAATTATTTCCAGTAATATTGGTTGAACGGCTAAACCTGGCATAATTTTGACCTTTTCATGAAGAAAGAATATAAAATATCCAATAACATAGGTCCAGTAATGTTTTTCGTAAACGTTACGAGCGCTGTCGCTGAACGCTGTCGCGGAGCGCTCTGTATATTAATTAAGTTTACTGTTCTTTAGAACTACTAGTTTATGATTTATTAAAACAAAATGGCGGTATAACAAAGCAATGGCACGATTTTGTGGAGCTTTTCACGTTCGCACAAAATTTAACTGTCTGTTATTTTGAACCTGACGCTCGTTAAGGTACGTTTTCATATTGTCATTGCAATTTTTTATTTTAAAGAGCTAATATACGTTGATTTTAATAGTGATTAAAAATGAAATTACATTTACAAAAAAAAAGTTAGATTATTGTCAAAAATTCGTTTCAATCATGTCAGCCAGACAAACTACGTGTCTAGATTTCTTTTTTATTAAAACGTTGTTTATTTACAAAAAAAATGTTTAATAAAGCTGGAAGGATATTGGCTAACCGCTTGCCTTTCGTCAATGCCACAACGGTAAACATTTTGAATTATTTATCGGAAACAAAAGAAGATAAATGTCTCGATTTAAAAGTCAAGCTCGCGTGCTTGTACATTGTAATGAAGCCAATTAGAAGTCCGACCCGAAGAAAGCCAACCGGGGGTGTAATTATTCACAATATTATGACTCGGGGGTGAACACGAACCCGGCCACTCCAAACCACCCCAATTACGTAATTATTCCTTTACGTTTTAATTATTCTTAAAGGTCACTGGATAGCTTACTTGGCATTAAATATGAATTCACTTGTTCCCTTTAATTGGACAGAAATGTCTAATTGTAGTGCGAGAGCGGTCTGCGGTCTACTTTAATATCTATTATTCTTTGAATCAATACCGGCGAACGAAACCATAATTACACGGTGTAAAAGTTTGATTCGGATTGGTCGTGTTGTTTCGTTGTATTTTTGTGCACGAAAGGATTTTACGCGAGAGAAATATTAACTGTTTTATTAATGTGTCTTTTGTGATATCGTCACGAAGGTGTACTTGAAGTGTGTTGTGTGTGTGTGTGTGTGTGTGTGTGTGTGTGTGTGTGTGTGTGTCGTTCGTTAAATGGCAATATTCGATCAACGGTTTCAAAATGGCGAATATTTCAAATCTTTAGAAATTCGTAAATATTTACAATTTCAAAATGTTGATTTGATGATCTGATTTGATTGTCGAAAACATCGTTAACGATTGCATAAATCAGAATTTTAAATTTTTAAATCCAAAGAAATTAGGAAATGTTTGTTTGCAGACAGGGTTGGTTCATTTTCTTATTTTCAATGCGTAACAGTGTGAAGTGCTAATGTATGCAGATTTGAGTGATGATTATGATGGCAAAATGCCGCCAGAGGCAGCTGAAATGAGTATGGTTTAGTGATCCCACCATACTTCTAGCTCATACTACTGTCATTCATATAATCAAGACACACATGTACACAGATTCATTACTCTGCATAACCTAGCTTGTTCTAAAGTGTAAAGCGACACGTGCTGATGAAGGTATGGCACCGGCTAAATGATGTATAAATCAAACGGAGTCCTGGGATAACTGACAACGTTATCCCCCAATGGGGGATGTATCTGGCCCAATGGGGTACAACATGTAGTCTGCGAAAGAAATATTGGAATTTCTGGCGTTTACCAGGTCGGCTGCGCGGGCGAGATACTCTTCCGGTTTCGAATTGTAAGAAAGAAAGAAGTCCGCTTGTTCTTTAAGTTTGGCTGGATTCCTAATGTTTTTACCAGAGCAAGTTGTTGTATCTTGTATAGTTGTTCCGGGGGTTGGCAAGCTGCCGTATACAGGTTAACACTTGTAGTCGGTGGTCATTTCATGTTCTGCGATTTTCGACCTGTATTTGTACTCGAAATTTTTTTTTTTTTTTTTTTTTTTTTTTGGTGTTTAATGTCCGACTATTGTGCACACTTGGGCTAATGCAGACGATGGGATGATTTAGCGTATGAAAATGCCAAGCCCTCGCCGGGAATCGAACCCGGGTCTTCGGGGTGAAAGCCTAGTACGTTATCCACTAGACCACCGAGGCTGCTTGTACTCGAAATTATTACGGGAACCATAATTGTTAAAACCAGAGAAAGAAAGTACCAGTCAGGATGAAGATATTGGGTGCGGGAGATGCGACGTAGTACGCTGGCAGTAATCTCTGGGCAGAAATGTATTAATCTAGCGTGTTGTAGAGCCGAGATACGCGTGCACTGCGAACTATTCGGAAGTGACTATTGGTTGACGGGAGTGAACTAGGTTTCGCAGGCTTAGGATGTTTCAAAGCCGGTAGAGAAGTTCGGGTATTTAACGTGATTGTTTTTCGATGTTAGTAAGCGGAACTAAGCTGTGTAACTTATTGACTGTACTGTATACGCGGTGACAGAGCAAGCATCTGCAAGTACCTCAATAATGAATTGGGGAAGTCACGAAATAGAAGTGAGGGAGTTATCCACTTTGAATCTTCTCCAAATTGTAGACTAATGAAGAGACTGGACTGGTGAAGGCGCTGTGACTAATCATTCAGGAATGTATAGTCACAGTGCAATAGTAATCTAGAAAGTCATGCGTTCATTCATTCGTTGTGGTAAAATCAGAATTTTTAAATGGGTAATATAAAGAATAATACTTTTGGAAATTCCATTCTATTACGTCAGCGTTTCAGCTGCGTGTTGCGATTATTTTATCTTACTTTTTTCAAAAATCTGGCTTCACTATCCGAACTAGAGATAAAAGTTACATAAATCAGCGTTTGAAATTTCGAAAATGCATTGAAAATGCGAAAACGAAAGTGGTTGTGGGAGCAGATGCGCCGTGGCACTGCCCTCGGGCTCACACATTGTCTGCCCGCTTCGCACCTAATTACGCTCACTTTGCTCAGACCACCAATACACCAATACTTGGTCTCGTCTATAAATCAACGGCGAATACTGCACTGTTTGGAAAGAAGCTATAATTTAACTGCATCGCTACATTTATGGCGGACGCGAGGCGTAAAATTCTTGCGTTTTACGCGCACGGTAAATCTTTACGTTTTTTGATTACTTGCAGTTGTCATAACTTGAAAAGCGACTGCCCCGGCTTGTGGTACTTTGTAGATAATTAATACGCCGCTGGCACCTAACAGCGGGTCAGCGTGGAACTGACTGTGCGCGTAGCTGATTTTGAAAAAAACTTTTGTTTTTTGCAGTGGATTCCCACTGTAAAATGATTACATTAAATAGCCATCATAGTAAGAACCCATACCAAGGGACAAAATTCTGAATATCATTTGTTTTATGCGCTAAATTGTTGACTGTGATTAGGTGATATCACTTCAAAGTTTAGAATTTGTACAAAAAAATGAGTACTTATTAAATATATTATCAATATTTAAAAGTCTTTCACGTGAAAAACTGTCCAATCATTTGGGCTGCAATTTTAGCAATAGGCCCTAGTTGTACAACTTGATACAGCATGAGATTATATATTTGTTTCGGTTTTGTAAGAAATATTTATTTACAAGCATAAAATATCGAAGGTAAGACACATTTCAGAGAAAAGTTTAAGTACTGAACGCTTAATTAAATTACTATATACATTATTCGTGCTTAAACAGTAACTAATGGCACCTTGTCAAAGTAGGTTTAGTTATCACTAAAAAAAGTACCTAATTTTGAAAGTTTCCGAAAAGTCCCTAGTTGAGATCTGGGGCAAAGTCTGACTCGCTTTAAAGGGAAGACGTTCAGGTTTGGATTTCTTTGGGCAATATTTGAGATTATTTCCAAAGGCTACTGTCTTGCTTTTTTACATTTCCGTTTTTATGTGTCCCCGCAGAAACAAGTACGTGTAAAATAAAGTTTACATAAAGTATAGAACTGCAGTGAGAATCTTACAGTGAGATTTTTAAGAGGGATAGAATTTATTTATTTTAGCCGCCATTTTATTTCTATAAACATCAGCCAAATTCAATTCTCACATACTATTTCTGGCACGTTCTTTAAAAAGTATGTATAGTTTCAAAACGATCAATGGAGGAATGAGGAAATAATGGAGGATCAAATGAGTGGGACACCTGCAACCTCTTCGTGGGACACAATGTGTGTGTGTGTGTGTGTGTGTGTGTGTGTGTGTGTGTGTGTGTGTGCGCGCGCGCTTGTGTGTCTATATATATATATATATATAAAGGCTGGGATCGACTCTCATTTCTTAGTACCGGGTTTTGGATGGTCACTCCCATAGTCCATTGCCAACAGAAAAGTTTAGTAACAAAACATATCCCCATATCAACTACATTTCAAATGATTTATTATAGACCTACTATCGCTCTAAACTTAAATTACGGTTTTTTAAATTTAATGAAATATGAAATTGACCTTATTGTAATTTGATGTTTGATTACGATAATTGACATGCCAAGAATCAGCTGTAGTGGAGCAGTCCAGTTGAGTTTGACGCGACGCTTAAATGGACATTTGAAGAGTTTTAGTGACTAAGTCCCGAAGTTAATCAAGTGTCGGAGGAATGTCGTGTAATTATTGCTGTGAGAAGTGATACAAGCTCTGATTGGTGGCAGTGATTGAAGGACATAGTGATTTAGTCACAGTCAGGATGGATCGTAACAACCATTCCCCGCCTCTGTACAACCAGTAGTGCAAAGAACAGCAGACCTCGCGTCTTCTTAATTAATATACAGAACGCTCCACGACAGCTCTCGTAACTTTTTCTGCCAATGTAATGGGTAATCGTAATATTTTAAGAAACGTCACTGGATCAACTTTACTGGAAATTTTATGCTATTTCTCCGTGAAGCGTTTACAATTATGATGTTTTCCGTAGCCAATACGAGTATTACAGGAAATATCCAGCTAATACGCTTTTTGTGAATGTGGAAAAGTCTTACGCATACGTCTTTTGGGCTTTATACAAGATACCTTCCTACCAAATTTTGAAACAATCAATCAGTGCGTCGGCCAAAACTGCGTACACTCGTCACCGTTAAATCAGAATCCGTCATCTTGAAACAGAAGTAAGTGGAGAGAAATCTTACACATACGTCGTTTATGTGTCGCATAATAAAGCTTTGAAAGTTCCGCTTACATCACGTCAGTGACGCAGTTGTTTGCCGTGATTTTTTTTAATTTAATTTGTACAAAGAAACAAAATATATTCACTCACATACACACCTCAGAAGAAGCCAGCTAAATTTCGGTGTAGTAAACATAGCGCCGTTACGGTCATGAAGACGGCCAAGACAAACTTGTTCACTACGACATAATGTTTTAACAAAATCTAACTAACCAATTTGAAAAACTGGAACGATTTTTTAGTTCTTTTGGATAATTTCCTAATTTTTATACTTTCTTTGGATGTATAGCAATTAGTATGGTTTTTTATTTTAATACCTACTGCTTTTTTTTGAAAAAACTTGATTAAAATCCGTTTTATAGAACATATTTTTCGAAAATGCGATTTTTAACAGTTATTTTGATCAAAAACTGTTTTCAAAAAAATTCTGTAAATTAAAAAGTAGTCTTTTGATATAGCCAAACCATAGCTACAAATAATTTCAAGAAAAGCGGTCAGTGTTTAGCCTCCAGCGACGTACACACCAGAAAATGTGAGTTGCTTCTAAATGGGACATTCCCGTTGTAAATGTATTCTAAACAGGTTCCTCTAGGTGAACCTTATAGGACCAGGGATGAGTCCCGGGTACTCTGAAAGTGGGTCTGAACAAGGAGACGAAGGGTGTTTGGCTTCTAAGACTCTTCCTGAATGAGCTAGTCAGTGTACTGCTCAAACGCATTAAGGGAACCAGTGAACTACAATCATAAAATTTGCCTAATAGGTCCTTTGATTGCATTATCAGGAGCTAACAAACCCCATAAGCTCTATTGCTATGTAATCAATTGGTCAATCGATGTACATAGACACACAGACATTCAAATCAAAAATACTCTTTTAAGGTGCCTAAAAACGGATAGATACACTGAAATATCAAGATTGATTTTTCTTTCACGCTCACTAAACATGTATTTTACTTCGTATAAAATGACAGTAAAACAAGTGGGAAATGTGGGTAAAATTGTATTAGAATAGTAAATGACCACGTAAGTTTAAGTAACACTTGTGGCGATTTCGAAGCGATAATTTCGTATCAGTTGATCACCTTCTGAGTCTACTCTTGAAGCCAATTTATGGTCTGTGTTCTAATCAATGTCCAGTCACCCAAGGCTGGTATTCAGTAAGTGCAACACTATCGTGAGTCAGATATAAATCCTATGGCTGCAGTTTCTGCGGGTATTAGCATAAACTGTCGACTGGTCATAACATGATGAGCGGACTTGTTTATTGTCCGCCACGGAAAATGAAATTAGAAGTATTTTATTATCTTCGTTGACTTTTCAGTATTTGTAGGTAAAACGGTTTTGAATAACAACAGCCGATTCTGTCGGTATGACGGCATGCAACTTATATTCGGCTTTACGTAAATGCTGCGTTAGAATATCAGTGTTTTAGAAAATAAAATTTCACGAAATAATTATTTTATAGACTAAAAACTTGCTCGGCTTAGCATTCTTTAATCGATCGTAATTTTATATTATTGAAACATATTTAGCAGAACCTGTTTAATTTAACATTTTTGTACTAAAAATGATTTGTTTTTAGTTCTTGAAAATTATTTTTCAATTGAACTTTATATTGGTTCATAAGTTCTATGCTTACATTTTGGTTATAGTCTACATGAAAATCAAACTTATTTACACTGATTTGTGTTATAAATTTACTTTTGTGACAGAAAATTGATCAAAATCTGATGAACCGATAATGAAAATTCTGCCAAATATCTGTCTATAAATTTAATTATTTTAAATATTACCATATAAACCAAAATAAGATGTTCATTTTTTTATAATTTTGTTTTTATTTAACAGCTGTTATGAAAATCATACTTTTGTTATAAAAAAACAATATTACAACTAATTTATTTATAAAAATATTTCTTTTTCATTCAACAGCTGTTATGCAAATTGTATTTTTATTACCATACTAACCAATATTAGAAATTATTTATTTATAAACATTTTGTTTTACTTAACAGCTGTTTTGAAAATTATGCTTTTGTTACCATAGAAATCAATAGTACAACTTCTATTTATTTATAATAATTTTGTTTTTACCAACAGCTGTTGTGAAAATAAATAAATCTTAAGAAAGGAAATTTTAAAAGGTGAATTGTTCCTTTTAGGGATGTTTTTTTTCCAACGAAAAATCCTTCTCAGTGAACGAATACTTTACAAAATAAATAAACCTTAACAATTTTCAAGTCTCTAGATATTGTAGTTTTGGCTGTGTTTGTTCAGTAAGAACACTGCAATCTGTACAGCCCTATATTAAAATTAGGCCAGTTTTCTGGTTTGTTTTTTCGATATTTTCCTGGCCGGATTTTCATGGAAAGAATTAAATGTGTGAAATTTATTCCGTGTTTTGCATAATTTAAACAATCTGTTAATTACATTATGTTTGTGATTTGAAATTTTATCCACAAATAAAATTGGAAAATCGTTTAGGTTTCTAAATATGGATTAGGTTAATTGTGTTTTGCTTAAATTTTGGTCATATATGAGTATAATTTAGGTCAGATTAAAAAAATACATTTGCGGTTTCAGAATGCATCGAAAAAAATAAAATGGAAACAATTATTTCGTCTTGTTTTTGAAATGTATTTTCTTTATTTAAAGTTTGCTTTCATAATGTAGGACTCAAAACTTTAAGGAGCTACACTCATTCACGGTAGTTTCTGTAAGTAGCTTTTGAACCAGAGAAACAATTTGAGATACAAAAATTCGTGTAATTTATTAAAAGAAATGTTATAATTTTATATACATCAGCTTCATTGTTTTTTTCAGAAATATTTTAATGAGAATCCCATTAAAACGTAAAGGAACGTTAATAGATTCTTACATTATTTCGAGAGAAGCAAATTATAAAGTGCAGGTTCCAATAACTACCCCTAGAGCGATTACACCCCCACGGGACCACTTCAACCCTTAAATAAAGGTAATTCTGATTGGATATGCTAACCTGATTAAATTCTCGCGTGTCTGCCATAGACTGCCGCCAGATCTAATTTTAATGCTTTGATAAACTTTTACCAAATTGTGTTGTTTTATTACAGCTCCGGTAATAAAAATACCAATACTTTAATTGGTAATAAATTTGCATACATTACGGTTATACTGCATCGTGTGTAGATTCACTTTCAAGGTTAAACTGTTTCAGAAATGGGTCAAACATTTTGTTTCCGCAGCGTGAATTTGCATTTTGTAATGATTAGGTTTATTGTGTCGTATTGTGGGATCAAATTATACGCGTATTTTTTTCATTTTTTATCGTGTGTAATGTGTGCAATTCACATTGTTTAAGCTTTTGTTTAAATTTGCTTCACATATTTAGTAATACTTGAGATTCGAGAAACACTTTCATTTCATGACTGTTATTTTGATTCCAGTATAACATATGTGTAGTCGCCGTGACAACTTGGCTTATCCCCTTTGATACTGAGCCCTCAAGGCAGCATTTTTAGTACCCAGCTGAGTTCAACTTACGATAATTTTATTGTGAAAACTTCTTGGAAGTTGAGGAACTAGTTAAGCAGCAATGATACTGTAAGGACTCTGTGTTCTCGGTCTTTTTGTTCAATAGTCTGCACTAGATCGTTAATGGCAGTCAGTGACTTTAGCCCTCATAATGACCGTTTGAATTACCATCTTTATATGATCCAATGTGTTTGTGTTTGTTTAACGTATCCCATGACTTATTGCACTTTTGCGATACATTTTACCAATCCGCTGATGAATGTCGGCTGCTTTCACGTCTACTGCATTTAAAAAACTAACGAGAACGCGCAATGACGCTAAGGTATTTTTGACAAGAAAGAGTGAAAAAATTTGTGTATGAAACCCAAGAATGTATCCTTAAATTGCTTTCAGTAGCATATATTCTTAAGCAAATGAGCTATAAGATTGGTTATCATGGTGAAATCAGAAAAGCACCAATATGTTTTGAGCCTAGTTTTGAAAATGTTCATTATATAGATGAAGTTCAGTTGGGTAAATGCATAACGGATAGAAAAGATCAACTGCCAGACAAATGGAAAAGAATTACATACACTGGTTATAAACTTGCTCGCGGAGTAAAAAACACAGTTGAAACAAAAACAAGTATAAACAGAAAAATCTGGTGCTGCAGATACTTTCGTGAGTACCTGAATCGTGATAGTAGCTTTTACTGAAATCATATGTATTATTTTTTGAGTCAACATCCCTTTTTCTCAGCATATACTATTCGTACAGGCACAAATAAGGTATCTTTAGAAAGGTTTTTTAACTTCTGACATTGCAAAACGATTTTGCGTTAAAACTTACTGTTTGTGAAAGATTTTAACATAAAAGACAGTTTTAACTGTCATAGGCAAAACGGCATCTTGGATGTGCATGCGCGGCTTCACAAATCAGTCAATATTTTTATATTTTAAAAGCTAACTTATTAATCGCGAATAGACAATCCCATTAAAAATGGCTCTTTTCTGCATAACGTGCTTAGAACAATTTCATTATTTATTTAAAATTCATTAAACTTATAGGTTATGTGGCCCTATCGTTATGACAGCCCCTTATCGTACAAGCCGGGATAAGCATTTCGAAAATCAAACACATGTTTTACAATCGGTTTTTACGCAAATAAATATATTTGAGATTTCTCCTTCCATCGTGTATTTATTTATTGTTAATATGGCCAACATAAAATATGAAGTACAATTCAAATGTTAAAACACAGTTAGAGGTTATCAAGCATGCCTTTTCAATTGACTAGAAGACCTATTAAAATGTTTGCTATCATTATAAACAAGTCGCAGGGACAAACACTTCAAAGAGCAGGATTGTATTTACCAACTGCCTTCTTTACTCACGGACAATTGTATGTAGCCTTTTATAGGGTAACTAAATCAACAAACATGTTTGATCCATTAAATAAAATGAAATATTGATTCAAAAGGCTGTGTTTACTTAAAACTTTCATAGTGCAAAATTTCGCATGGGTCCCCTAGTTAAAAAAAAATACAATTTTTGTTTTGGACTCATTCGTCACGTATATCTATTGTAGAATATACACAATAGTAGTATGATTTGAATTGTAACAAATGCACTCCTCAACTATACAGCGTTTAGTTTACTAGAGTCTTCGAGGAACGTCAAATCTGAAAGCCGAAAACCTTAGACTTGTTTTGTGCACACAAATGTCTAACACGATTTCTGTCTATTCTGTTTAAAACGAATCGTAACAATGCTTTGCTTATTTTAGTCGATTTACATTAATTTGAAATTACCTTTGCAGGTACTGTTACTAAATTTGGGCGCGATTGACTACCCGGAAATTGATTTTAAAAACATTTTCACAAATAAAAGTGAGGTTTCTGCTACAAGTTAATCTGTGGGTACTCCTTGGGTTACCTAATCAAAAACTCCTGCTCTTATACTTACTATATAAATCCCCGTGACTCACATGGAAAACTAAACAAACGTTCTACAAATACCCTGAATTCAGCTCAAGAAAGTTTTCAAATACAAACATGAAATCAGTATTTCGTGAGAGCATAGCGTGAAGTACTGGGGAAGAAAAATGTAGTCTTTCAATATTCGGATCAAAAGCTGCAGCGTAGTGAAGCAGGTTCTAAGAACTTAAGGACAGAAAATCTCGTTTAGTGTTTAACTCAGAATCGCTGGTTCGTTTGAGTTTCACAAACAATACTTTTAATGTAAAACGTCAAAAAGACTTTTCCATCACTTCCAATAAAACTGTTTTCAGTATTGACTACTCACTATAAGACTAACACCCGTCAATACGGCCCATGAAAATCTACCTGCGTTAACCACCCGGAGTGAAGTGAAATTACGTAGTCCATCAGAAGTTTTTAATTTATTCAGAAACCAAAAAAACAACGCCCGAGGGTCTGGCCAAGATTGGTGTCAGTATTTAAAGTGTCAATTTCACAGAGTTAGCAGTTAGCGGTTAGATGAGCCAATTTATCAGTACGAGTGCTAATGGTGGATTGACGTCATTGACAATCAGTTCTGTGTCAGAGGTTAATTGTGCGGGGCTCATCAGTTACAAGTGTGTGAGTGCGGCTTAATTATTTTGTCGCGACGATTTCTGTTCTTCGGTAAATTAAGACATTATATTCTATATACAGTGTACACGGAAAGTTTGTCAGGGACATGCAAAGTGTTTTGGTCGAAAGAGTAATTTTCTGAAATTTGTTAGGTGAGCTTATTTTTTTTTAATTCGTCGATTTCTTTCTTTCCATTTTCTTTCAGAATGGGACCGGTACCAAGAGAAACTAAGAATCATTGGCGTTTTGTCGATGCCTTAACCAAGGAAAACGTTTTAAAAAATGAGTGTAAAACACAAGAAAAATTATTTCCTTAGAAATAGGTCAGGTTTGGTGTTCGTCTAAAATGTACAGATTGCACTTTAGGCATAAGTAGGGTATGCATTTTTTTTTAGTTAAAATGAACCATTATAGTGACAGTGTTCGAAAATTGGCAAATTATTTCTTATATATTAATTTGAACTAATTGCCCGTGCGACCGCTTGCCGTGTTAACAGGAAAAAGAAACGAATTACATACACCATGTACAGCAAGGAATTGAACAGAGTTATGTAGATTAGGTTAATTCAAATGAGGTATACAAATATATTTTACTAAATGCTTGAAAATTATATTTCTGTTGTTTAAAATTTGTTGCAATAATTTGGGTTATGATTTTTTCATGTTTCATCAAAATCCGCTAAACCAGGTTTGAGAAAGTAGGCCGACTTTGCATTTTATTTTTTACAGGTAGCTTTTAAACCGGGATTTTTGGTGAAATGATTGAATGTATGAAAATGCAATGTTTGTGCAATGTTTCTACAAATTAAGGACCTTATGTTTTATACTATCCCAAGCGGCACCGCTATTGGCCTGTCTTCCACTGTTAAAATACACTTAACGGTTCGCAAAGTTTCACGATTTTCCGTTTCGCCGTTTTTGAAATCCAGCTGCTTCTCTGTTGTACCTGATAAACCAACAAATGAGTAATAGTGTTCAGCAAAGTTTCCGTGACGCGACACCCACTCGTGGCCGCCATCTTGGATAATTGGTTCCCGATAATTTGCTTACAACGGCTACAGTCTATCATTTGGTTGTAAGAGGCCTGAAGCCATACGTCTACAATAATTCAAAACACTTTAATAACAAGCGGAGCGATCTTGAGCCCAGCTGATGGATAGCCTTTAAACGTCGGTTATTAGTCGCGGTGACTTATAGAGCGTTGCTAGTCGCCTAATTGTAGGCCTACACGGCACTGTTCGATCACCGAATTTACACGTTCGTACAAGTCGATCGCAACACTTGTTATGTAGCGCGTGTTACTGTAATCAAGTGTCATAGAGAAGCAAAGAGAAGAATTTGATAAACATCAAAGGGGTCTGTGAGAAATTTTTTGGTCTGTGTTAAAATTTTCATTTTCCACACTATGAAAGTTTCAAGTAAAGTTTTGAATAAGAGTAATCGTTGGGGTGAGGGCGGTAGTTCAAAAGGAAGGAAAAACATATTCAAAAAATAAATCGAAAAGCGATCTGTTTGAAATAATAATAATCACAACTTTATGAATTAATGTAGTATATACATTTCAATACAAATAATTGTTTTTCTTTTTTAGCAATTTTTACAGGATATTACAATACCTCGTTGTAAACGATATTTGGTATAAAAATGTAATCTTCTTGTACTTTTTGTATTTAAATTTTTTTAATGGACACACATGTTAGTTGATTAAGTTACCCTTGAAAAGGCT
Organism: Callitettix versicolor; assembly: GCA_022606455.1. Taxonomy (NCBI): domain Eukaryota; kingdom Metazoa; phylum Arthropoda; class Insecta; order Hemiptera; family Cercopidae; genus Callitettix; species Callitettix versicolor. The sequence goes on from CM040187.1 coordinate 12,899,726, forward strand.
ACATACAATTGTCCGTGAGTAAAGACGGCATTTGATAAACACAATCCTGCTCTTTGAAGTGTTTGTCCCTGCGACTTGTTTATAGTGATAGCAAAAGTAATTTTAATAGGTCTTATAGTCAATTTATAAGGCACGCTTGATAACCTCTAACTGTGTTTTGGCATTTTAATTGTACTTCGCATTTTAAGATGTCCGTATTAACAACAGATAAATGCGCACTGGGAGGAGAAATCACAAATATATTTGTGTAAAAACATTGTCCAAAACGTTTGTGTGGTATTCGAAATGCTTGTCACGGCTTGTACGACGGCCAGGGATATGGAACTGTCAGTAGAGCCACATAACCTATACGTTTAATGATTTAATATTGAAATTGTTCTAGCACCTTATGCAAAAAAGAGGCATTTTTAATGGGATTGTCTATTCGTGATTAATAAGTTAGCTTCGTAAAATATACAAAATATTGTCTGGTTTGTGATGCCGCGCATGCGCATCCATGATGCCGTTTTACATATGACAGTTAAAAGTGTCTTTTATGTTGAAATGTTCCACAAACAGTAAGTTTGAGCGCAAAATCGTTTTTTAATGTCAGAAGACGGTTAAAAAATATTTCTCTAAGATACCTCATTTATGCCTGTACGTATAGTTTGTGCTGAGAAAAAGGGATGTTGACTCGAGAAATAATATATAATTTTGAAAATTTTACAGAAAAAACATGTTAATAGTTTGTTGATCCTATCTGTCTTATTGAATCTATTCCCTATAATGATCATTAGACAGTATTTAAGATAAAGTAATGTTTGATATTTCATTAAAAGGTTTTTGTATGTGGTAATGTATCCATTTTACAGTTTGTTCTTTGCATTTTGGTTTTGATACTGCATTTTAAAATAAAAAAAAAAAGAAAACAAATATATAAAATATAAGAACCGGACCATACTCCAACATACAAAACGTATAAAATTATATCAAAATTATACAAACAAAGACCGCGGTCTGTCGTGCTTGAAGGACAACCAACTGAGAGATATTTTTGATTTTAATGGTAACAGAGATCTTAACTTATAGACCAAAAAGAAAGGAGGCAGATGGTTCAATTCTCTGCTTAACCTGGACTTACTTAACTTCGACGTAAACATTTGACAATTTATTTATGATGTAATTAATACGATTTTAGGGTCTCACAATACCGTTAAAACAAATAGTATGATAGCCCAATCTTTAAAATTATAAAAATTAATTTTTAATTTTATACTATTGAATATATTGCATACATTTTATCATTGATGTAATGATAAAAATACATTGTATTTTTTAACCTATTTTATATATTATAAAAAATATAAGTTAAAGGAACAATAAATGCAATATTTTTATCAATGATATGCAGCACATTAAATAATATAAAATAACAATTTAATTTTTATAATTGGAAAGAATGGGATCTGATGCGGTAATGCGAGACCGAATGCCAAACAAACACAAAGGCAGGCAGAAATCTGTAGGCCTAGCGATTAAAATAACATTAGGCGAAGGAAGGGCAATGGAGGACATTTGTATGTAAATGTTGACAATTAAAAGCACGCTATGTCCAGCTGGGCCTAGTTCCCACCTACACCTAGGCAGTGCGTGTCTGTCTGTCTACATATTGTACACTTTGATAAAGCCCACTCACTCTGTAATCACACTACACTGCTTCTTTGTTCTTTAATAAATTAAATGTTACTTTACAAGCTGGAAATGTTATTAAAGGATTTCCATTTGAAAATCAGCTATTAGAAACTTATTAAAATTAGTATTTTATTTTCCTTATTCGCCTTCAAAATACTTTCCTCCTGCATGTGCATACTTCTTCCACCGTTCATACAATTGTTGGAAATACTCCTGAAAGCCATTTTTGGAAATTTCGCTTAGCCGTTTCGTCGCATTTGCCATCACTTCTTGCGAATCAGCAAAACGATATGCCCTTCAACGTCATTTTCAGTCGCGGAAACAGGTAAAAATCAGGTGATATAAGGTCGAGAAAATAGGCAAGGGTGGTCCAGAGTGGTAATATTGTGCTTTGCAAGGTTTCACCATTGATTTAGCCCTCGTCCTCTTCAACTGAATATGTGTAGAGAAAAAAACATTCTTCAAAATCAAGAATGAGGGAGAATTAGCGCTGATTTCAATGTCCCGTATCCTGGTTATTACGATGATGTGCTGCAATCAGCATAGGTTTGAATTTTATTTAACTCCACTGAACATACTAAGATAATCTTTTTTTAAAAACAACAATTAGGCTAAGTGAAGTAAGATTTTAGTATATCCAAAAATTACCCAAATAGGTAGCGTGTTTAGGTATTTTTATCCAAATACCTTCGCACGCAAAAAGCTTCGGCCACTCTTTTGTCTATGTTTTCATTCCATGTTCTGATAAGAATCGATTATCACATCATCATCGTTTAGTACCTCTCAAAATGTTCGGTTTTTCTACTTCCTCCAGTTAAGATAATTTAATTAAATATCATAAATTTAAATTGTAAGAAGTATGTACAGTAGTTATATATTAATTTATTCTGTTTGTTTCAGAATGCCACAGTGCAATACAACACACCTATATACAGACAGTTCCCTTCAGGCCAAGTAAGTTATGTTATGCCAACCCGTACTACTTACATAATTAAAAACCTCTATGCAATAGTTGAATTAATTATTACTTAGTGTAATGGTAGTTTTTTTAATTTCACAATAAATAAATTAAACATTACCTTTGCTTTGACAAACGATTCTTCAATTACCGGTAGCATTTAACCAGTTTGGTCAGTTAGGAAAAAAATGCTTTGATTAGCCTACATTAATAAATAACTTCAACACGCAGCTGTCGTATAGTAATAACGTGACTTATATCACATCGCCAGTTTGCTGCGTAACTGAACTGCGGACCATAAGGTCATAGGTTCGACTATGCATTTACTGCCTTCAACCATATCTGTTAACGCCGATCCCTCGTCTCCTTTAACTGGTAAAGTGTAAAAAAAAAAGTTACTGAAAATCAAGAATTAGCGAGGGAGAATTAGCGCTGATTTCAAGGTCCGTGTCCTGGGTCTTACTGTGATGTCGCTCTAATAGCAGATTCAGGAAACTTTCTGAAAAAAAAAACAGTCACAATCACCATCAACGTTATTTAAATACTTTGCAAGGAAACGTGATACCAAACTGCATTGATATGATAACATTATAATATCTCTTCTTTTCGGCTTACAACGTTCTCCGACGTCTTCTGATTCCTAGCTTCCATATTTCTCTGTTGTTCCGTAGATCTTTGTCCAATCCCTCTCTCACACATTCTTCTCTCCAACTAAGTCTCGGTCTTCCTCTTTTTTTGCGACCATGAAATTGTGGTTTCTATTTTACAATCTGTTTCGGAAGTCGATTTTCGTCCAGCCTTTGGACATGGCCAAACTCGAAAACAAACCATAAACAACCATCGAAGTTATTTTGTCTATTTCATCTACAGTGGTGTGCTTCATTCATGATTTCACGGATTCTTACATTTTTTATCTTTCCCGTTTGGACTAAGCTGCAGCTCTTCGCCAATAGTCCATTTATGTAGCTTCAAGAAATGTTTCTTTTTTTGTTTCAGTGGTCATATGAGATTGTGCTTTTTTAACATCATGATATACTACCATCGTATATACATAATATGTAAATTCACATTTCTAACGACCATTCAAAGATTTATCTAGAGATTTATCTAGATTCGGTGATGGCTGTTTTAATGATTCATTTGCCAATCAAAATTCGTTGAACGAATGAAGATGTAATATGTATGTAACTGAAAATTGACGAGCTGTGTTTGGTGGGCGGGGAAAGGGTTAACAACTGACTTCACAGCACCGCAAATTCTATTAATTCAACTGAAATTATATGTACAGCCATTGCTTACGATGAATATGAATACAGTAATAACGAATAATAGTTTTTATTTTAAACAGTGTTAATCGTTTTGTAAATAGTTAATATTTTGAATAAATTATTAAGAAAGTAAAACTGGTCAAGATTAAACAAACTGAAATACATCTACTTTACGTACTACAAGCTAAACGTAACCCACTGATGTTCTAAAGATTCAGAGGATAACAATTTACACTTTTTCAGCCTTCTGCAGTTTTCTCTTTAGATTGTCGGTTCCGGAATTAAATGGCCTAAACGTTGACTTGTTGTTGGAGTTTAGTAGTAAACCAAGTTTGTGTTTCTCGTCCCCAAGGTTTGAATCCTGAAGGTTTTCTGTTTCTAGATTTCATTATAAACCCTTTGCTATTGCCTCATCTCTTTTCAATTGGTGAATTCGCACTCTCGATGGACAGTTATAGACTTTTGAGATATCAGATCCACTTTTGCTAGTTCCCCAGACCTTTTGGAACTTTGTGGGTTCTGACGCTTTGTTTCCAGCCACCACAAATCCACAAACAGTTGAGGAAATAAAATGCCCGTCCTTATGTATAAGTTTTTCTTATTTTATTTTAAATTATTTAACATAAAATTACACCAATCTTAATAGAATCGACGAAAGATTTACGTCTATCATAATCACAATTGTAGTTAACATTAACAAATTGGTCCCTTCGCATTGGTCAGTTCATTATCTTTGCTGAACCAAATCATAAGGTTTGGTTCTACTAGGCGGCGAACATCGTTCATAACGCTGTCGGTCATTATCTTCTGGTTTTATTAACATGAACTTGGAGACGTTGGTTATGCTTCAAAGCTACCTTCTTTATTTCCTCTTTCGCCATATTCATGTTAAGATCTCGATGTAAATCCGTTATGGATGTTCCACGGAGCTTTAACTATCCTACGAAAAACTTCATTTTGTAATGTTTGAATAATCTTCATATTTAATTCCCGCATGTATAAGTAAGGCCAGATAAAAACTGTCGTTCTGTATCCGGAGTCAACATATCCCCTTTAGCACGCAACCTTCTGCGTACTCCGCTCCACCTTGAGGCGTGAGGCGTGATGCTCTTTTAGTTAAGGGATGTAACCCAAAAGTACTTATATTGGCGATAACCATACTCACAATGTGTGAGTCATTGAGGGGATACTCATTGCAAGTTGTAAGTGTAATTTTACAACGTGAGACAAGTTGCCATCGCGTCTCGACTTCTTGCGGCACACTTGGCGTGCATCAAACAACTAATACCAAATGATAACTTTATAAAAAACCCGCCAGAAAACAACTAAGAGCGAATAAAGGAGTGTGAAATTATGAACAGAATCAGATATGCACGGGCAGGGTAGTAATTCCCTCTGGGCACGCTATTGGCACTTTTGTAGGGGTGCAAATCAGTGGAGTATATTTAACGGTAATAAAGTCCAGATGTTATCTACCAACCTCTACTGTTGTTACACAACATATACACAACAGATATTCATAAAGCTTAACTTAACAATTCGATGTTATTACGCTGCGGGGGCTGCTGAAAGCCTAAACATTGATTAACACTTCTGTTTGTTTACATGTATGTAATAGAATAAGGTTGTTTTTAATGAAAAACATAATACTCGCATGTTTTTTATTTTTTTAACTTTGAAAAAATGTCCAATATAATAATGATAATAATACTATTGTAATAATAACTGAGTAAGAGATAACTTTCTACAGCTAAATAATAGAGTTCCGTCGATCCGATTTTAATATTTGATATGTCATTAGAAATTGCTGACTCTCCAGTTTTGTAATAATTATAAAATTCAAAAAATTTTAGTGATTTATGGTTAACACACGAAAAATATCCCTTTAAGGAATTACATTGTTTTGAATGCGTGTTTTTAATAAATACACATAGTTCTGGCCATTATAATACTTATAAAACATTTTATGAGGTTTTAAAATATTTCCCCATTTTTTCGAGTCACTCAAAAATTATATATTTCCTACCAGTAATATTAAGTTAGAACGTTTCAGTGGCAGTTGTATCACATGAACAATTGAAACACGTGTGATATTAATTTAACATCTGATTGAAGTTCCGTTATGTTTCATTGTACAACTTAGCCTAACCAATATATTAGCATCGTGAAGTGAGTTGATCTATTTTTCCGAATTTATGTGATTCGTTACAATAAATAGTAGATGTTGTAGGAAATATTGAATGCATATATTGTTTAGTACTAAACAAGTAATAAATAGTATTAAGTATTAATCAGACTTCCCGCAGAAAATTCTCCAAACAGTTCTGTTATTAAACCAAAAACAAAAATCATGTATAATGTTTTCTCTTCCTTTTTTATTTTAAATACGATAATTTGTTTGAAAACACGACAAATTAGCATAACTAGTTTTTAACAACATAACTTGAAACTTATTATAGCCTATCAGCTGTTCAATGAAATCAGCTGATCTTTACGAATCAATATAAAACAACTGATTTTTTAAAAAAAGTACCAAAATTAAATTGACGATTCATTTCATATACTTAAATCGGTAAAATGTCTTCGTAATTTCCGTAGTGTAGTGGTTATCGCGTGTGCCTTAGGCCTACACGCGCAAGGTTTGATCACGAGCGGAAAGAAGCATTTTTAGTTATAATTAATTTAATATGAGTCTTGCGACGCGTTAAATATACCGTTATATATCAATATAAACGTATGTTACTCGCATCACTTTTCCGGCAAAACCCAACATCAAAATCTGCCCTAAATTGCGATACATGTTAAAATGCAGCAACATCAGTATTGATTTCTCAGAATCCGCTTATCAGGTTTTGCTCAATATATGTGAATACCCATAATTTAAGACAATGAAATAAGACAATCTCTTGTTTGAAGAGTAAATCGTTAAAAACAATACATACTTGTCGGCGGTCAGGGTATATTTTTGGAGTTTGCGATTTATTAATTTTTTCCAAATTCGATATACTGACTTGACTCATTAAACTTCATATATTGCTAAAATTTAAATAAATTTTGAAGTCATGCCTTTTTTTTAGTATTCACGGTAACACTTTGCATTTTGTTTTTATGAATAGCAAGTCATCATTTTTGTTTGATTATTTATGGGCTGTTTTTGACAAAATATCTTTTAAATCGTTCCATTAACGGCGTTTTTGTAAAAAAAATGCTTACATAACCATTAAGTTTGAAAAATTAAAAACTAGACCGTAGATATGAATTAGCTAGACTAACAAATTTTATTCAGCTTTACGCTCTGACACAAACTAACCCCACTCAAAGAATAACAAAATTATTTTCACTCGGATGTTCTGAAAACGGGTAGATACACGAAAATCTAGAAATATATTTTTTTAACGATTATGCCTTTTATATGTCTTCTATATACGCCATAAAGAAAGGAAGTAAATAAACGTATTAATGTAATAGCTGATTAAAAAAATTTTAATATCTACGGGATTCGAAAATACCAAGTGCAGTGATACTTTATCCAATTTGAAACGCTAATTATAATGGAGATATCCAATTTTTAAAAAATTGCTGTCCAAGCAGTGAAATGAAATACATTTTTTGCTATGTTTGAATAAAATTGAGAACGTACCAGTGCCTCCAAACACACACACGCACACACACACACACGCGCGCGCGCACGCACACACAAATTTTAAGAAACCTCTCAAAAACTGTTCCATAGGTCAGGATCAGAGTTCATTTAAAGGTCTTATTATGATGGCTGCTAACTTCTATACACAATCGCTACACTCACGTAAGGCAGAAAACATAATTTTCACAATTTTTGAAGCGCAGGTCTTAATGTTAACTTTGCGAATGGAGTGAATAGAAAAAAGTGACCCCTCAAAGAATTTAACGCAAATTTGTAACGGACGAGCAAACGAATTTCGTCTCTGCTTCTGTCTCTTTCTTTTTCTTCCTCCTTTTCGATAACAGTACACGCGTAATAATACGAAAACGTCGTGTTGCTTTCGTTTCGGTATTTTTCCTTAGTTAAAGAACACGTGCACGTTGTGACCGTTTATAATACATTCGAAATTAATATAAAAGTTTACAATAATTATTGGTAATAATAAGTTTTTAAACAATAAAACCTGAAACTCATCAGCTGTTCAATGAAATCAGCTGATCTTTTATTATAACTACAGCAAATAATATCTAAACTAGGTTCACGTATTTATTTATTTAAACAAAACAAGATATTTTTAAACATATCTTCAAACTAATTATATATTCAGCAAGGATATTATTAACAAAATCTTCGCTTCTGTCGATAACTCCCCGAGTTCCACGCGTGTACTTTTTATTTTTAAATATTTTTAGTTACACAGTTTGATAATGGTTATTAGTGCAATACGTGAGCATAGTAGCACTATTAAACGAGAGGGAAATGTTTGCCGAGTGCGAACATCTTCTCTGGTTGAAAGTAGACATTTTGTGCACGAATTGCAAGTACAATTTTTCCTACATTAGCATTTAAAATTATACATATTCATTAACGCAAATGTATGGTTCAAACACAGTGTGAGGTTTTTTATTAAGACTTCTTAAAATATCTAGGAACAAAAATGCCCTCGGCGAACCAAAATACTTTTTTTAAATTGTGTAAACAAACAAATATTTACTCGTAATGGAACGTTACGCCACATGTAAACACTATATAATATCTTACAGTAGACTAGTAAAAATAGGCCGTGCTGTTAAAACTTAAATTTTATTTAGTTGTCTTTGTGGCGTGAGAAAAAGTAAATTTAGTGATTAAAGTTCAAGTTTCCTCATTATTTTTATTTTTTCTGTCGCCACAAAAGACTTAAAACATGAAAACGCACATGTTTTAACGTTTTTACAAACATTGTTACGAATAAAGTAATAGCAATCATTAAGTAAATAAACAGAGTAACAACAAACTGTTGCAAATAGCGATCACCCCCTCCTAAAAAAAATCCGTTTCAACGCTTTGGTCGAAAAACTTCAGTAAATCATCATATTTTTTTCCATTTATTTATTTATTACAATCCTAATCTTACAGAATAAATGAGTAATACATAATTGATCTTTAACTTGTATTAGACTCAGTAAAATTAATCATGCGGCTTATGACGCTTAAGTCGTCTCTTGTCCAATTCCACATCTAAGAGTTGGATGGCTTCGACGTTCGAATGATATAGTTAGTCTCTTCTTGTATTATCTGCTTTACGTACTTCAAGTCTAGGTCTGCATTAAGGTTATCATTCCTCTGGCACCATCTTGCACTTGTCATTGCACGAATAAGATTTTTTACTCGCTGGATAATCTGTTGATTTGAGGGTTTTGTACACCCCCAAAGTTCAGCACCATATGTCCAAATAGGCCTAATTACTGATCTCTTTTGGTACAAGGCCAACTGAGATTTTCGTCCCATCAGCCAATACAAATCACGCAGTTTTTGTTTGCTTTGCTCTGCTTCCTTACGTACATGATGCTTCCACGTAAGGCGTTCATCAAGATGCATTCCGAGATATTTAACAGATTTACTCTGTGGAATTCGTTTAGTATTAAGATACACCCCATAACTTGGATCTATTTACCGCAATGAAAATGTCACTTGAGTTGACTTTAGTTAGTTGACTTTAATTTTCCAGTCTTCTGTCCACTGTGTTATGTGATTTAATCATAATCATCATAATTCCTCAAAATCGTTTCATCAGGCTTGGCTAAAATATTATTTACATTCGAATATTAATAACAGGTGTCAGAATAATAATTTTTAATAAGCTTATATTGGATTTTATTTCCATGAACCGATTTTAAAAAAATTAAACCTATTTTCTGATTTTTCATAAATATTTCTTTGGACGGATTTTTCTAGCAGATTGTTTCTGTACGAAAGATGAACAAAATTTGATAAAAACAATTAGAACCGATTATGAAACGATTAATCAATTGCTGGTACGTCCATAACTAGTAAGGCTTGTGGTGAAACATGTGCATACATTAGCCTATGTATATTATTATAAACAGTAATTAAAGGGAAACACATCCTGGATAATTGTTAGTTTGACTTTCCCACAGACCCGTGCTAGTATGGCTGATAATAAGCATCTACGGTTCGCAACTAATAGACCGAACAAAACTGTTTATAATATATGAGGGAGGATTTTTACCCGTCCAGCGGTGTGTTTTAATGAAGAAGTCGTGCCCGAGCGAAACGCGTAATTCGGTGGCAATTTGCGCAGCTCCGAGGCCAGGAGGTCAGCGCCGCCGACACTTGTGTGGGAAATTAGAATCACAGGTGTTTAACTTTGCCGTTTAATAGAATGAAATTCGGGAAATGTAATCCAACAGTGGTATTTACTCAGTTCTAATTGACCTCTGATATTTCCTTTCTGTCAAACATAGTTATTAATTCTTGAGCTATTTGAGCTGCAATCAATGTAAGGCCCAGATCCTGGACTGTAAAATGAGACTTATAGATCATTTTTTCAGGGGTACTTAATATATATATATATATATATATATATATATTGTGTGTGTGTGTGTGAAAAAAATCTTTTATAAACGACCTGGGGTAAGGTATCGTTACTCCTCAGACTGTGGGACTCAAGTTAAGTTCAAGATATTGCTACCCACTAAAATCCACCAAAAGCATTTCTCTTCTGTAAACCCTCCTCACGGAACCGCCGTTAGGCATTACTTCGCGGGGAAGTGGACTGGCTGTCCGCCTACCCGTTTACAGGGTTAGCTCTCCTTTCTCGGGTCTTCAGTCCTCAGCCTCTTCATGACCACTGCGGCGAATCTTGCAATGACCCTCCAGTTGACCTCTGAAATCATCATTGTCGCAACCATATTTTCCGGTGTAATGCTGCCTCACAGCTATTTTTGCAGTTACATCCTGTCCTTGTCGAACCTCTGATAGCGGAAAATACGTGCTCAGCATCTTCCTCCACTGCTGAAAGACAGAGGGGACAAGCCGAGTCTGTTTCCAGCCTGAAATGGAACAGGTAAGCTCGGAAGCAACCGTGCCCAGTGAGAACCTAATTGAGGTAGAAGTCCAACTCCCCATTCTCCCTGTTGCACCAATCCTGGATGTTACCTATGAGTTTGTGTGCCATCGTCCCCTTGCATATTCGCCCCACCGTTGCTACCAAGTACCCAGGTTTTGATTTCGCTCTTCCTGTGTGTGTGTGTGTGTGTGTGTGTGTGTGTGTGTGCACGCTCAGGTTTGCAATTTTAGTCAGATTTCATTTAAACCTGGCACGAAAATATAGTTTAGTAAAAGCTTTAAACTAGTTCATAAGCCTACAAAATTCATTCAGTTGTTTTAAAATAGTGGTCTTTTCAAGTCTTTAAAAGTAATAACTTCTCTGTCTTAAGTATTTTCAAAAATCTGATTTCACTCGTTATAAAACTGCATAAATCTTAGCACGCTCAGGTTTGCAATTTTAGTCAGATTTCATTTAAACCTGGCACGAAAATATAGTTTAGTAAAAGCTTTAAACTAGTTCATAAGCCTACAAAATTCATTCAATTGTTTTAAAATAGTGGTCTTTTCAAGTCTTTAAAAAGTAATAACTTCTCTGTCTTAAGTATTTTCAAAAATCTGATTTCACTCGTTATAAAACTGCATAAATCAGAATTTTGTATTTTCAAAATATACTTAAATTAAAAAAAAATTGACGGCGGTCATGGATCATTTTTGTACTGTCAATGTGAATTACAAGATTTAAATGAAAATATATGAAGATTTTAATGATCATTAGAATGATGAAATCAGAATTTAAAAGAAAATGTTAGCATAAAACATTATACTTCATAACCAGCTCTTATAGCACGATATTGATGCAACGATTACAGTGAAATTTACCTTGTACATACTTTGTACTGAACTTTAATAAATAAGTCTAGGATCATTTTAAGATTTAAATTTAAAATAATGATCATTAGAATGATGAAATCAGAATTTAAAAGAAAATGTTAGCATAAAACATTATACTTCATAACCAGCTCTTATAGCACGATATTGATGCAACGATTACAGTGAAATTTACCTTGTACATACTTTGTACTGAACTTTAATAAATAAGTCTAATAAAATTATAATTAACGCCATTATACTACACACCATTCCAGTTAGCACAACATTGTTTAGAGCGTTTGCAGTTGCACATGATCTTGCACATGATATATATAATTAAGTACCCTTAATAAATATTTAAATTATCAATGAACGCCACTGTACTACGTACCCAGTTCAGATGTTACAGTTATTAGAGTTGAAAAGTTAAATGTGTATTACAAGATTGATGTTTTATATTTGCATATAATATAGATAAATCCATTTTCTCTGTTTGTACAATTTCAATTTGACCAATAGAAACCAGTAGGCTAATGAGCACTGATTAGTTAAATTTTGTGGCCAGTCTTACGATCACTGCATTTTTATATTTTAAATGCATAGGTTTTGAGTCATATTTTTAATCTTATTCAGAAAAAAAATAAATTAGTGCAAAGGTACAGTTCGATTATTAATAAAAAATTGTGACTGGCCAAAGTTTCAAGAAAATAAGAATAGACATTGAGGTAATTAGAAAAACGTGAGGCATGATTTGTCTTTCAAAAGTAAAATTTACAAGCATTACTCTTAAATGATAAACGTTCATCACACTCAACCTGCACTGTTGTTTTTGTAAAACTTTGGTCGGCCACCCTCCCAATTTGTAATCGATTGAACCTTTGATAAACTTTAAAATGATTTATTACAACTTACTACCTAATCTACTTAAAGGACACGGATTATGTACGTCAAAACGTGGTTGTCATTGTATTAAAGAGTTTCCTGTGAGTTTCAGTATTGCATGCAAAACTGGAAAGAAATAAAGGGCTTTAAATTACTTTTTAACCTACCAGTAACAGTGTCTTATTTAATAGTCTAATATAAAGTTTTTTTAGAATGTAACAATTAATGTTTACTTTATTTTTTTCCTAAAAATTAATTTTTTTAGACAGTTTTTTTAGGTACTGTCTAAGAATAAAAAACTGTTGGCCTGAGACTAAAATTATATTACAGAATTATGTATTTTTATGTCTTTGTGTGTGTGTGTGTGTGTGTGTGTGTGTGTGTGTGTGTGTGTGTGTGTGTGTGTGTGTGTGTGTGTGTGTGTGTGTGTGTGTGTGTTCAAATTTAGAGCTAATTAGGTGGTGAAATCATTTTAAAACTATAGCATAAATGATTTCTACAGATTTTTATCAAATATAATAAAGTATGAAGTAGAAAATTCAAAATTCAAAAGTGACTTGATAATTGAGAGAAAGAGAGAGAGAGAGAGAGAGAGAGAGAGAGAGAGAGAGAGAGAGAGAGAGAGAGAGTTCCACGATTTTGGAATGCGTGAAACGATTTTAAACAAACTTGCTATGTTATATTCACGTCATATTCACATATTACTATATAACTAGAACCTCTCTTTCAGCAATTCTTTAAGAGAGACAGGATTAAATTGTAAAAATTTACTAATAATAATGTGGAGTCCAAAATATTTGGGCTCGCAGAGATGAATAGTGACAATCCGGACGCTTTTTAGCCCAAGGGGGAGAGAAAAAAGGCGAAAAATTAAAAAAATAAAGAGGTCCATAATTCCAAAAATTAGACTCGGGATGATTTTATAGTAAAACAGTATGATAGGAAATATTAGGATAAGTAAATACACAGACAACACCGTGTTATATATATATATATATATATATATATATATATATATATATATATATATATGGAGTTAAAATACATGCTAAAACTGTAAAGTGTAGCTTTTGTATTTAATTTATGAAATTTAGAGTAATTAAAAATTTTAAACACAACACTAGTTTCGAATTAAAATTCCTGATGCAAAACTATATTCAATTTAAAAACTATTAAATAAATAACGATGCATGAGATTATCAGCTGACTTATTTCCCCCCGCTCCACCCCGCCCACCCACTTGTCATATTCAATCCCGACCGCTGAGGTATTTCTAGCAAAGTGGATTTCTGCGGTCTCCCTTCACAACGTAACAATCTAGAGGTATTTAAGGACCGGGGCTGCTGGGAGGGGGGATGATATTTGCAGTATGTCGCAGATTGGATAGAAGATGACTTCTTGCCGTGCAAATATTCTACATCCGATCTTGCAACCCTTATTTACATTTCAGCCCTTCGAGTCCTTATCTCATCAAACATATTTCCTGCAGTGAAATGCGGACGACGTTTTCCAAATACGACGTTCAACATGAACTGTAAATATTCAAAGGTTTCATCATCTTAATTGGACGTGTAGCGATATTTTACTGATTTGTTATACAGGGTGCGTCAATACTGGTGGATCGGTAAAGGGTTAGAAGTATAGGTGAAGAGGGTCGTTTGAAAATGAGCTTTTTGGAGCGGCTATCATGGGATCTGAGATAATGTACGCCCCTTGCTGTCTTCTTAGCCAAACCCTGGCCTCCGGCTGCTGAGCGACAATAAATAAATAATTTTCCTTAACAAAATTGCCAATAAATTCGAAATTTATGTTGACAATAATAACGGTATCAAAGTGTATACATAATTATTACAAAACATATTTGATAATTAAGGCATAAAAAATGAATTTCAGTAATCACTTTAATTGTGTATTCTCCATAAATATTACAATATTAATAATTACACTGTAAACAATGATGTGTGTGTTGTTATTTATATACATCGTGAACATGGAAAACCTAACCTCATTTCAAATAGTAGGAGCTATCTTTGAAAGAAAGAAAACAGCTGTAGTCCAAAATCAGCTGTTAGATCATTAGCTTTAACCCCCACCCATTATCATAATAGCCTACAAATATTTCTCTTGTTTATGGATACATTATACTAGTTAGATATTTGTCAAATATATGTTAAGTATTTGATGAAAATTTGATATTAAACATATTAAAAGAAAACATATTAAATTCGTCAAATTTCTTTCAGCTTTATTAATTGCATATATTTTGTGGTTATGTTTTTGCTGCATTAAGCGCTTACCTTACTATAGCGCTACTAAAGAAAAAGAGGGGAAAGCGAAAAGAAAATGATTTTGGGTCCGACCATGGGTACAAAGGAGAAAGATACTTGCTGTAAATGCCACTATTATTAAATATCTGCATTTGAAAGATCGTGTTCCAAATAGACGATTTTTAAGAATGAGTGTATTTTAAATCTCGGTTTTTGTACCCGAAAATCAAAAAAACGTTACCCGAAAAAAATTCCTTGTAAGACTTTTAAAATGGCGGAAATTCAAAATCTTTGAACAATTATAACGTTTTACCTTATAAAATAAATAAAAAAATGAAATAATAATACAAAATTGGGGTTAGATCAATGGAATATGAAAATGTGAAATGTTATTTTTTTAAATTCATAATTTGAGTTTTAAAGTTAGGCTACTTATTTTACAACAAAGTTAGAACATTTTCAGCTGATCCAATTTCGAGAAACGTTTTAGGCTCACAAATTAAAAAAAAGTACTTAATGCTGAACTATAAACAAAGTATTCTTATAAATAAATTCAATAAACCAGATTCCAGCACACTTTTTATTTACTCTGGAGGTATATAAACATAAATACAATAGAAGTTACATTAACAAATTTCCATCACGAACACAAAGCTTCTGTGTTCATTCAAATTATATAAAGAAAAACATGAACAATAAAGAAGATGGCATAAATGAAAACGTGAAGTCCCAGAAAACGTATAATTTAATTAACAGAAAGAGAAACCCTTACGAGTAGCAACGGCAATTTGAATTCTCTATAATTACAGAATAATGTGAATATTGATTCAAAAATAACAGCCCCCTCCACTCAGTCGTGCCTGACCTATTCGAGTCGAGTACAACTTTAATGTAATTTCATGAAATCTTGATCTGAAAGCTTTCCAACTAAACAGTGATTATTCAAATTAGTTTCGATCACAATTCGAATCAAATCTAGATTTAAAAACAAAGTAGCGAAAACCACTATTAAAAAGCAAAGTTTAAATTAATACACGCTGTAGCCGGGAGCGGGGCTCTGTAATTATGTTGTAAGCTGCGTGTTAACAGCGGCTATCTCCGTCGCACTTACTGTCGGACGTATGTTCTCTCCTTGTCCCGGCCAGGTGTAATGGTCATCTTATCGCACGCGACGCGACTGCTGACGTCACCGTAATTAAGCTTTCGTGTCGAAACTTTATACACAGTGCAGCCAACTTAAACTGGAAATTGTGTTTTGTCTTTCCGAAGTCTTAAAATAGTTGTTTATTGCGGTAAAAACCGTCCGGCCAGCGACGCTTTGCGCGTGTTTAGCGCATGAACGCTCTGCTAGTGCACGGACTAAATATTAAAATGTAGGCTTCCACTTTACTTATTTTCCCGATTGTAAACAATTACAATTGTTCTGCGCTAGTGTTAGTTGCGCGCTCGACTTGCAAGGAATGTTTTAAATTTGAATAACATTCGCACGCAGCTGTTTTGGCGACGCCTTTTAGGCCTAACGGAGACACTATTCACACGTTCTGTTACAACTTAAAATGACGCCTTAAGAACTAAAAGAACTGAAAACATCTGGTTGCGAATATTTTTGCATTGTTGGCTCGGGAAAACATTTTCAAGGGAGGTTAAAATGTTTTCATTCAACTCGGCACAAAAGTTGATTTTCATAATAGTAAATTAACGTGAAAAATCCTTTCAACTGTTTAACACTGGCAAAATTAATAAATATAATTTTGTAATTCTAAACGTTTACTAAAATTTGATTTTACTATTGCAATCTGTCCTTAAAATGTATAAATAACTTTTATTTGTAATATAATTACAAAAAATAGAAACACAGATCATATAGAAATAAGATTTTCAAAAAAGCGTAACTTATAGATCGATTTACTCGTTCTTAAAAAAATCGGTAATTTTTTAACATAAAAAAATGTTAATCAAATTCCACCTCTAGGTTTGTTTTGTTTTTTTTAGAATTATCATCCAATCATATTTCATTTCTCCCATTTTTTACACTAATTTAGGTTATAAATCTTCAAAAATTTCAAACGAATTTGAATGAAATCTAATTTAACGATTATGAAAAATTCAGCGTTTAATTTTTGTAATTGAGTATAAGAAAGTTTGTGTAATATTTTTCCGCAAAGTTTAGTTTTGATACTGGCATCTAAGCTTTACACCAAAACCTATTTCCTTCAGTCGAAACCGTGAAAATAAGTTTTTTAATAATATTTATGGGGTATATTTCAGCGATTGCCTTCAGGCGCTTAGGAATGAATTGTATTGTATTCTTAAAGAAAGGATTTGACTGTAGCTGCCTTAAACAACAAAGTTTTAATGCTCAGATACCATGCGAAAACATTATCAACAGACAGGCAAAACGGCAAAATTATTTCATGTTTATTAAATATGTTTCTGAAAAAATGTTATTGTATTAAAATGGAGTGGGAGATTTCACTGCATTGTGCTGACTATTTATACAAAATAGGAGCTTTATTTTTAGACTGTAGACTGTGAAGTACTAAATGCGAAACATTTAGAATAAGGGAAACATGAAGGACAGAAGTAGTGTTTGTTTTTCTTCTGTTATTTATTTCCAACTACTTTCTTTTATTTCAAATTTTATGCTTTGACGTGAGTTAGTAACATTTCTATTTAAGCAGTCTCTGAGACATTAAGGCTTTGTTAGATTTCGTCAAAACCAGAGTACAATTTGAGTACAACTAGAGTAAAATTAGAGTACACCATGAATACAATTAGAGTACAACTGGAGAACAGCTAACGTACAACGTAAATTCAAGTATAGCACAACTAAAGTACATCTAGAGTTCAACTTGAGTACAATTATAGTACATGAAGTACAATTAGAGTACAACTAAAGTATAACTTTAATACAAGGATAGTACAACTAAAATACAACTAGAGTTCATCTAGAGTACAACTAGACAGTTACTACTAAATATACAACTAGAGTTCATCTAGAGTACAACTAGACAGCTAACAACATCTAGTGCAACTAGAGTACAACTAAAGTACAACTTAAATACAAGTATAATTACAAATATATTATACTTGTATTATACAAGTATAATACAAGTATAAATACATGCAACTAGAATATAATTAGAATACATCTAGAATACAACTTGAGTACAACTAGGATACAACAATAGTAAACTTGAGTACAACCAAAGTAAAACTTAAATACAAGTATAGTAAAACTAGAGTACATCTAGAATACAACTTGAGTATAACTAGGATACATCTATAGTACAACTTCAGTACAATTAAAGTACAACTTAAATACAAGTATAGTACAACTAGAATTCATCTTGAGTGCAACTTCAGTACAACTTGAATAGAACTAGAGACACGTAGTGCGTGTTGTGATGGTTAGGATACCATAAGTATGTAAGTTATGAGTTATATTTTAAAAATAAGAAAACGTAATTCAGATGTCTAAGATACAAAAATGTAGTAAAAATAGATTTAATTTACATTTAATTTAATTAAATGAAGTTATAAGTAAAAAAAAATTAAAAAAGAATTAATGTTAAAGAAGTGATTATAAAGATCATCACAAAACAAACAAAATTTTGGTAAAATGTTATAAGACCCGGGAACGAACGAATTCACTAAAACCTCTTACAGAAATGTTTTGACGATTACAAAACCATTTATATCCCTACTGTAATGGTAAAGTGAAAAGGAAGTAATTTTAAAGCAAGTAGCGGCACCTAGCGTAATTTACACAAAACAACCAATATAACGTAAGCCCAAACAGAACGAGCCATCCTCACCTAATCCTAATCCCAGTTTAATGAGAGTCGCGTACGGGAAACGAACGAAAAACTATTGAAAAATGTGAAGAATGTATAAAGTCTAATGACTGCAGAGCACGCATCGTGGGTAGACTTCTGTAGATTTGTTTTTGGTAACTCGAATATTTAGTGTCACGTCAAAATGTACAAGTCTTAATTCTGTTGGGTAATTTGTACGCTTCTCGGTGGATCATGCGACCGAATATAATACAAATTTCCCGGCAGACTATGTTAAAAGAAATGCTATTCTATTTGTTATTTTCTAAAGATGGCTACCGAAATGTACATCAGGGTAAAGTAAATTGAATTTTTTGATATTATTTTTGTTTATATCGAATTAGTTTGTTTACATTTTGTGGAAAAGTGGTTTCGTTTTTGTAAAGTCTATGTTAGGTTAAACGTGAAATAAGTGTTTTCTTGTTTAACCTGCAGAAGTAATAATTAAAAAAACAAATAACCGGTGCGTGAAATATTGGATCAAACTGGAAGAAAGGGCCTAATTTGTCAAAAAATATTCTGAATATTTGAAACCGAAAAACCAATCCTGTGAAATTAGGCCGATATTTTAGACCGGATTATTAGACCGATTGGATCCGATTATACCTAGCCTATTTTTAGACCGATTGAATCCGATTTAAATTATTGTTAGATTGTTTGGATCCGATTAAACATATTATACCGATTGGTCCGATCAGACCGATTGAATCCGATTTAAAATATTATTAGATTGTTTGAATCCGATTAAACATATTATTATACCGATTGGATCCGATCAGACCGATTGTTCCGATTAGACCGGATTATTTTGGTGAAGTAATTGATTGTGATCAAGTTTATACACTATTTATTTTCGTTACATGCAAGTAATATTTGAAATAAAACACCGGTTATGATAAATTATTTTTTTCGATTTGCTGTTTATAGTTTATGGCAGATAGCGTTCTGTCAGTAAAATTTCTTTGTAATTATTCAATGATGGCTAATTCCGAGCACTTAAAAAATATAAATATAACTTTGAAAATGTTTTATTAGACGTAAACCTACATATTATTAGAAGAATATAACTCTAGACGTATTTTATAAGTCAGTCTTAGAGTTATCTCTTTGTTGCATCAAGCTCCGCCTCTCTTCTCTTATTGGTCGATATATAAGGTTAGGTTACCTTAATGTATACATATTACTATTTCTCTTTTCTTATTACTATTTGTTAATAATTTCTCACTATAAGAAGTAGGTCTATGCAGAAAGTACTATACTCGTGGAAAAAGGATCTTAATGCGTTAGAGAATTATCAAATTTCACAGGACCTGCGTCTAAAAATATTGTTGTCAGAATGTGTGCCTGGGCATATAGCTGGAGGTAAAACTAATATTTATGATTTGTTTTGTATTTTGAAAATGTTTAAAATAAAAAATCCCTCTTAGTCAAAAAGAAAGTTTCAAAAAAATGATTTTCCTAAAACTGGTTTTAATGATTTTGATCAAATTTTGCTCAAAATATCGCTCAAAACAAACCCATAGGGAGATCGCTATAGGGCCAAAACTTCTTGTTCCAGAGCTATGAGATATTACAGCTGGAAAATAGGCCGGCCTTTTTTAAAAAAACCGTTTATACTATTTTACTGAAGTTCGTCACGTCGTAGTTTTCTTTTTATTGAGACATTTTCAGTTCAGAAATAAATAGATAACGCAAAAAATTAAGAATCAAGTTCGAGTTATTTTTTGTCTTCCTCGCGAGCCTTAACTTTATGTTCGTTTAACTCTCGATTTATCCTCATTTAAACAGACTGAGTAACCGTGACGGCAAAAACCTTACATGTGAGATCGATTCATTTTCATCAAACAGACTGAGTTATTGTTGTGACAAAACCTTGCATGTCAACTCGATTTTCTACGATCAAAAAAGCTAAATTCTCTATTGCCTTATACGCGCTGTACATATTTGTACATAAAAAGCCATTTTTTAAAGATAGTTACGAACTGGATGTTTAGAATAAATTGATTAAAAGAAAATGTAATGTGTTTGCAACATTTATTAACTTAAATGTCGCATCCAATATATGTACGAGCGTGAGTCTCGGTAAAAACATCATTTACCGTTTTGTAAACACATAATATAAACAATAACTGGAACTTCAGTTAGTTAACTGAGAAAGTAAAGTTAAAGCTACGTTTCCCACGGCTAACACAACTACACATATTACGGTACAAATTACTCAGTGTTTGTGTGTATGTGTGTGTAGACCACAAACTTGTTAGCAGCAAACAGCTGTGCATTAAGACAAATGTCCATCGCGCGGGTAAAACACTGACATTAAGCGGGACTTATTACCGCCGCCATGATGACAATAATAACACTGCAGTCGTTGACAACAACAGGTTAGGTCGTGTTTGTTATAACCTAACCTTTCCGATATGCACGAGCTGATGTTTGTTTCCTAGCGATTCTGTTTGTGAACGTGCGAGCAAGAGATTTTGAGACTTTTTTCAGTTCTCTAGAATAGAAAAAAAACACGTTAAAGTTTAACTGTATAGGCCTAAATGCCTGGATACTAAATGAATTGTTCGATTTTACTGAAATGGTCTAAACTTAGTTGATTTGTATCCCTGAATAATCTGACGTATATAAAATGTAATTTCAAAGTACTTTTTTGTCCAAAACTTCATAAATATTTTTAAAAATCGGATTTTTCTAGGATCAGCATTATCGATTTTGTTCAAATATACAACTCTTAACGACTTATCGTGTTATTTAAGCTTAACAGAATAATTTAACGATACCTCTGACAGATATCTTATTACTAGTAATGATATTAGTAAAAGTATCGAGTAAAAAAATACTAGATATCTAAAGAAATGTATCGATACTTTACTGGTATCAGGTTAATGGTCCCTAACTGAATATGTATTACTGGTTTTAGTTTTTGTTTGATATTTGTGTAGTGTAGGCAGTAACACAAGATGAGATAAAAAATATTAAAGTTGAGCCTACAAACTACAAGATAGCTGACAAAATAGTTAACTAACAATTAATCATTTTGTCGATATTATACGCAATATGTTGATAAAAAAGGTAAGTAATTTCCTATAAACGATTTTAAGTAGGTCATAATTTTCTCATTATACAAAATGCAAAGAAATTATTTTTATCTTTATATAAGTCTATCTTAAAGTTTTGATTGCTCTGTTCGTTTATTTGCCTCTTTGTCCGTGTATCTGTACATATTAATAGAGAAATTTTGATATAATTTACTATGCTAGTGTAGTTTTCTCATATCACTAAACCATTTCCTTCCAAAACAAATACCTTATATAAAATCGATAGTAATGATTTTAATTGCATTTTTCTCAAATTTTACTGAAACAAGTACTAATCGTTATAATCTCAAAAAATATATTATACAGCTATCAAAGAAAAACGCCCATAATTTCTTAAAATTGGTTTATCAGATTGTAATAAATTTTGGTAATATAACTCAATTCTGTTTAACAAATTTAAAACAAAAAGAAATTTACGAAACTTATCTATAGGCTATCGATTTACTCTTGTGGCATAAATTCTTAAATTTAAATTCTGACATAGACCAAAGTTATAATTATTCATATATGACTTTTTCAGTCGAGATTTTTTCAATATATTTTTCGTTTTTAAATTTTTTAACTCTGTTTTTCTGTAAATAAATAAATCTAAGAAAGTTTGTGTAATGTTTTTACAACACAATATATTTTTAGTTAAGATTAGCAATTTTTCGGAAAACATTCTCAATGCTCATAGTTTGTTAAAGTCGAAAGTGTACAAAAGCATATGAATTTGTTATTCCGAAGTTACGGACCCTCCAATTATCAGACCCAAGTTGTGATTCTCAGTCATTAAAACAGTCAGATACAATAGAAATAATTAATTAAACCTTTGTAATTTTTTGGCCAAAGATCAAAGCTTACATGGACAAGGGCACTAATAAGTTCACAAAAGTGTAAAACTGGACAAAGGGTGTCCTGCTATTCGGGAGTGGAATACAAGTGGAACGCTAGTGGAATGTCTGTTAATTTATTTTGAAGTGATTACGTCTGGAAAAATTGTTTTACAAAAGGAATTATATTGCGTACTTGTTTAATATTTCACTCCACAAAGTGTAGCACTTTAGCTTTGATTAAAATTTGTTTAGATTTGATTGTTATATCAAATTTAATGATTACTTATGAGTTTAGTTATTCATCAAACAAACATGGGTATGTATGTTTTTTACAATATCCTTCATGCCCATGTAATAACACAATACTTTCAACTATGAATCTGTTTTTCTCTCATAAGTGTGAGCGAGCGCGCGTGTACGTGAGCGAGCATTAGTACACACTTAACATGTTTAACACATTTAAACATTTTAATCGTTTTTCGAAAATCTGGGCCCTCTCAAAAATTTAACAATTTCCTATTTTTCATATTCGTTGTAACGTTTTTTTGCTTAAACATTTGAGAAATTCCTATTTTACCATCGCAATGAGCTGTAAAAATTCCATAAATGTTTCTATTTTTAAAAATCCGGAATGTGAGTCCGGAATGTAACGACGTACGAGTCGCGTGTGTAGCTTTATAACACTTAACATGTTTAACACATTTAAACATTTTAATCGTTTTTCGAAAATCTGGGCCCTCTCAAAAATTTAACAATTTCCTATTTTTCATATTTTTGCTTAAACATTTGAGAAATTCCTATTTTACCATCGCAATGAGCTGTAAAAATTCCATAAATGTTTCTATTTTTAAAAATCCGGAATGTGAGTCCGGAATGTAACGACGTACGAGTCGCGTGTGTAGCTTGGCCAAGCCGAATTTCATGATGAATATTTGAAACGTGTAATTGTGCTCAGTGTTTGTGATGTATGTTTTAATGTTTTGTTTGACTTTGTGACGACCTCGACAGAGGGATTTAACATTTTGTATAACGGCCTGAAGATGAAACTATAGAGTTTCGAAACCGCGGTAGCCTTTATGAGGTGAGTTGATTGGGAAGAATGGGTCATAATACTAATCATATAAACTCCAGATAGATTTCTTTCAAGTAGTCACAAACCGTTTAAACAGTACGTTAATCACAGGCTAATTTGTCTTCCAATCAGTTGCTCATACCAGAACGGCAGTTGTAAACATTTTAATTGGCATTTATTAATGCCGAAGGATTGCATTAATTGGGTGGCTGGTGTCGGATACGTCATAACGTCTTCAACGGAGACGTTTCTTCCGATTTACTGGCGTTAACCTCAATTAGTGCGCGACTGTGTAGTGTGCATTACATTAACAAAACTGTTTACAGAGATTTAATGTTCCAAAAACACTCATTTTTTATTAAGAAGAAAGTTATGACGTGCTTGCACTAAGAGAAGAAATACAGTATATGATTGGCTACTGAAAAGTTTAATTATTGGCATTATTAAATTTTAGTGAGAAGTTTTGTGGTCTTTCATTATTAGGCGCTTCTGCTCAGGGCAATGTTTCTCATTAGGCCGACTAAACCCGTGCCTAGATCGCGAACATTTTTAGAGGCGCAAACAGAAAAAAATCATTAATGAACAATGGAAAATAATGACTGTAAAATGTTTCAAAAAGTTAAGGAAAAATTATGTAATTAGATTTACAACAATATTTCATAATATAACAATACCAAGCATAAGAAGATGATAAGTATTATTGCTTTATGTCAAGCGTATAAACTTTAAAAAAATAAGTTTTAACCATCAGGCTTTTATTTTAGGTTTACATATTTTCACTATGATTATTAATTTCATGTTGTTTTATGTTCTTTAAGAAAATGTTATTCTTGAATTGAGTATTGATGAATAATGACAAGTTTTTCATATTTTTCGGGAAAAGGACGAATTATGTAGTGGAAGGCGCCGAGCACCTAAATGCTGCATTCCCTTCCATGATAAGCTGCCAACACACTCTTCCACAGATACTGAGAAGAGAGATATGCTACTGCAGTACTGTACTAAATTTCATTACCTTTTAGATCTCACCATTTTCCTTGTAATCACTTCTCAGTGTAATGTTTTCGAATTTTCTTTGCATTTTTCTTTCTTAGTTTTTATAAAAAGCCAAAAAATACCCTTATGCCTATCTGTTCGTCTATATTCTTAGAAGCATTACATTCTAATAAAAACGATGATTTACATGCCTCCATATTCCCTGTCATTTCATTGTTCAGCTCCGGAAATCACTTGTTGTTAACTAATCAACTTTTAGATCTCTCCGTTTTTCTTGTAATCACTTGTGAGCCCAAAGTTTTCGCGCTTTATATTTCCTTTGCATTTTTCTATCTTCGCTTCATACAAAGCACAAAATACAAGTATCTGTTCGCCTATAATTTATATGAACTACATTCTAATCAGGGCAATGATTTACGTCCTTCTACATTCTCTGTCATCTCAATTATTTAATTCCTGAAATCACTTGGTATTTACTAACCAACTTTTATATCTCTTTGTTTTCCTTGTAATCACTTGTAAACCCAAAGTTTTTGCATTTTATATTTCGTTTGCATTTTTCTTTCTTCGTTTTCATGAGAAGCCACAAAATACACTTATCTATTTGCCTATAATTTTAATGCATTACATTCTAATACAAGCGATGATTTACCCTCTATATTCCCTGTCATAATCTCAAGTATTCAACCTCTGAAATCACTTGGTATTAAATAACAAACTTTTAGATCTCTCTGTTTTCCTGGTAATCACTTACGAGCCCGTTTTTTTTCGAATTTCCTTTGAACTTTATATTTCCTTTACATTTTCTTTCTTGTTTTCAAAATATACTTATTTGTTCCCGTATAAAGTTGCATTGCAATCTAATACAAGCGATTATTTACATTCTTCCGTCTCAAGTACACAGCCGCTGAAATCACTTGATATTTTTAACCAACTTTTAAATCTCTCCGTTTCACTTGTGAGTCCAATGTTTCCGAATTTCTTTCGCATTTTATAGTTTCTTTGCATTTTTCTATCTTCGCTCTCATATAAAAGCCACAATATACACTTATCTGTTCGCACATAATCTTAGAAGCATTACATTCTATACAAGCGGTCATTTACATTCCTCCATCTCAAGTATTAAGCAGCTGAAGTCACACTCGGTATTGCGTAACCAACAAATCCAAAGTGTGCACAAGACAACATACCGAAGCGCTTTGGACCGCACTTTCATGGTACTTTAGTGGGCGATTATGGTACAGGACAGTATAGGTAAAATTAGAAAAGGCAGATGCAAAAGGAACTCCTTTTATGTTCGCACAGAATTACTCTGAAACTAATTTTCCGTACAACCCACTGTTCGTTCAGCCTACGTTAGCACACCCCATGGGACCTATTCAATATTCAGCACTTTCCTTAAAGAAAGCCTGTTCTAAAACTACAGAAATTACTAATTTTTCATGATTTAAAAAGTACTTAATCTGGTTTTGCTCACATTGTAATCAATTATAAACAATCACTGTTCCATTCAGTCTACTAAATTTGAAATAAAATCATCGACAGTTCAAGAGTACATATAAAACATATCGACTGTCATGGTTTGTGTAGAATCGCTTTTCAACCAATTTACTTAAACATGAATGAATTAGCACTTTTAATCAATTAAAATCGAGATGAAGGTGCATATTGTACCAACTATTTTGCTTTTTGACTTGAAAACGTCTTCAGTATTGTTGACAAGTGTTGGTATGCATCGACAAATTATGTCCACAAAAAACGTTATAAGTTTGTGTAGTATTCTTGGCGACTGGCTGTAGCAACACACGGAAATTGAACCCACGATGTTGAACCCACACCTATGACGTATCCATAAACAGTGTCACTAATTGCGCGATCCGTGCGAACCAAGCGTTGTTTTGTTAAGAGGATAATTTCATAAAACAATATATTTACCGAACTGAAAACATTAATTCTTTAAAATCAGCCTTATAGTTTGTATTATTGATTAATATTCACAAGATTAGTCGAACAAACTGGAAACATTACATAAATTTATAAAATCACGACCGTTTTTAAACAAATAACTGCAGCATTGCCAACATTTGTAACAAATATCCTTGGTAAACGCGTATTCTTCAATACGTATTTAAATACGAAATACATTGTAACAAATTCTTAGGTCCCCGTCTTTCCTCCTACCTATATAAGTGTAATATATTTGATAAATATGAGCCCTATTGTTTAGACGCTTACGGTGCATTTATGACGCATACGCTTTCGCGAAAATAGTTCTTGTTGAAACGCAAGCTTAGTTTGGTCTAGCCAGTAAAATACTTGGTTGTTATTTTGAAATAAACTGTTGCTTTAACACGTCGGTGAAACAGCTGTGTTAATACATATTGTTGACGAGTGCCTAACCTTTCCCAATACCAGCTGACCAGCACGTCCGTCGTCAATGCCTGATTGATTAGATTGCTCATCTACATGTAGGCAATTTCAGACCGTTCACTCCTTGACCCTTCCGAAGGGTCGATCACGTGAATTTGGAAGTATGGTACGTGCCGGCATTTCACACTACTATCCAACACAATTATATAAACCTATGCGCTGTCACGTAGGGCATATATCTTATCTTACATGGAGATGTAATGGGGTGATAAGGTGATAGATTTTTTCAGACTGGTAGTACAGCACTGTTGGGTATTTTATTAAACAAATATTGTTAAATATTACGAGAGTATTTGAAAGTGAACAGATGTATTTAAAGTATATTTGAAGGAAATGTAAAGCATAATTTGTCTGTATAAAATAAGCAAAAAATAAAGATGTTTCTGAAAATTTAATCAGCTGGATTATTCATTTTAGTAGCCTATACGCAATTTTTATTCATCGCCTAAACAACATAAGAACTGAGTTACATAAACTAGTTCCACTTATTAAAACCTAAACAACCACGCTAAAAATCTCCGAATTTCTCTCCCGGCTTTGAAACAGCCTAAGCCTACAAAATCTAGTTCACTCCGGTCAGCCAATAGTCACTTTCGATTGGTTCGCAGTGCACGCGTATCTCGGGTCTATAACGCGCTAGTTAATACATTTAATACAAAAACTGTACAGGCATTACTGCTGGCGCATCTCCCGTATACAATGCTTCATTCTGATTGGTGCGTTCTTTCTCTAGTTTAGCAATAAAATTCTGAGAAATTCTGATTCCCGCAATAATTTCGAATATAAATATAGTCGTAAATTGTTGTTTGGCAGAACTTTTAGGAAAACCACCATCTACAGAACAACTGCACGCAGCCTACCAACACCTGGAACAACTATACAAGACATCACAACTTGCTCTAGAGAAAATAAGAGGAATCCGGCCAACTCTAAACAAGAAGCGAATTTCACAATTCTGAAACGGACAAGCGTCTCACCAGTCCGCGGCTGACCTGGTAAACACTCGGACTTCTATTTCTCTGGAAACTACAACAAGAAATATTAAATTCCAAAAGGACAATAACAGATCTTCCTGATTCTACTTTAGGTCTGTACGAAGTATAAATAAAGTATGGAGATGATGCAAAAATGGCTCTACCAGTTTTCAGTTTCCTTAAAGTCCAAAAACGTGGTTCACATTTCTGTAAGTTGTACGTTGGTAATCCATCTGTAGCCAAGTTTCATGTTGATTTGTTAATGTCTCGGGATTGTTTTTATTTTAAAAAAGTTTTTCTGAAGCCCAATCCCTTAAACTGTTAAAAACTGTTCAACATCCCTCCCTTAAAAAACTGTTAAAAATCGATTTTTGACCAATTTTTCATGTCCAATCTACTAATAACCCCCCAACCAACTATAAAACAAAATTTCTATTGTTCAACCAAACAAAAATTATGTATCATGTTTTCTTGTCCTTTTTTATTTTAATTACAATAATTTATTTGAAACCACAACAAATTAACATAGGTAGTTTTTAACAACATAACCTGAAACCTATTATAGTTCAATGAAATCAGTTGATCTTTACGAATTAATATAAAACAACTGATTTTTTTTAGTAAAACTACCAATATTAAATTAACGGTTCATTTTATATATTTAAATCGGTCAAATTTCTTCGTAGTTTCCGTAGTGTAGTGGTTATTGTATACGCGTTACGGGCGGAAACACAGTAATTTTTAATTACAATTAATTTAATATGACGCTTGCGAAACGCAAATTATACTGTTATTTATCAATGCACATTTTCTCCGCATCACGCGTCCCGCAAAATCCTTCATCACAGCCAGCCTTAAAACTTGATACATGTTAAAAAAGATGAAGAAATTTGTGTACGGTATAATTTATAAACAATTTATTCATGAACGTTTTTTAAATTTTAGTCATACATAAAGATTTGTAACACAAGTCAGTAGAAGATAAATGAAATTTACAGTTATGACACAGTTTTGAGTAACGAAACTTCAAATATTACCCTATTAAAATTTGAGCAAAACCTAATAAACCGATTATGACAAATTAGACCAATTTTATAATCTTAATATTAGTTAAGTTTAATTTTTTTGAAAAATAACCAAAACAAAACATTGTCAGTGCGTTTAGTTGAACAAACAAACGAACACTAAATAACGTGTAAATGTTCACGAACAAATCACGTTAACACTCGGGCCGAACAATAATTAGGTAGTAGTAGGGAAGAGTACAGGGCCCAGATCGGAGCCTCGCGGCACTCCGAACAAACACTCGGCCACTAATCACAAAGGCCGACCAGTTCCGATAGATTCTTGTCCGGATAATGCAGGCTCTGTGCGCAATTTGAGAACCGTTCTGTAATTGTGGGTAAACGGTCGGTCAACCATCAACCTATTGTTTGAACTTTGCGTTTGACCTGTCTAATCTCGGGTTGCTTAAAAACATATAACTCTTTTTGGCACAAGCATGTTTCACCTCTTGTTTATTCACTTCCGAGAGTATATTTTATGTTTGCGTTTGTTGTCTCCCCTCCATCCACTGAGAACAGTTCTACAAATTTACACGTTTGTCGCTGGCATGAAATTTTCATCCGCTATAAAAAGAAACATTTTGGTTAAGGGTGTATCAAGTAGGGTAACTATTCAAAATTACTGAAAACAGCCGGCATGTTAGAGGTGTTAAGTCACCAGCAGTCAGCTGCACACATTAAGTCAACCAATATTGAAAAATAGGTTCAATATTGAAGTTATTCCCGTAAGATTTGTCTAGCCTTTAACGCCTATTGTCCGTCCTTACTTCCTTAGTAGTATAACTGGAATAAAATAAACAAAATTACTGAATTATACAAAACCGTGTGTGTGTGTGTGTGTGTGTGTGTGTGTGTGTGTGTGTGTGTGTGTGTGTGTGTGTGTGTGTGTGTGTGTGTGTGTGTGTGTGTGTGTGTGTGTGTGCGTGTGCGTGTGCGTGCGCGTGCGCGTGCGTGTGCGTGTGCGTGTGCGTGTGTGTGTGTGTGTGTGTGTGTGTGTGTGTGTGTGTGTGTGTGTGTGTGTATATTTTTACTAAATTTTTCTATCTTACTGAAAAACCGTACGAAGATTAGGCAAATTTTCAAATTTAATTTACATTTTTTAATTTTTTTCGCTAACTTCTATACTTTATGCCAGTGAGACTAATGAGCACGAGGCATCAGCGTTAACGGCAAGGGTAAAGCAACGGAAATAACTTCGGTTTCGAATTAAGAACCTTGAGGTGCAGCAATTCAGAGACGTATCAGACTGACCTGTGCTTTAGCCACATCGACCACTTCATGTCCTTTAAAAGGTTGTGTTAAGCCCTTATACCTATATAGAAATAAGGAATACCTCTAAAAACACTTTGTTGACTATAGGCGATGCAAATTTACAGTTAAAAGAAATCAGAAGCATAAAATCTGTAAACTGGCTAAATAGATTTTGTTTTTAATTTTATAGCATTGAAAATCCATACTTTATACAAAATGTGGAACACTCAAAAAATCGATTTACTCATTTAATTCTAATTTTTAGACTAATGTGGTACATTTTTTTGTCATAAAGGTGTTACCTCTTTGGTACCTAAAATGTTAGCCTTTTTGTGCTCTCCCCAATCCCTAAACGACCCAGTTTAGTTTTGTATCCTCGATGAGACATAGAACTTGCTTTGCTAGATTTCCAACTTTACAGGAGCTCCTGTAGGGCCCCGAAGATAATCTATCTTTTCCGCTCCATTGCCTCGCACTTCAGAAGTAGACGTTCTGCTGTTTCAGTGTGCTGGTCGCACAATCTGCAATTCAGGTTTCCTTCAGCCTAGCCCATGCTCCATGACCTGTCACAAAGCTTAATATTTACCTCAAGTTGCCTCTACTTAGTGAAGAAACTTAGACTATAACCTATAAACTTAAAAAGGTAATTTTGAGGCTATTTACCAGCGGTTAAGGTTTCCTTTCTCAACTCAATTTTTCAGTTTTTTCTGGTGCGGGTTTTCTAACTCCCTAATCTGGACCAACGTATGGATTCTGGTCCCATTTTTTGCTAATTCGTAATCTGTCTCGTTTATTTCGTAAACTCTGTGATTGGGAACTTAACTCTCGTGGTTTAAGAACATAATCAAAATTTGGTTTAATTCTCACAATAACTTGGAATTGTACTAAACCGATTATAATAAAGTAGAGCAATTTTCTGATCTTAATATTATCGAAGTTTAGGTTTTTTGAAAAATATAAAGAAAGTTAAGTTGACAGTAGATATAAAATATAGTTTCTTTTGCACTGAGATATAACGCGTAATAACAAAAAATTATTTTATAAAAGTGTTTTTTAAAAATACTTTGTTGTTATTTTGAAATAAACTGTTGCTTTAATACGTCGGTGAAACAGCTGTGTTAATACATATTGTTGGCGAGTGCCTAACCTTTCCCAACACCAGCAGGTATTGGTCTTAAACCATTGATCGACAAATTTATTAAATTTAAAATACTAATAGATCGCAAAACAGAAATACAGTTTATATTATTAAAAAAAAAAAACAAAATAGGCCTACATTTGAATTAATATTTACAACGTGAATGGAACAAACTGAAAACGTTACATGAACTTATAAAAACCCAACAGTTTTGAAAAAAATAACTGCAGCATTGCCCGACTTTTTTATCAGTTTTATTAATTTTTTCTAACATTTCTAACATATTCCTAGGCGTGTGGCACCAAATGCGGAGCGGAGTTGCGCTGAGCTTAGTGGACCACGTATTTAAAACTTAACCTATTGTTTTAATGCAAGTACAGCCACTGAGCGGAGTCAAGCTACGTCCGAGCAACTTTGACTCTATCTTGGTTCGGTTTTCAAGCTGACTCCGATTCCCCCACCACATTGACCACGCTTCCAAACTTATTATTTCTCGTTGCCTAGGCTACGGTTTTTGAAAGGTAGTAGTTTCCTAGAACCCGTTACAGTAGGACATTGTTTAAACTGACTCAACTCTGCTTCTTGTTGCCGTTCAACTTCATTCCGCTCCGCATTTGGTGGCCGCCCGGTCTTAGTCAGTCACGTGTTTTCTTTAATATGTTTTTAAACACGAAATACCTCACCAACTAACCACAGTTATACTGGCTCAATATTTGCCTCAAGTTGTCGCTACTTAGCAGGCCTGATGCCTTCGGACGAAGAGTTGTATGTGTTGCTGTCTCGGGTGTTTGCGGCGGACTTGGGGTAGGCGTTAGGATTGTTAGGTTTGGTTATGGAATGATATAAGTGGGGGTGTGAACGGTGTTAGGTAGGTTGTGAATGTGTCAGTGGGTGCGGAAGACTAGGGGACCTGGAGTGATGCGTTAAGTCCAAGACGTATCATGAAGGGAACCCAAAACCGAGTCTATCGGTCATGTGTGACCGATTAGCGGGCTAGAGACCGGTCGAGGCCTTTAAGGTGGGCGGAGGGTCATATACTAATACTTGTACCACGGGAGAATGGAAAGCCCTGGTGGGGTATCACTCCCGCACCATGCGCTTTGAGGTTGGACTCGTGAAGGCAGTGTCACTTCTGGGTAGAACATTATGACATTTTTCCCTTCTTTCTTTCTTGGTGGGTGAGGGCTGGCATGGAGCCGTAAAGGTTACGTCATCCTTCATAGCATAAACATTGTGTTGGGCAACTCACAAATAAATTGTCTCTACTTAGTGAGAGACTTAGACTTACCGTTCTCTGGTTGTTTATGGTTGTTTTTCCTTTTGAGGTTATTCATCAGCGGTTAATGGTCTTTTCCTCAACCAAATTTTCCGATTTTTGTTCTGGTGCAGGTTTTCTAACATTAAAATCTAGTTGTGGTCCTACTTTTTGCTAATTTGTGACCCTTCTCATTTTCTTCCTAAAATCTGTGACTGGGAAATCAACTCTTCTGGTTTACGTTCGAGAGCTTAAAGTCTGATGGAATACTCACACTAACTTGGAATTGTATTGGTGTGCACTTAAGGCCTTAATGGCTTGAAGGTTATCCGCTGTAATTGTGATTCGCTTATTTGAAATCCCTTTAGTTAGGCACGGTTGTCTATACTCCAAAACTCGTAGCCCACATTTCTGCCTGAAACACTGTTGCATACCTCTCTGAAGGGCAACTAATTTCCAAATGCTGTTTATTTTCCATAGATTCCCGCACCTGTATACGTCTGTATACAGTACATACTATGTTTGCATCCAAAATCATAATACAACCATACATTTTCAATACTTCCTAAAGTTTCAAACATATTTCAACAGAAGAAATTTTGATCACTCTAACAATCATTAAAATACTTTAACTTCTTCCCTCCCATTCGTCTCTCGCCATTACAATACGTTATGCCTACTAAATATGGATAGTGTAAACAATAGGTTGCAAGGTCCTTATATTTATGGATAAGGAACTGATGGTATGATTAATAAACGCAGAGACACATATTGGTACACTGCAGGATCACTCAGCATGGGTCCGAGGAACTTGGGTCCTGCTCATCATTAATTATTATTAAGTCCCACGCACGCACGCACGCTCACGTTAACGAGCCTAATATCGACAGCGATTTGATTCGATACGTTCTGCCCCAACCCTTCATTCAATTGTTGGTCAGACACGATTCAGAAATGTAAATATAATATATACATGTCTGAACCCATTGTAATCTAATTATAAATTGATTTTATTAATCGTTTTTAAATTAGATTGATAGTTTTTCATTAGACCGATTACAATTCGATTAATAAAAGTCGAAACAGTTATTCTCGAACACGAATGTTGTGTAAGGTGCAGTATTGCAGACCCGCGCGTTGAAATGGAATGCAAAATCTTGTTTTTTTTCGTGCTAAAACATTTTATGTTATAAAACACATATGCTTTGATGTTTTCATATATCTATCCATTTTTCAATCCCTGGAGCCAAAAAAAAGTTTTTAATAGTTTTTAATCACCGCCTGTGTGGAGATCGAAAAAAACTAAATCAATTAAACTATTTTAATGAACTTTGGCAAATAGGTCTGGTTTACTCGTAACTCGAGACCTTTTTTAAGTTGTAAACAAGTTTTCCGAATCCATTTTTGTATCGATGCTTTTAACGTTAGTTTTGGCGATAGGGGTGAATAGAAAAAAAAGTCTGCCGAACGTACGAATGTAACGGAAATATGGAACAACGTGCAAACGAATTTCGTCTTTCTATTTCTGAGTCTTTCTTTTTCTTTCTCGTTTTTGATAACAATGCACGCGTATTATATGAAAACGTTGTGTTGCTTTGGTTTCGGTATTTTCCTTAGTTGAAAAACACGTGCATGTTGTAATGCATTCGAAATTAATAAAAACGTTTATAATAATTTTTATTAATACTGCTAGTTTTTAACATATTATAGCCTATCAGCTGATCGTTTCAAATTAATATAAAACAACTGATCTTTTACTGTAACAACAGTACATAATATCTAAGCTAGGTTCAAGTATTTATTTATTACAGAAAACAAGTTATTTGTAAACAAACTAATTATATATTCAGCAAAAATGTAATTAACAATAGCTTCGCTTCTGTTGTAGCTCACCGAGTTCCACACGTGTGTACGTTTTTAAGCATAATTTCTTAAAATCGGTTCATGAGACTTTGGTCATTTAAGAATATAATGAGTCAAGGTAGCGAAATTGAAAAGAAAAGAAATTAACGTTTCAGGAGCAAATAGGGGAAAAACCAGATCGCTGTCAGGTTTGTTTTGTTTTGCAAATTCACTAACGAATTATATTTTTTTTAAATTTAAAAATCTTGGTGCATTGACTTCAGTAATGAAACTTAACCAAAAATCTGATAATCAGTTTTCGAGAAATGTAACAGTTTTTCCAGTCTTGTTTTGTTAATATCTACCGAATCTAGTTCTTTTTAGGGGAAATAATTGGAAATGAAAAGGAACGTTTTTTTAATGTTCTTGTCATCATTTATGTATACTATACAAGTAAACCCTAATATTGATCTAATAATATTCGAGAGAATTCAACCGCCTTTAGGTTTTATGGTTATTAGACACAAAGAGAAATAAAAATGTCAAGAATGTTATTTCTATTATTAAGTCAAAACGAGAAACCCTTGTTCTCTCTCTCTCTCTCTCTCTCTCTCTCTCTCTCTCTCTCTCTCTCTTCTTTCTCTCTCTTTTTATCTATATATCTATCCATCCATATATATATATATATATATATATATATATATATATATATATATATATATATATTCTCTTTTTCTCTTTCATCTCATTTATTGTACCTTTTTGATGTGAACGATTTTCCAAACCGCGTTGAAAATGAAATTCTATCAAAACAAACAATAATAATATAGGCCGGATCTAGTAATGATTCCAGAGTATAAAACTTTTCCAAAATAAAATCAATCAACGAAGGCCCTAATGAAGTTTGCAATACAAAACTTTGTCTGTCCTAAGATCCCTCTATTATAAGTTTGCCCCCAAAGGTTCGTACTTAGTTAGAATAGCTTTTCTTTCAAACTTCATTACGAGATAAGTTTGTCGTCTAAAATAATTTAACAACATCCATTACCAGCTTTTCTTAATTAAACGCGGTAAGCGAATGCTTATTGGTTGGTAGAACTTGGCGTTTGTGGAAATATATAATTCAGAAATTGTTAATTAAAACAAAATGCAATTTTATTGGGGAGGGGGAGAAATTTCGAATAGATTTGAAAACATTGTTTTCCAGTAAGAGGAAAAAGATTTATCTTGAGTCGGGTAAAAATTTGCAGGGCGTTTGTATCGACTACCGTTATGAATGGGTAGGCTGATATATATTTTGGTGTCGAAGATACCGGTCAGTCTACTGGGTCTCTGAACTTGCACATGTCAAGGTCATAGGTACGCATAAGTAACTAGCGTACAATACGGACGTAAAGAAAAACTATATTCGAGTAATATTTTATCAAAATAGTGTGGTCAAATTAAAAAATATATATGACTTTTAATAAAGCAATGTATCTCATTATATTTAGGCTACGTTTATTTAATACAATAGACTTTATTTTGTTTCAATTTCGCATTGAAAATTATAACCTATAAAAGTTTAATTGTAAATAGTTCAATTGTAAAAACAATTAAACAAATGTTAGACTGAATTTTAACATTGTACCTTATTGAAATACTTACGAATGAGTCCTACTATAACCAAATTTTTACATTGCATACCTAAATTAGGCTACAGTATTTACTGTTTATTAAAAGCAGAGTATTTTTAAAGTAACATTTACATATTAGAACTGGCCTATATTGTCTTACAGATTCCACCTTCAAAACTGATTCGGTCAATAATTAAGTCTTAGATAACAACAATGTTTTTTTAGCAATCAGCTGTTTTGACACACACACACACACACACACACACACACACACACACACACACACACACACACACACACACACACACACACACACACACAATATTAATTATTTGTTACATATGCCTGTATTGTGCTGCGCTCTCACGAAAACACTTGATAATATTTCTGGAATTTCGTTTAAAAACATTTTATCTATTTTAGTCGGTGTTTTTGTATTTGTAAAACCTTAAGATGGAGAAGTAGCGGCGTGAGTCCCTTAGTGTTCTGACGAATGTTTCAATAACGAATGTCCTATTTTTGGTAGAAAACCGATCGGAATACTTAGCGTAATAATATATGAAAAATAAAATTCACCTACGCCAGTGAAAACAGATTATTTTGAGGCGGTCAGATTCCTAGCTTGGACAGCACAATGGCTATTTAACTGCCATACATTCACTTGTAATCACTTACTGATAACACTAGCTGCCGAACACTATTTATTGCTTGTTGATTACAATTACAGGAACATACTCAATATGGAATGCGGTTCTGTCCTGCGCAGGATACAGTACTTTCATTACTCGGGTTATTAATTTAGCGTCCGACGATGGTATGAATGAATAGCCAGGACAGCTGTTCAGGAATGTCAATGGTTTATAGGGTCCCGTATGCAGAGACGAGCCGGGTCGACCTTCAAGGATAACCGACCCTTCTTAGTGAACGGATATATTTATAAGGACCTCGATTTTATACTTATATTAGCTGATTATCGGGCTCACATATACCAGATGTTACGAAAAAAAAGATGAAATGTTAAATGTTTAACTTTTTTTAGCGAATATCTATTAAAATATAACTATTGGGTACGTGTAACACTTAGACCCGAGGCAATCAAATAAGTGCCGATCTCTGGTAATATTTTTATGAATCTTTCAAAAATTGTTATATATATATATATATTGTTGAAAGAAGATACTCTAAAAATTTCAAGTCTCTAGTTATAATAGTCTCGGCTGTACGTTGATTATTAAATTTGGACTGGGTAAGTAGTTTAATGGCGTTCAAATCAAATTTTTGCAAAATCCTTTCTTAGTGCACGCCTATATGGTAACATAATTGTACCCTCAAAATTTCAAGTCTCTAACTAAAATAGTTTTGGCTCTGCATTGATTATGAATCAGTCAGTCAGTCAGTCAGTCCTAGCATTAATGTGTTCTTTAAATTTTCAATTTCCATTCAGTAGAGGAAGATGAATGTGTCTGTTATAAAACGTTCTTGTCATTTTTGTGGTATTTTTTTTCTATCGCTTTAGCTACAATTCATTAGACAATTGCTGGGCTAAAATTTAGTTCATGAATTATTTTGGAATTAAATTAAATTTGAACAAAAACTTAGAATTATAGCAAATTCTTAAATTTTACGGTTTTCATTACAGCCGTTTGAAGTGACCGCCATTCTCTTTCTGGAGCAGTTGCTGTTATACTCCGCAGGGGGTGCAGACTAGCTGCACCTATTGATAGGATTTGGACTTCCCTCGCGAAACCCGAGTCTTACACACACTTACATTTATAACACTACACTTACGACACTTTACACTCACACTCACTTACATTAACACTTTACACTCACACTTACATTTAGGGAGGCGATAATAACCTTAATGTGCTTTTGGCCTTAAAATAACAAAAAAATAAATAAAAAGAAGTTACTGTTATACGCAATAATGCTTTATTGGTTTCCATCTTTTTCTGATAGGTTTTTAATTTGTACTTTCATTTGTTTAACATGTTGTTGGTTTTATATGGTAAGCCCTATAACAGAAAGATCATTGGGTTTGGCTCTAGATACCTTAGGGTTGGAATACAGTAGGTATATAGCCTACTTACTGAAATTCTGCTGAGAGATCTATAGTTCATATATCATGTTTTTGCAAATACTCGTATAATATTATTTTGTTACTGATATCCAATTAATGTTGTACTCCTAATGTTATTGCTTTGTTGACGTCATTATGAAGCTATTAAAAATTACACAAAAAAGCTTAGAAGAAGAAACCGGTCCATTTAATAAGTCCCAATAAATACCCGAGTAGTATAAAGATTATTTATTATTCAGAAAACAAATATCGAATTTGTTATACTATTTTTTGAAATATTTTGTATATTAACACAATGAACAAATACTTTTATTATAATAAACAATGAAAATCTTAATTATTTTTGTATGTTTTTAATGGAACCAAATCGTTTTAGGTAATTTTAAATTGTACGTGTTGGCTATGTTTTATCGGTAACTAGTGTTCCGTGGTTATATAGCGAACCGCCCGTTTAATTCGGGACTACAGTCGACCCAAAATTCAAAATATTGGCGTCAAAAAGGTTTTTTTGACAAAAAGGAAGGGAATTTTTCAAAAAATAAAGCAAAGGAAATAAACAAAAAACGGAAATATTCAAATACTTTGGTATTTCAAAAATAAATAAAACTTCAAAAAATGATCACTAACTATTAATTTTAATTTCGTTTTCATTTTCATTAAAGTTGGAAATGTGAATTTCTAATTTAAGCAGACTTTAACGCTGTTAGATAGAAAAGTTGTGATATTTTAAAGACTTTGAATACCCGCCATTTTGAAGCCGTTAAACTGATAATTAACAGACTTGTTCAAGCTACTATAAAAATTTCATTTGTTGTGTCAAGTTTGAATCGAGTAGTAATAAAATTGCGCAAACTAGAGTGCTAACATATTGGCTACACGTAAATTAATAACCCTTTACAATGCGTTTAGAAGTTAGAATTTGAGCTTACCCCCCCCAATCACTTGTTTTGGTTTTACCACGATAATAGCTAATTTTTCAATACTTGATTAATGTAATATTTGTTTTTATTTTGAGTTGTACGAAAGTATGCTCCGAGATATAATGAAAATACACTCATTTAACAAAATAGGGTATAATGGGTTCGTACGTCTGGTAGGCCCTAAGCCAAACATAAACGTGAACAAAATGGGGTAGAATGGGTTCGTACGTCTGGTAGGCCCTAAGCCAAACATAAACGTGAACAAAATGGGGTAGAATGGGTTCGTACGTCTGGTAGGCCCTAAGCCAAACATAAACGTGAACAAAATGGGGTAGAATGGGTTCGTACGTCTGGTAGGCCCTAAGCCAAACATAAACGTGAACAAAATGGGGTAGAATGGGTTCGTACGTCTGGTAGGCCCTAAGCCAAACATAAACGTGAACAAAATGGGGTAGAATGGGTTCGTACGTCTGGTAGGCCCTAAGCCAAACATAAACGTGAACAAAATGGGGTAGAATGGGTTCGTACGTCTGGTAGGCCCTAAGCCAAACATAAACGTGAACAAAATGGGGTAGAATGGGTTCGTACGTCTGGTAGGCCCTAAGCCAAACATAAACGTGAACAAAATGGGGTAGAATGGGTTCGTACGTCTGGTAGGCCCTAAGCCAAACATAAACGTGAACAAAATGGGGTAGAATGGGTTCGTACGTCTGGTAGGCCCTAAGCCAAACATAAACGTGAACAAAATGGGGTAGAATGGGTTCGTACGTCTGGTAGGCCCTAAGCCAAACATAAACGTGAACAAAATGGGGTAGAATGGGTTCGTACGTCTGGTAGGCCCTAAGCCAAACATAAACGTGAACAAAATGGGGTAGAATGGGTTCGTACGTCTGGTAGGCCCTAAGCCAAACATAAACGTGAACAAAATGGGGTAGAATGGGTTCGTACGTCTGGTAGGCCCTAAGCCAAACATAAACGTGAACAAAATGGGGTAGAATGGGTTCGTACGTCTGGTAGGCCCTAAGCCAAACATAAACGTGAACAAAATAGGGTAGAATGGGTTCGTACGTCTGGTAGGCCCTAAGCCAAACATAAACGTGAACAAAATGGGGTAGAATGGGTTCGTACGTCTGGTAGGCCCTAAGCCAAACATAAACGTGAACAAAATGGGGTAGAATGGGTTCGTACGTCTGGTAGGCCCTAAGCGAAACATAAACGTGAACAAAATGGGGTAGAATGGGTTCGTACGTCTGGTAGGCCCTAAGCCAAACATAAACGTGAACAAAATGGGGTAGAATGGGTTCGTACGTCTGGTAGGCCCTAAGCCAAACATAAACGTGAACAAAATGGGGTAGAATGGGTTCGTACGTCTGGTAGGCCCTAAGCCAAACATAAACGTGAACAAAATGGGGTAGAATGGGTTCGTACGTCTGGTAGGCCCTAAGCCAAACATAAACGTGAACAAAATGGGGTAGAATGGGTTCGTACGTCTGGTAGGCCCTAAGCCAAACATAAACGTGAACAAAATGGGGTAGAATGGGTTCGTACGTCTGGTAGGCCCTAAGCCAAACATAAACGTGAACAATGACGAAAAACATTAAGACATAATTTCAAAACGATTTTTAAAAAATTGAGCCAGTTATTACAGTTTAAGCTTTATTGTAATATTGTATTAGCATTTTTAGGTACCACGGAATATTAATTTTTCGAAATATTACAAAGCCCACGCTGGCTTATCGCATAACAGGCTCCTGTGTAACAGACTAAACATTGACAAATTGTTAGAGAAACAAATAAGAAACTGATGTTGGAACCATCAATATAAGATAGGCAGAGAACAATAGAGCAGAGCCCCGAGCCACACCTCGGACAGTTTATCTCTCATCGCTTCGCTGCTATGAATAATTTGATTAGTCCGAGTGAGTGAAGGGGATTAATTAAAACTGGGCTCGTCATAAGTCTAATTAATTCTGTATCGTGACCAAACTGCTCGCTGGGAGGTTCCGTCCTTCTGTGGGTGAAGCCGAGGCACGTACCATTCCGAATACGCCAATATATTCTTCTATCGGCGATTCGGATCACGGTGGTCGCTATTCTAATGCGACTTCCACATTTGTTAAGTATTTTGATCGTAGAATTAATACGGTATTTGTGTAATCAATGGACACCGTTTATTTTCATGTTATTGTTCGATTAACTATTTTACTAGTAGTTCAAAGAACAGTATGTTCTTAATTAATTGCCTGACCAACCGATCTACTACAGCGCTTTAAAGGACTAAGATATGTTTGCGTAACCTAACCTAATCTAACCCAACCCGCAGGGGGTTTACAGACTAGCTGCACCTATTGAGAAGATTTAAACGTCACTCGCGGTACCCGAGTCTAATACACACTTACACTTACAACACTACACTTAATACTTTAACACTTTACACTCACACTTACATTTAGGGAGGCGGTAATAGCCTCAATGTGTTTTTATCCTTGAAATAACAACAAAAAAAACTAACCTCACCTAACATAACTTAACCCAACCTTACATAACCTAATCATAAATAACCTAAATTTTTCAGTCAATTTAAATGATAACCGTAATATTTATGAAAAATGTTATTGAACCCACATTTTTTCGATATTTTGTGCTATTTCTTCATGCTATTTCTTCAACGTTGTGTTAGGACAAGCCAATCAGCCAGTATTACAGGAAATAGCTACTTGTTATCTTTAAATCAGAGGTCGCCATCTTAAAACGGAAGTTAATAAGAAAACTTATTCATACATGGTTCGATATACAAGTTACTTTCGTATCAAATTTTTAAAAAATCTGCCACAAATGCGTAACAAACACACTAAACAAATACCAAACGGTCGAGGTGAATTCATGACATCACTTCAGTTGGTCAGTTATGAAATTAAGTAATATTATACCGCAGAACATTTAATAACTTTTAATAAACTACAATTTTCTGCAGTTTTTAACGCGGAACTATTTTGTGACGTCACAATACTGTTTACGTTGCATGGAGCATGGACTGCTTACGAATTACCGGCGCACGAAAAGTATCACTGCAAGAAACGTTAGAATGCTAACTAGGACAGAAACATAATATTGATTTCGTTTTTTGGATTATTTTCCCTCTTTTTCGGTGTTACGGTAATTTTCTCGAAATAACACTTTGAATTCTTACTTATATTCTTCTTCGGCTTAAAACGTTCTCTGGCGTCTTCCATTTTTCTACCATAGATCTTGATTCCAATGGTAGATCTCTCTCATTTTCTTATCAATTCTTTCTCTCCAACTAAGTCTCGGTTTTCCTCTTTTTTGTGACCGTGTGCTTCAATTTTAAAATCTGTTTGGAAAGTCGACTTTCGTCCATCCTTTAAATATGACCAAACCATCGAAGTTTTGTCTTAATGTCGGCTACAATGGTGTGTTTCGTATCCATGGTTTCACGGATTCTTACATTTTTTTTTTAATCTTTTGCCTTTTCGACAGAGCTGCGGTTCTTCGCCAATAGTCGATTTTTGTAGCTTCAAAACATTTTTTCTGTTTTGTTTCAGTGGTCATATTTGCTTCCATATGAGACTTCTTATAATTGTATTATTTACTATGTTTATTTATTTTCGATATCTGTTGATCCCATATGATGCTTTTCAGTATCCTTATTGTTCTTCTTCTCAAGACGTTCCGTTCTTTCATTGCTGCGTCTAAGAGTCCATCATTAGTAATTGTCATTCCTAAATACCTGTAAGTCACACCCGCTATAATTTGTGTGTTGTGTTCTAATAGAAGATTCCTGTTCTGCCATCCAATGCACATGCGCTTCGTTTTGTTTACGTTCACCTCAAGTCCCCAAATATCTTATTCCTCAATTATGTATTCTAGGTCCTGGAGGAAGAGAATGGGCATACCATTTAACGACAACACCTTATACACCCTGTGATGACCAAATAGTTACAGCGCAGGATTACATGGATTCTTACATGAATACATTTAAGACAACTTTTTCACAGGAAAAATCTAAATTATGTGGCGTATATTAATTACACATTTAATTTATTACATTAATTGAAGAGTTTAGTTTCAAAACGTCCTTTGTCCACCGGATGACGAAATCGGGATTTTTATTTTTACGTATTCTTTGTACATAACCTAGAGAAAATGAAAGCTTATTTTCAACCAAAAATTCCATAAATAATAAATATTTGAGTTTAAATATGTTGTTTTGGAATCAAAATGTCTTTTGTCTAATCAACATGGCCGACTAGAATTAACTACAGAATGATTCAGTTTTTGTTTTCAAAATGTCCTTCAATACGTTAATGGTGTTTGTTCACTTTAGTTTCAAACTGTCTTTGTACACTGAGATATCAACATTACAACCTTCGGAAAAATACTAAAAATAATATTAATTCTGTTTGTATCTCTTTGTTTCATGTGTTTTTTGAAGAGTGGTAATCTTGCTTGTAAGCAGGAAATTGTTTATTTGTGATTCTTACGATAGGTTATGTTGAAGTGTTGTTTAGAAGTTACGCTTTTAAGGCATCCGAATTTTGTATGTTTTGATTGTGATTTTGTATCATATATTAAGTATTTTCATTATTTTGGTAGTACAGTGTATTGTTTTTTATATTTTATTAATTTTACCATTGAAGAGGCTTTTTGAAATTTATTATGACTTTTTATTATTATTATTTTTCCTAATAAATATAAATGTAATATTGATTTTCTTCAACAATGGTCTAAATTTTGAAAATAATTAAATATTTTTGCTGACTCATTTCTCTTAAATAATTTTTTTTAAATTTTAATTTATATTTTTGTATTTTATTAGTGATTAAATAATATTTGTTTAAATAAATGAGATATTACTATGGTTTTTGCTGTACAGTGCCGAGTGCTAACATTTTTTAAACAAACTTTCCTTTTTCCATTATTTTTATTTTAAAAACATCTCTTGTCCACTGTTCAGATTCAAAATTTCCCTTGTCCATAGATAGTTATTTATTTATTAAAAAAATTAAAAGTGTAAAGGCCTTTTCCTTTGGTATACAATTACCTGGAGACATAAAGTATAATTTAAACAATTATTTAACGTTACATTCAAAATATTTTCCACATGAAAATGTTTTTTGTGATTTTCGGAAAATTTTCAACAACGGAAGTAGGACGTTTTGAAATTAGAGTCCTCAATTTAACTCCTGTCTTCATTTTTAATTTCGCGAAACAAAATAATAAATTTTCTTAGAAGCCGTTACATTATAAAAAAATAGCTTATAAATTAATAAATGTTGTTTTACAAAGCAACATATATAATATTCACGCAAAGTTGTCCATCTGTTATGACAAGACGTTGGCTCTGTTTCTCTTTCCCATAAGGTTCAAAGACCCTGCAACACAAAATTCGACATCCCAA
The DNA here is from genome assembly GCA_022606455.1 of Callitettix versicolor. NCBI lineage: Eukaryota > Metazoa > Arthropoda > Insecta > Hemiptera > Cercopidae > Callitettix > Callitettix versicolor. The sequence continues at coordinate 12,944,466 of CM040187.1, forward strand.
CTACTCCGCGCCATATTTTCCCTAGATAAAAATGTAAATGCGATCGTGGCTGACGGGGGAAACGTCAAACAATCCAACGGCAAATAACGAAACCAATTTGAAACGTCGCTGGTAAAAATCCAATTAAGGCGAACATTTCCAGCGGTCGCTAATTGCTATCGTGTAAAGTAAAGGTGCGTTTAGGGCGATTGTCATCGCGCCGAACAAAACAAGTTCGTTGAACCGATCAACAAAGAAATCTTTACAATTAAAAAAAGACAAGTTTTTCTTTCTCGGTTTGAAATCGTGTTCAATCTAAGTTTGAGATCGTTTTGCTTTGAAACAAGATGGGGCAGTGTCAAAAAGAAAACACTACTCCTTCCCAATTACACACAATGTTATGAATAGAGACGATCTTGATAAGACGGGTTTTGACAGATATGCGCAGTCATCGAACGTTGCCGTTCCCAGCTCCAATTATACCTTTCAATCAATGACACAATGACACGGTCTTTATAATTACTGTACTGCTTGCTTGATTAACTCGAAACTTTGGTCAATAGAAAACAAAAGTACACGGACATGCACGCTTGCTTGTACTCGTAGACAGCTCACTTCCTCTGCCTGCACTGACAGGGTACAAGCAATAACGTAATGGCTTCTTGAAAACTCAAACTGTCACCTGTTCTACTCGAAACCCCTTACAAATAGCGTAAAATAAATGAAAAATCAACACAAAATCTTCTTCATATTTATTTTCTTATAAAAAACGATTTCTGTTAGTGACCCAAAAATAAAAATCATGTTTTCTCTTCCTTTTTATTTTAATTACGATAATTTGTTCGAAAACAAGAAAAAATTAACATAGCTTGTTTTTAACAACACAACCTAAAACTTATTATAGCCTATCAGCTGTTCAATGAAATCAGCTGATCGTTACGAATTAATATAAAACAACTGATCTTTTGCTGTAACTACCATTGCTACTTTTTAATAGAATAACCTAAAACTTATTATAGCCCCATCAGCTGTTCAATGAAATCAGCTGGTCGTTACGAATTAATATAAAACAAATGATCTTTTGCTGTAACTATCGATATAAATGTGTGCACTCGTATCATGCGACGCGAAAATCCAACTTCACAACCAGCTCTAAAAAAACATGATACGTTACGGAAGTCAGCACAAGTACAAATCGACAGAAGTCAGAATTTTTTGACTTCTGAACGATAAATTTCTTTTTTATTTTAAATTTGTTGCACTTATTAGTGTTATATGTCCTTATCGACGTAGCTCTTCTACATAATCACTCCTTTACTCAGTCACATATCAAAATAAACAGACTCAAACTAAAGTCCACTTGTCGATCTGATAGTGGAAGTTGGTAAAGAACTCCAAATAGTTATATATTTCTCCATTTTAAACATTTAATGAGAAAAATTTCAAATAAACGGGGAAAAAATAAGTTTGTTCGAATTTAATGAAATATGAAACAAAACATTTTTGTATAACATTGTTCACAAATATAATAACAATTCTTAATTTCATATTTTAATTTTATGCGTAGCAAATTTTTTAGTGATTTAATCCTTAACATAGATTACAATATCTTCAGATTATTTCCAAATTATTACCTGTTTGATTTAATGTTATTAAAGTAAAAATAACAAGATTTTAACAAAAACCAATAAATTAAGAATGGTTTAAATAATAGGTAATGTCCAATTAAAATAACTGGTATGATAAGTTATTTTGTAAACTTAAATAAAGCTATTTTTAAAACTTGTCTCCTCGAAAAACTAGACATCGGATTCGTGAAAATCATTTGTTTTGTTTAGATTTTTTTAAATTTCAATATGCAGACTGATTTTACGAGAATAACTATTGTAGGGATCCGATACTGTCTATTGTTTTAATTATTATTTTAAGAAAGGGTACTACTCAGTCATAAATTGAAAACGTAAATTCAAAACGTAAAATTTAACTCATTTTACAAAATCGTTTTTGGACAAGTAGCCTATAAAGCTCCCTGTCAGTGTATGAAATTCGGCTAAGTTTTGTTTTGTTTATTAGAATATAGACCTACATTGATATATATATATATATATATATATATATATATATATATATATATATATATATAGAGAGAGAGAGAGAGAGAGAGAGAGAGAGAGAGAGAGAGAGATGAGACCGAAATTTGAAAAAAAAATCTGATAAGCCTTTGGACAAATCAGGCAAATTTTTGGAGTTTTTTGATAGTTTCAAAATCTGTTTTGTTTTTATTAAATATTAACAAAAGTTTTAAATAAGTATTTAATTTTTTTTTAATTGTATTTATTGTATTGTATTTAAATAATATTTTAATGGCAATTTGTATGTTATGTTTAACCACCATAAACATTTATTTTGAAAAGTAAAGAGTGCAAGACAAACGGCAGCGGGACTAGCGAGCGTGTAAGTGACTATGATAGATTTGTAGCCATACGTGCGTGCGACTGCAAGACATTAGCCCGGGCAGAATTAACCACAAAGTTACAAAAGAATGCGCACATTATCACACAAATATCAGCTGAATATCCGCCAAGCAGGTTATAATGTTCAAGTTAGTGTAAACAATTTTAAATGAGTGAATATTACCGGTTCGAGAGCAACAACCCCGACAGCTTACGTGAATTTATTTCTGAATCACAAACTTATTTTAATATAAATTTTGCTACTCTGACTTCAGGTACTGTATGTAGGATCAAAGTGTGAACGAAATTTTATGAAAGTCTATTTATCGTATTTTAAAAAATGAAGCTGATTTTCTGTCTCTTCGATAGCTTTTGAATCAGAATATTCGAGTCAGTAGCAACTAAACTTTTGTCAAAGTATGTAAGTTGTTATGTCTATTGAACAAAAAAAAATGCTTAAAAACAGGCTTTTATGTAAAACTCCCTTTTTGGACTCAAGGGATCTGAAAATGAATAGATCTCAAATCTCAAGGTCGAAGTTTTTAGCAACCACTATACTTTCGTCATGTTTCGTTTAGTGGATCTTTTTAATTAAACATATGCTTTTATTTTATCACTTCAGAAGATAAAGTATGGAAGCTTACGCGTGAAAATTAGTCTATTTATCCTGAAATTTTAATTGACGTAATTTTTTCAATTTTTCTGTGTCCAAAAAAAATTACTTATATTTCAATATCTCTGTGTCTGTTCAAATCATGGGAGGCAACAATAATCGATTTTGATTGTAATTGATCGATTTTAATGTAATCTGAATGCAAGTCTGTTGTCTTTACCTCCAAATTAATATTTAATATTAAAAAAAGTATTTCACTCAAACGCAGTCTCGAAATACTGAAACCAAACGTATGGCTACCATCTCTTCTCCAGAAAATCCTCCATTAAAGTACATAACTAAATTCAGTGTAGCCATTTTGAAATAAAAAAAATGTACTGTACGTTTGTAAATTGAAGGGAAAAATTCCTGACTATAATGATATTGTTTAAGAAAATTTGTATTTAATATCAACCTGTAAATTTATACTGAAACCAAACGTATGGCTACCATCTCTCCTCCAGAAAATCCTCCATTAAAGTACATAACTAAATTCAGTGTAGCCATTTTGAAATAAAAGAAATTTACTGTACGTTTGTAAATTGAAGGGAAAAATCCCTGACTATGTGGTTTTATAATTCAGAACGTTAAATTTAGCGAAGATCTTTTCATAGGCTGTATAATCCACTGACTGATTAATGCGATTTTGTGGGTGGGGGCGGTTAGTTGGATGATTCAATTTACAAGAGGGCCTGCTTAGGGGATGAACATCTTTGAAATAGCACCTTCAGAAACTAGCACTGTTAAGCTGTTTTGAGATTGAAAACATATATAAAATAAGTGTGAAAATGTACTCCATTTTAGTTAAAAACCACTTTTTTAGATTCCTTTTTACAATTATTATTATTATTTATAATGACAATTATTTCCAAACACCAGTTTGAAAACGTGCTTTTTCTTTTTTCTCTCTTCTCAATATTCCAGTCCGTAATTTTTTACGTATAGCCGCAGTTATTCTCGTTGCTTTACTCCTACCGTTAACGGTGATCCCTAGTCCTCTTTAGTTTTTATCAACTTTAGAATCGAGAATGATTTTTCTGCTGTGGTAGTTAACACGGAAGAGAAGAGAGAACCAACATAAGATATCTAATTGATTAATCCCGTTCTCACCCTCAACGTTTGTGCGTTACAAAGTGCACAAACGTACATACGGACAAAATTGCATGTACATACAACGTTAAAACTGAGATAATGTGACAGGTTCCGGACCCTTCAGAGGCCTCAGATGACTCCTCCCCTCTTTTCCTCCAACTTACGCATATACTTCCATAAAATGGAAGTATAATGGGATCTTTTACATTTTTTATTTTATTTCTTTTGCGATCGTCTCTTCGCCCCCCCCCTATTTAATCAGTCCTTGATACGAGGGTTGATCAAATATAAACGAGACTGATTTTTAAAAAAAATTATTGCTTACTTACAAATTATTCTTGATACAACTTATTTTTCTACATAGTCTCCCGCACGAGTAACACATTTTTCCCACCGGATTGGAAGTTTTTTAATTCCATCTTCGTAAAAAGTTCTCGGGCGTTCATTGAGCCATTGGAGCACGAAGGTCTCCACCGCAGAATCGTCTTCGAAACGCTGGCCTCCAAGCGCCTCTTTGAGTGGCCCAAACAGGTGATAGTCGCAGGGTGATAAGTCTGGACTGTATTGGGGATGTTCCATTGGTTCCCAGCCAATTTGATCGAGTTTAAGCCTCGTAGCGTTCGCCGAATGTGGTCGGGCATTATCGTGAAGAAGAATGACGTTTCTCGCCGGTTTAGATTTCCTTTTCCTACGAAAAGACTGTTTTGCGGCCTCTAAAACATCGCAATAATATTGTGTATTTATTGTGCGTCGTTGATGGAGGAAATCGACGTGAAAGGCGCCTTGATTGTCGAAAAATACAGTGGCCATTACCTTCCCGGCCGACGATCGTGATTTGGCCTTCAGGTTTTCTACTGCTTCCCGTCCTTCGACGAATTCCTTGTGCCAAGCAAAAACGCGAGCTCTTGACAGGGTCCTGTCCCCGTATTGAGCCGTCAATCTACGAAAGATTTCAGTCGGATTGACCCCCTCCTTGGCCAAAAACTTAATAATAATTCTCTGCTCCACGGAAACGTGCACTTCACTCTCACTCATTGTATAGTTTTATACTGAAGGGTCCAAACGGAAATGTTGCCCGTCTACGCCCGTCCCAAACCTCCCAGGCTACCTGAAACCCCACCCTTTAGAGTTCAATGTCCAACGGAAAAGTTTTTAGAAAGTCTGTCTCGTTTATACTTGATCAACCCTCCTATAACCCAAGTTTGAGAAAAATGTTATTTTAGGTTGAATTATTTGTCAGACTTTCTGAAGCAGATTTTTCTTGGAAATAATCAAAGTAAAATTACGTTTATACGTTTCACTTCGTTACGAACATGTATAAAATTTGATTTTGTTCTTTAATTTAATCAATGATTGATCCGAAAATATAAATTTCTTCCACGCAATTGCCAATCCGAAAATCCCAATAATTTCCTTAAACATAGTTCCTTTTCTACAGATTGCTAAGTGCGACATGAAAGCAGCCGTAAATATAAAATAAGATTCGTTGCACAGAAGCGGGTTTAACAAATCCTTTCAGCCAGGATAAGGTGGTCGATTGATATCCTGGCCAAGTAATTATATTTGATCAAAGCGGGCGCAGGATATAGACGTTTCCAGAAGCTAAGGAGCAGCATGACCTTCCGCCCTTAGATACGCCTACTTATATTTAATTATACCTCACAGATCTTCAATTAACACATTCACGCCCACAGATTTATCTCCTGGACACGTAGGCTCGCTCACAGATCGTACATAGTAAACTTTACACGATTAATTAAAGAGCTTATTGGAGTCTGCCCCCTTAATTGTAGGTTGTAATGTGTGATTTGGTAGTGCTGGATTTATATGGCAGACCTTTAAACAGGCACTGATCCTACTGTATGGAATGGAAGTTAGGTTGCTCTTAACTTCTAAACTTAACAATTTTTTTCTATGAAAACTTTTATATTATTAATAGGGGAATACCTGTTTATTTAAATTTAATGAATTAAAATTTTACTAATATTAGATCATTATTATTTGCAATATTTTGTTTTATACAAACAGCTGTTTTGAAACTTTTGTTTTCATTCTACAGCTCTTTTGAAAAGAAAGAAATCTTTTTATGAAAAAGTATACTGGGAGAGTAAATTGTTCTCTTAGTGCGCCTCTACGTTACAAAGTGAATGTACACTCAAAATGTCAATTCTCCTTCTATTGCACTTTTGGCTGCTTAATAGACAATAATCAGTTTGTATTAACATTTTATATATAAATACATTTTACCGAAACCTTTAAAAAGTGACCTAGAGGTCAGGATCGGTGCAGGGTATGTGTCTTATCCTGATGGTTGCTGAAATAGGTCATTTCTTAATGTAATTTTACTAAAAAAACTTTTTTACTTTGGCTTTCTTCTTTCTACTTGTTACTCTTTTTTTATTTACTCATTTTCTTACATATTATTATTGAGTAATAGTATTTATATAATCTATCTAAATATAACTGAAATTGTGTTCTTATGTTTGTACTTCATGCAAGTCTACAGTTTCATCCCAACTTGAAGCAATTTTGCACACTTGACTTTCAAAATAAAATTACATTACTGTCTACCTCTGATTACGAAAAAAAACCCACTTCATTACAACTTTTATATAAGGTCACGGAGAGTTAGTGCTTTAAAATAATTTGATATCGCATCGATGCATAACAGACAGTATTACTGGCCGTCAAGTTATCACTTATAGACTGCATATTCATATATAAATATAATAAATTTGTAACTATCCCCGGGCCGGGTGGCTATCAAATTCAGGGCGGAGTTGCGTTGAGCAGAGTGGACTACGCATTGAAAACCTAACTAATTGTTTTTAGTGTACATTCGGCCACTGAAAGCGAAGCAGAGCGAAGCGGAGTCAAGTAGCGCCTCATGGCTCCACTCAGCTCCGTTACGCTTTCAGTGGTCGCACTTACATTGACAACAATAACTTAGGTTTTGAATGCGTAGTCCACACAGTTTTAGAAATTTTTAGGACCAAAATTAATTAAATTTAATTTGTGGAAAACTTAGGACTATGACGACCGAATTCCCAAATAAAAATACGCAAAAAGCCGAATATTTGCCTTGTGTTGGATGAAGGAAATCGTTCCTCCTTTTCAAAACAGTTGGCAACGCTGATGAGGTTATCAGTGCTTTATCGGTATCGAAGTGCTACAGAAGACAATAAACAATTAGAGTAACGTCGCAAATGCCATCCAGATATTTGTCAAGTCCGGCGGAGTCGCCGATTTGTCGGTTCCCGCTCCCGAGCCTTAATTTCATTACCTACTTCATCCGTTCCCTAATTCCATTTCAATTAATGTGATACGTGCCCGTGTTACATCCTTCGCCTATCCTTCTATCCTCCAAGGATACATTATACCTCTGCTCTGGTTCTATTTATGAGTTAATGAGCCAATTTGCTTCATTCCTTCCCCAACTTTTCTCCTGATTGTTGGACGTGAGGGAACTTTAAGGGATTTATCAAATTAGCTATCGATAGATTGAAAAATTCAGCGAGAGTTGATTGTATTTTAGTTACGTGTGTGAGGAATGAATGCAACTAATCGTGGCAAACAGCTTTCTCGCTAAAGTGATGGAAGAGAATTTCCATAAATAAAATAACACTGTAAATTTTTTATCTTTTATAAAATTATGTACATTTTTTTAATAAAAACTTAATTTCACTGTAATCAACGTTAAAATCTATAAATTAATTTTTCAAATTGCACTAGAAATACGAAAATGCACATTTTCAAAAGCTGCTATTTCGAAAAGGTTGAACTGGATAACGAATTAAAAATATAATGACCTCTCAAAAAGCAATCGTAATGATCAGGATGGGCATCAAATAAAGATCGCAGGTTTGGGTTTTACTATGTCACCACGTTGTTTCTCCAAAACTTCATTTTCAAAGGAAATTCGTTAACAAGGTTTTAAAAGTTGTTTTTGATCCCTCGAAGAAAATGAAAATGTTTTTTATTCGAACTTCATAATTAATAAAGGAACCTTAAAAATTTCTGCTTGCAAGCCTAATGCCGTTTCAATTTCATTTTATAAATTTGTTTAACCTGATTTAAAATTTATTATATTTTTTTTTTAATATGGAAGATAATTTATTTGAAATTTGAGTACCATGTTTATTAACAAAAATTCCAAGGAAAATGATTTTTCTTTAATGCCTGTCCGCTTGTTTTAAGAAAAAAGGTGTTACAAATATGATTTTCTTAAAATCGGCTCTAAGATTTAGATCAAATTTTGCTCAAATTTAGTCAATTATTACGCGTTTAAAACGTGTACTACTTTATAGTTCCAAATATTGTAGCTATCAAAATGTGAAAAACCGGATGTTGCACAAATGTTGGTCTTGTTTGAAACTTAATAACTGAAGTTAAGCTTTATGTATAAAACTTTTCAGTTAAAATTTTTATATAAAATAAATCCATGTTTTTTTATTTACTCTTAAACCGTAAATCTCTTTTATTTCAAATTTTTATACACTTACTGTAACTATAAATGATTATAATATGACCGGAGTTAGAGCAAAATTTGACGAACCCATTTCGAGATATTGAGTCATTTTTTTGTTTTTCGCAATAAATTGTTCAACGAATAGTTGGATATGTAATTGAACGATTGTGATTTTTATAACCATTTATTTGATTTAGTGTTTTGAATTGATGATTTATCAAAGAAATATCTAGTGTGATGAATTGTGTGACAATTTTTTCTTTATTTTTATTTTAAATAAAAATTGTAATACAGCTGTATTACAATTGGTTACAGCTGTAGTACGTTCCCACGGAAATAGCACAGTTTACTAACATATTTTTTTTATTATATCAGGTTAAAATAATTCAATCTTTATCAAACCACACATCGTTACTAAATGGTAAATTAATTTTCCTCATTATTCGTCATGAGTTTAAATAATTTAGAAATATTACATAAGATCCTTATCAACTGCTTTGCAATTCCTTACAATTCACAATTAAAGACTGTTACATTGCATTTTATTGAATGCATTCACTTTAATTAATTGCATTATTGTTAACGTTAAAATTGTCACCAAGAAGAGTACGTTAATAACTTTGTGTAATACAGAATAATTTACTTTTTGTTGTATTTTAGAGGAAAAAATCATATTTCTAAATACTGTACAACGAATAAATATAAGTTACTCGTATAAACCTAACTTCAAAGTTAATATAAATAACAAACGATAATTATTTTTTAAAGTAATGTTTTATGTCATTACCTTCTACTGATAATATTACTAAATCGACAAACGTGCATACACGTAAAGATGGCGCTTATCGAGACAAAGCAAACATTAAATTCAAACTGAGCCTAATCACATCGAGATTTACGGACAGAGAAATCGTGCGCGAAAAAAGAGAGAAAAATTAATTGTTAATTCTAAACAGCGTCGCAACAGATTTATACACGACAAAACGTATCGTAAGTCATCGGTAATTACCGGAGTTATTTAGAAAAAAATATAGCTCGGAAGACGACATAACGTGTGCAGTATATTGTAGGGACAAGTTATTATGTAAATGCGATGTACAATTAAATGAACAGCCATTGCAGTGAGAACACCTCCGGCATCACGCCCACGCCTGGCCACGTTTAGACACGTTTTTTAATCGTGTATTCGTCGTATACTGTACGGAACTGCCTTTCGTAGGGTCGAACCGGGCGATAATTGATATACTGTGTTTGTTTATAGTAAGATCAACAATTGTCTTCTGTGCAATACAAAGTACGAGTGATATCGTATTTGGTTGCAACACGAATTAAGTTCACTAAGACACTTTGTATTTGGCTTTAACACGAGTCCAGTTAGTCATTTGTGTTTGGCCTTAACACAGTAGAAATCCTCTATGATACATGTACTTGGTTTCAACGCAATACAAGTCCAGAATGACACTAGTATTTAGCTTTTAACGTAATAGAAATCCTTTACAACACATTTGTTTAGTTTCAACCCAATACACTTCCATAGTGACACTTGTATTTGGCTTTTAACACAAATCCTTAGTGACACCTTTATTTGTCTTGTAAAGTAATAGAATCCTGTACAACACAAGTATTTGGCTCCAACACAATACAAGTTTATAGTGACTTGTATTTGGCTTTAACACAGGTCCATAGTGACACTTGTATTTGGCTTTAACACAGGTCCTTAGTGACACTTGTATTTGGTTTTTAATAGAAATCCTTTACAACACTTGTATTTGGTTTCAACGCAATACACTTCCATAGTGATACTTGTTTTTGGCTTTTAACACAAGTCCTTAGTGACTATTTTATTTGGTTTTTAACGTAATAGAAATCCTCGACTACACTTGTATTTTGCTTTAAATTAATACAAGTTAGCAATGATACTTGTATTTTACTTTAACACAAGTACACTGCGACACTTGTACTTCACTATAACACGAAAATGTCAGTTTTATTTAACTTTAACACAGTACAAGTTTACAGGGACACTTGTATTTGGCTTTAATGCAATACAATTTCACAAAACTTTTATTTCTATTCAGCTATAACGCAACATATCTAATATGTTCTAACAATATTAGAACTAAATTAGAAGTAAGCCAATAATGACGATTTTTTCCAAGACAACGTTTGTGTTACTATCTAGACCTACTAAAAATTGTAGTTTAGTAATTAACTACAAAACTGAAAAATAACGATAACTTATTAAAACCAGATTGATTAAATTTGGTACACTTTTGCTCATAAAGAAAGATTTTAAAACAAGTCGTAATAGCAAGTTTCGAAATGAAAATAATTTTTCGGCGTAAGAGTAAATAAAAAGGGGAACTTTGGCGTTTCCTATTATTTATTTTTGAGTTCATCACAAACTATACATTGCTTTTATTTCCAATTTATTACTAACAAATATAACTACGTTCAAGATTTCAGAAGTAAGGCTGGTTTGAAGCCTCGGTCAGAAGCCTAGGGAAACATTTTGGGTTTTTGTAAATGTAAACCCAATATGTTTGTGTGTGTAATTAGTTTGATGGAAGTTTTTTTTTATTTTGATAAAACCTTACTTAAGTACTTTTATATCGAAACAGATTTGAAATACAATTTATTTTATAAAATATAATAATAATATCCGTTTTTCAATATTTCTAAGTTAAAACAAAGAACTGATATACAAAAGTTAAAAAGTCATAGAATAACTGCCTGATTCAGAACTATAGACAGACATGAGCGCATAATCCTAAAGGCCCAGGTTATGTCTACAGACAATAAACACTATTCAATTATTACTATAAATTTACAGTTATGATGTTATGTTATTAGTAATAGTTATTAAGTATTTAAAATAATTATTTACCCACCTACCATGTGGTTGCATTTTATTCACTCTACGCATGCGCCATGCATACCATCTGGCACTCGTAGAGGTCACCTGCTTCGCAATATAATTATCTCCCATTCACGTTGTTTATTTATTCTGCCCTAATATATGTAAAACAGGGTGATTATTAAGGAAAGAGGTTCCTAATTTTTGTGGTTGATGGATTTTTGGCTTTTGTATTCAGGGCTTATTAATTATGTAAATAGTGGCAATCGAAGTCCGCGCTGCGGTCCAGACCGGGGCTAGCTCCTGCCAAAAACTTTTTAAACAACCTGTTTGGGGCCATTAATGTCTGCGGGCATGTAAAAACCCAAATTATAAAAGGTTTTAAGTAATGGTTGGGGTTTAGACAGTTGTTGGAGGTAAAGAAGATCGTTCACGAAACTATTGACGATAGAATGCAGTGTAAGCGGCAGTTTAAGGACTTCGGTAGGTTAGGTAGTGGAGCGTTAGGTTAGCGATATGGCGGAAACAAAAATTGAAATTTTGTACTCAAAATCTAAAACTGAAATTCTGTACTAGTTTCGAGAATTTGTAAACTTATAATCTTATTTTACATATTTATTGTACATTTATGTAGGAAAATCGATATTTGGACTGTAGAAGTAATTATAAACTTAGAAGTAATTATGAATTTTAATAATTTCTTAATTTCCAAAGAATTTACATTGCAATTTTTCATTCGCCATCTGAGTGGCTATCATGGGTTCTCTCTCTCTCTCTCTCTCTCTCTCTCTCTCTCTCTATATATATATATATATATATATATATATATATATATATATATATATGTGTGTGTGTGTGTGTGTGTGTGTGTGTGTGTGTGTGTGTGTGTGTGTGTGTGTGTGTGTGTGTGTGTGTGTGTGTGTGTGTGTGTGTGTGTGTGTGTGTGTGTGTGTGTGTGTGTGTGTGTGTGTGTGTGTGTGTGTGTGTGTGTGTGTGTGTGTGTGTGTGTGTGTGTGTGTGTGTGTGTGTGTGTGTGTGTGTGTGTGTGTGTGTGTGTGTGTGTGTGTGTGTGTGTGTGTGTGAATCACATTGAAAACCAGTATACATACGTTCGACAGAATTGTTTCTAAAAGAAACATTGTTCCAAGGTTTACCGAGGCATCTTCCAGGTTACGACGAACTGAAGACGAACTTCAGAACTGGAGCGACAATAACCTCGAAAATCCAGATACGATTTTGGTAAAACGTCGGAACAATGATTTTACTAGAAACAATTAGGCATAATTGTATCCAACAGGTGTACACAGGTTTTCAATGTGATTCACATTTTCCATCCGTGAAATAATACGTATAAACATATAAATGTTATATATTTATAAATAGATATTTATTTATTAAATATATATATAAATATATTTTATGTGTATGTTTAGTTTAGACATGTTTCTTACACAGCAAAATCCGTTCAACCGTTTCAAAATGGCGGCTATTTAATAACAGTTAAATTATTATATTTTTATTTTGAATATTTTTGAAAACCTTTCACCATCGTTATGAGCATTTAAATCTTCGTAAATTAGATTTTCCATCTGACGATGATCAGGGTTCGTTTTTAATTTTTTTAAAATGTTATTTGAAACTTTCTGAATATTAATGTTTGGATATTTCAACGCCAATTAACATAATCAAATCAACTTTTCAAAAAATTTAAGAAAGAAAAATTATGAATTTTAAGGACTTTTGGGTTCATTTTTTATAAAATACAAAAACCGGTTAATCAATACTTATTGGAATATCGTTTTACGTCACAGATAGTTCCATTATTTGTTAACTAGGTTAATATCAAACATTTATCAAATAATACTACTGTCTTTAAAATGTTGTCAGATGAGCTTAACTGAGATATGCTATGTTCGGAGACACCCTGTATACACTTTTTATTTTAGAATGTACTCTGAACCTGTGAAGTTTCGACCACGCCCCTACAAACATATACTTAGGCAAGCTGCACATCGCACGGTAATTATGCATGTATTGTTAATGCACCTTGTGTGACTAGGTTGGCCAGAACTCGCGTGCTATTGGTCGCATGTCGCCAGCACCGCTCCGCGTCGTATTCAATTCCTTCCTCAAATAACTATAATCATACTTACAGTGTGTTATCAAGAAATCAACTTGTTTACAAAATTATTTGTTTGTCGCAATCGATAGCTGTGTCTTTGAAAATATCACGTTAAAGCACATGGTTAGAGATGGGCAATGATAATAGTCCTGTAAAATTAAAAAATATCAGTACGGACTATGAAAGTGTTAATTTTCTTAGTAGTGTTGTTCAAAATTACATTTCAGTTTCCTTTAGGATTTATAGAAAGCACGGGGCTGGGTTAGATGAATTTACGAAAAGAACAACTCGCGAAATAAACAGCCTTAATTTAACGTGCGAAATAAGCTCTAAAATCATCCTCGTATAGGTGATGGTGGTGGTGTTTTCAACAACCAAAAACACTGTTAATATTGTTTGTAATAAAATAAAATTAAAAAAGATTTTTAATAAACACGTTTTAATTCAAGTATAAAATTCACTAAAATGTAAAAAATAAATTTTTCATCAGTCGGAGAATAAAGCGTGGGTGTCCATCAATAATCACTTACAACGTGGATGCATGTGAGATTAATTAGAAATTATTGAAGAAAATCGTTGTGAGTATTGATGAGCACTCATGCTTTATTCTCTGACTGATGAAAAATCTATTTTTTTTTTTTTAGTGCATTTTATACTTGAATTGAATACTTTAATACTTGATTTGAAAAAACGTGTTTTTAAAATTCTTTTTTTATTTTATTTTCTACTTTTTAGTAATGAATCTTGTAATCGGTTCGAACTAGCTTCTTCCGACAACTTTCAATGTGAAAAGTGTTAGAAGAAATTAACGCCATCTGTTGAGCAAAGCTAAAACTATTTTCCACACGCAATTTTAGTTAATTAATTAGAGCACAATGAAGCAAAATTTGATGTGCCTAATTATTGAATATTGCATTGTAATCGAAAGCAAGCAAGTGTGCAAAATTTCAAGTCGATTGAATAATGGAAAGTGGGTTAAAAATCGATTACAAGATTTGAACATGAAAAATACAGACAGTTGAAGCAAGTTAAGAAAAAGCGTGTTAATAAAATAAGAAAAAAAATTTACTGACAATGCATTCTCGCACCAGCTTAATTAGAAGAAATGTATTTCAACCATTTCCTTCTTACCTGTGTGATCGCTTATTTCACTGGGCGCTTTTTTCGCGAATCTAGATTAGGGGTTACGTAAAGTTTTGTGGCTGAATCTAAACTTCCTTCACCTTTCTGTTTTTCCTCGAGCCAAGTTGCGTGACTAAGATACCAGGCGACCACCAAATCCAATCTAGCCTTTACATTGCATACGGGTGGACATTTTACTTCCCATCGGATGGATGGAAACAAACCTTCAGAATCGGAATTGGTAAGAATGGATTCAGGGTATGAACATAGCATAGAGGGGTAGAAAACTGGGGCTGTATCTAAGTCCATGGAGTCTATGGAACAGTGAACTGTACCAGGCTTGGTGGACCCATTCTACTGTGGAAGAAGTGAGAGAGGACTTTAACATTTCAAATCAAGCAGACGATTGTAGATATACAAACATCTATTAGGAGAGCAAAACCGCAGACTGAGAAGAGAGAAAGTTGTTGCAAAGAGGCTTCAATTTAAACCTAGAAACAGAAAACCTCCCAGGGATTAAAAAGATGCAAGAAAAACAGTACGCTTACGGAAACAACTTCGAGAATGGAGAACTGTCAGCCAAGAGAACTGAGATGCTGGATGAAAGAGCAAGTAAGGAAAATCATGGGATTCGTTACAGAGCACAAGAACATGATTGGAATGTACCACGAAGAAAATGTGTGTGTAGATCAAGGACGGACTAAAGGGCGAGGGGCGAAGGGGAGACCGTCCTTCCTGAGACAAAATAAATAAAACAAAAAATGTAAAAGATCCTATTTGAGTTCCTTAAATTGGAAGTATCGCAGCTTTGAGGAAAAAAGTCAAAGGACTGTTAGTGTTCCGAAACCCGTCACATTATCCCGATCTCAACTTTGTATGTACATGACGTTTTGTCTGTATGCACACATGTACGTTTGTGCACATTGAAATTCTTGTACTGAGGGTGAGAACGGGGTTAATCAATTAGATATTTTATGTTGGTTCTCTCTTTTCTTCCTCTGGTAACTGCAACAACAGAAAGATCTTTCTCGACTCTAAAATTGATCAAAACTTTGTCGAAAAACTGTTGTGACGCTAAAAACTGGACTTGTTCAGGCTAATGAGGACGAGGGATCAGCGTTAACGGTAAGAGTAAAGATGGAGTAACTACAACTACATATATAAAAAAAAAGATGGGTATATTGAGAAGAGGGGAAGTTATGTAAACGGAGCAGTTTTGCAAAAGTTTTAAAATTAGGAATCTAAGAAAATTAAGTGATTTTTGTGTCTAAAATGAAATAAATTTTTACACTTATTTTATATGCGTTATAGTCTCAAAATAGCCTAATAGTGCTAGTTTTTGAAGGTATTATTTCGAAAATTGTCATCCCCTAGGTGGCCCTCTTTTAAATTGAGTCATCTAACCAACCGCGACTACTCATAAAATCCGTCAATGTGTAGGTTTTGCAGGAAGGAAGAGGAAACAGCAGGCCAAATAATCTATGGCTGTGAGGCTCTTTTCAGCAGGTGGCATAAAGTGTTTGACTTTCAGGACCCCAGTAGAATGACCTCAGTGGGCTACTAAAAATCACTGAGACCACCATTCTATTGAACTAGAATCGAAGAGGCTTAGTTACATTACATGTCCTTCGATCGTGGTGTGGGGGACGACCAAAACCATAATCTGTAAAACTTAATTTAAATCTTTTCGATAGCTGTTGTACAATAACATTTTCGTGTTCTCCTATTATCTGTTCTCGTTTAACTGTTACATGTAATATCTCTTCGTTTGCTGTAGACACATTTAGATCTCTGTGTAAGCAGTCATTTCGAATATACTCAGAAGAATTAACTACGATTCCGAGTGTTTTGTTTTGCTTGTTTTTAATTATTTGTAAATTTTACTTTTTGGAGCATAGCGGGAGCTTTCACATTCAAGCTGGCTTTAAGACCATATAAATTAATTATAAATTTTTCTAAAAGTTCAGCATAGAATATTTGTAATAATTATGTCATTCACTATCTTAAACTCAACTCGACCGATTTCGTTTTGAATTGTGTTACTCTGAAAACCAACGCCAGTGTAAAAAAGGTGAGCTGACTTGCCAAGGAACCTGGTCGTGTCTAGGTAAAACCACTGTAAGTAAGCTCTAATTAGAGAGTTTTAATTTCGCGAATATTGTCTCACAGTGTTTTATTTTGACGCAAATAAGGAACTATTATCGGCGAGATAAGCAGAGTGCATCTAGCCGGGGAGGGGGGAGAGTTCAGGAGCAACATTGCAGCCAGCTGAAATCTGGAAATGACAGTTTTACGACTGCCGTAGTAGAGCTATAGCCATTGAGTAAGTGAATGCAGGAGTGCAAAGCGATGTTCTGTGGTTCTCGGAATCCGGCGCGGCGGAGGTTAATGCAGGCCGACATTTTAGCAAAATTAATTGTTTGCTTATTAAACCTATAAATCGTTATTATTTGTCTGAATGTCGGTGATGCATGTACAGTGAACTAAAGATTAAATCTAAAAATCACAAAATATTGCTGTATTTTTACTTAAACATAAGTTGAGGAAATAAAACGCTGAATTGTGTTCGTCCTCCTTTGCTAGCTTTGTCAATTTGGACACATTGGACAATTGGACATTTGACACATTTTGAATTACTGTCATTATTACTTTAATTTACAAGAATACGTTTCGAGAATGGAGGTATTCTAACGCGTATTTTTTCATTATTGCAACATAGCCACCGGACCACATATTTAAGTAATTAGGATTATGACCTATTTTCCCGTCTAGTTGTCTATTTACTCACCTCGTAAAGGCTACCACTGTTTCGAAACCTTACTGTTTCACCTTCAGGCCGTAATACAAAATGTCAAATCCCTCTGTCGATAAAATACACAAGATAAAATTTGGTTTGATCAACTGTTACGTGCAACTCGTATGACGTTACATTCCGGAGATTGTGATGTGTGTTTTCAATGTTTTGTTTAACTTTGTGATGACCTCGACGGTGGGATTTGACATTTTGTATTAAGGCCTGAAGATGAAACAGTATGGTTTCGAAACCGCGGTAACCTTTACGAGATGAGTAAATAGACAACTAGACTGAAAAATAGGTCATAATCGTATTTTTTTTTACAAATAAAATAAAGAAATGAACAATTACCACCAAATGCAATAAAATGTACACATTTTTCGTACTATATATGTTCAAATTATCATTGAAAATACGATAATGAACCAACGAAATTGACATTTCTGATGCGTATACGATTAAAACACACTTAACTGCCCTCAAAACGTAATCTAGGATCAGGAAATCTACCATAATTGCAACTGTAATGCTTCATTTTGCAGTTGAAATACGCCAAAAACCAAACAAACTGAACGTCAAAATGTTACCGGTATTTTTGAAAAACAAAACCCTCGGTCAGGTATTTCTTCTCACAGCGCATGCCCCCGGGCTGGAGGCTGAATAAATAACGCGCATAGTAAAGGTGAAGGCGATATTAATTTGTAGCGGGAGTGTTTGTTGTTAATTAGGTAAGCTTGAGCCCTGAGCCCTGGGTGAGGAGGTTAGGCCCAATTATCCGCGCCCAGATTTATGGGCGACTGCGGCCATTGTTTTAAGTGATTGAAGCAGCCACAGTGTATTTTGTTGCGTTATTTATGGGCAAGACGGCTTTACGTATTTTGGAAACTAATGCCAAGCTGTAGTTGTGCTCATTGCACTTGAAGGGCTTTAAGGCGCTCGTTAAGAAAGAGAGAGAGAGAGAGAGAGAGAGAGAGAGAGAGAGAGAGAGAGAGAAAGTAAAAATTCGTCTCTTCTTTTCTTATTTAGCGAATTTTAATTAAAAAGCAAACATTATGGTAATAACCAGACCCAAGGACCTTGAAATGAGCGCCGATGTTGACCTTCAGATCAGATTTTGACGCGTCGTTAAAAATGTTTTTAAATTTGGCAGAAAATTTAATTTTGATAATAGTTTGGATAAGTTCGTTACACAGTTTCAAAATAGTGATTATTCCAAATCTTGAATAATTATTCCAAATTTTAAAAATAATTTATGATTTTTTTCTAAATTATTTTCAGAATCTGATTTCATTATGGTAATCAGCATTAAAAACGTCATAAATTAGTGGTTTAAATTTACTAAAATTAAACTCGACCGTTCGAAATTTGGTTTCTTTGTTTTTTAAGCAGTTTTGGTCAAACGATTGTTTTGAAATTTGGTACGAAGGTATCTTGATTTGTAAAGACGGAACGACGTATGTGTGAAATTTTTCCGCGTTCACTTCCTTTTCAAGATGGCGATCTCTGATTTACAATAACGGGTGTACTCAGTCTTAGCCAAAGAAATGATTATTTTGAATATTAATACTCAGGTACCTTGTGCAAAGTCCAAATGACGTATGTATAATATTTTTTCGTTTTAAGATGGCAGCCTCTGATTTAACGACGACGATTTTACACAATTTTAATCAAGCGAATTGACCGATTGTTTTGAAATTTTGTACGAAGGTAACTTTTATAAAGCCCAAAAGATGTATGTGTAATGCGTTTTTCCATTCACTTCCGTTTCAAGATTCAGAGCTCTGGTCGATAGTTGAGAGCGTAGCTGCTTGTCATATACTATGGTAATGGCTGAACGGTAAGACCTATCATAATTTTGATAGTTTCAAAGAGAAAGATTAAAACATTTTCAGTAAAGTTAGTCCAGTAACATTTTTCGTAAATATTACTGTTTCCGGTTAATTTGGCGGAAAATGTTACGGGCGCTGTTGTGGAGCATTCTGTATATTAATTATGAATATACTGCGAGGTCTACTGTAATGATGGGAAAAACTGAATTTCAAAAAAAGGTATACAGAATAATACTTAAGGAAATTCGCTTCCATCATGTCAGCGAGACAGCTGCTTGCCGAGAATATTTTCATTATATATTCCACAATATATATAGTTGTAAAGTAAAAATAAACAAATTAATTATCAACACTTTCACATGGCTACGTAAATAGCCTATAGCAAATTGACACGGATATATAGGCTATGTTGCAGTGTTGCCAAATATTCGGCACTAATTAACGCTAGCTATATTTTAGCCTGATAATGTTTAGCACACCCACGGGAAATGTTATACAAGTGTAGAGCAACACTGGAGTTATTTACAGCCCGTGTCTCTTCGCCTCCCCTCTCCTACAGAGAGGTTCTCTGATATAAAGGAACATATGTTAATATCGAACACGGATAGCGCGATCTATACTTACTGAATTTATTTTGTCCATAGAAAAAAGTTATACAATTGACTTTAAATAACGATGTGCAAGTTTCACTGGACATGACGTTTTGTATCGAACCTATTTTGTTGAATTTTTGTATCGAACCTATTTTGTTGAATTTTTGTATCGAACCTATTTTGTTGAATTTTTGTATCGAACCTATTTTGTTGAATTTTTGTATCGAACCTATTTTGTTGAATTTTTGTATCGAACCTATTTTGTTGAATTTTTGTATCGAACCTATTTTGTTGAATTTTTGTATCGAACCTATTTTGTTGAATTTTTATTAATATAAAAATACAATATTTTCCTTTAAAAAATAAAAATACGTTTTCTCCAGAAAATGCTTTTTGATTAAATATATCACAAATACAGTCCCTTAGTAAACAAAATGCATTGCAATTTACTTGAAATTTGTGTGCGTTAGTAACAAAATATCGGAAATCGGTAACTATAAACGTTGGGATCAATATCGGATGGTGGTCAGGGTTTCATTTTACTCTACTTCCTCACCGTAAAAAGTATAGAAAAAATTGGGTGATTACGAAATAATGAATTTAGGAATTTGTATGTATCTGTCTTCTATTTCCCCATAATAGTTTAAAACTTTAAATTACTAATGTTTGTCATTGTAGTGTGTGTGTGTGTTCAGTTGTGTGTGTGTGTGTGTGTGTGTGTGTGTGTGTGTGTGTGTGTGTGTGTGTGTGTGTGTGTGTGTGTACTGTGTGTGTGTGTGTGTGTGTGCCATTTGTAGTCTGACTGTGTCAATATCACTGTGTGTGTGTGTTCCGCACAGCACTGTTATTTATCAAAGTATTTTTACTGAAGGTTTTCCTGGCCTCGCGATGTCTTCATGTATTCTCAGCTTGTTAAAGAGCTTACACTGCGCAACCTGTTGTGAGTACAAAACCTTTTTTAACCCGTAACATTGTATCAATACGATGCGTGTTTGTAAAGGTAATGAATAAGGATTAGTAATACACTTTCCTGAGGTGCTCAGTTAAGGTATCTTCTCCACCTCTAGCCTTTTTATGAAGTCCTGGAGAAGGTACAAAGAAAGTAACTCCCTCAATTCTAATCGGTAACTTCCCGGAGTCCTAGTTCTCAGTTTACTATCAGGTGGTGATCCCTTTACACTCCCGCAGTACCTGCAGGACGTATCTTCTGCTGTAATCCAAGATCCTAAGGTGTTTCTTGAGAATGCCATGCCCTGTAAAAAACGCGTTTTTATTTTATGATAAAAACACTAAAATATTTAACCGTGTCCGCCATCAAAGAACATTATATTTTATCTTCCATTTTTTTGAAAATTTATTTCACCATTGTAATGAAGTTAAACTTTGGTTTGATTTTAACGTTTCAACAATGATTTTGATGGTATAAACAGAATTTTCAAATACGTGTAGAAAGGGTTTGATTATTTTTTAACAATTTCAAACTAAAGAAAGGATTTTGTTGTTTATGAACTTGTTAAACATATTGCAAAATTCAAGTTTGTATTGTTGAATCTAAATTAGACCAAAATTTCGATCACGAGATTTTTATAGAAATCACGAGCATTAAATAGAAATTTTCAGCGACCACTTATAAAATATATTCTAGAAGTAATCACCTGTGCTCGTTTCGTAATCCTGGATCGTGTCTCAACGTGATAGGTGATCCGATAATTGATTTTCCAACGGAAATTCGTTAAAAATCGTTTCCACCGCTCAACCTCAATCACGTCCTTGCCCGGTCCTCTATTACGTATGGATCCATCATTATTTTCTGAAATCTCATCTCATAACGGTGTTAAATAAAGAACGCGACCACAGAACTGGTTTCTAGATGAAGATAATCTGGCCCTCAATTAAAGCAATTAGTAAAATCAGGCATTGAAACCTAGTTGAGGTTAAACACGAGATAAGATCTGTGGGCTAATTGCTCGAGACACGCTGCCATCCAAGCCACGGATAAATCATTCATTCTGTTTTCCTACTGTAAAATATATGACAAGAAGGCTGTGCCTGAATTGTTGCCAACTGTCAGGCTTCGACGCCTCTATTCAATTATTGTGTTGCCAACGTAACAAACGGATTGCAGTTTTTCAATGAGCAGTCTGTAAGTTTTAAATATGGCACGTCCTGTAGAATTAAATATAATTGTATATGCGCAGTAGATATGCGCAGGTGTAAATTATGAATGAGTTGACGGTAAATTAAATTTTCAGCTTTTATCTGACGTTTTGGTTGCTAAGACTTACGGGGAAAATTTGCGAGATTATTGCACTAACTTTTTCACATTCAATCACTTTTATTATCCATTTCGGATGGGGTCGACAACAAAAACAGCGCGTATCCCAAAATATGCTCAACAATTTCATTCAAATATTTGTCATATACAAAAAATCATAACTTAAGTCAGTGAATCAAGTATGAAATAGATTAAATCACAAAAAACCGTCGCGTTTGTTTTTAAGATATGTTAAAATAATTATTGAAATTGTATCTAATTTAACATTTTTAAAATTTATTTTATACTATTTTGTTTCTTGTTTTTCAGAGAACGTTTGCAAAGGTGTTTCCATTTAAAATATTTGAACTACAACTATGGACCATTCCCACAAGACATTTGTTTCAATCTAAGGTAAAATAGTTCACCAATAATTAACATATCCTTAAATTGACAGTGTTCAAATAGAAAACGGTTTGATAGTTGATAAGCAGTTTCCATACGTTTGACTGATTCACTTTATTACTCCCGTAACTTTCTATTTATATCACTTTTTAGGGGTAAAAAGGCATTTCAAACTACTACACAAAAGGAATTAAGATTGAAAATATTTCAGTTAAGATATCTAGGACACTGCCTTCTCGCCCGCAAAAAGTGGTTACATTTTGTTTACCGATGGGTAGTCGATCAGTAACCAATAAAGGTTTTCTATACTTTGATTCCTCTTGGACTGAATCGTTACTGATCAAAATCTTTTCAACCGTTTCAAAATGGCTGCTATTACAAAATTGAAAAAAATTCCGATTTTACTGTACACCTTTTTGAAAATCTGTTCAATTGATGTAGCCTAAGTTAAAATCAGCAGAAATTAGAATTTTAAATTCTATTGAAAGTAATTTGAAAATGTACATTGCTGTTTAGTACTGATTGTAATGGTGAAATCAGATTTTCATAAAAGTACAAAATACGAAATGTTTTTGTCTATTATAATAGTCCGAGCGAAGCGAAGTCTCTGTTTCACCTCGAAGGTTCGGGATTCGAAATGCTTTTCCCGGCTTGTACAATAGGGGACTGTCAGTAGGGCCACATGACCTTTAAGTTTAATGACTTTTAAGTAAATATTAAAATTGTTCTAAGCACGTTATGCAAAAAAAATAATTTGTAATTGAATTGTCTAATTGTGATTAATATGTTAGCTTCATAAAACGTACAAAATATTGTGTGATTTGTGATGCCGCGCATGCGCATCTATGATGCTGTTCTAGTTATGACAGTTTTTATGTTAAAATTTTCCAGAAACAGTATTTTTTAGCGCAAAATCATTTTGTAATGTCAGAAGCCGGTTAAAAATCTTTCTAAAGATACGTGTTTATGCCTGTACAAACAGTATGTGCTCAGAAAAAAGGATGTTGACTCGAGAAATAATATATGTGATAAAATGTCGCCAACTAAGTAAGGTTAGACACATTGAGGAATCCTGACTTTGAGAACTTGTTTATTTTATAATAACTGAGCTGAGGAGGCATTAGACACGCGCGGACCGGCCCATATTAATGTCCGTCGCAATTACACATACCTCGGACAGGTTTCCAAACTGGGTCTAGCCGTATTATTTATATAGGGATATGTTATTTATACCGGCAGGGACAATATCTTGCATTGTGTTGGTACCCCTGCTCCGGCTATGGGTGATAACGTGCCCAGAACTATACCGGCAACGGATTTATATTGGCTGAGTTTTGTACAAACATGGAATTATTGGTTTTTATTTTTGGTTTATTGCGTCATTGTGAACGCGGACTTCGTATTTTGTCTGGGAAATATGTCGTGTCGGACTGAATAAGGGGGGGGGTGAATAAAATTAATAAACTCCCAGTGTATCCGACCGAGATAAAGCCCAAGGATTTGGCGCACATAGAACAGTGATAGACATTGCAAAAATGTATAGTGAAATAAAATTAACTTACATTTTACTATCACACTATCACTATCAAGTACAAAGAGTGACCGCGATTAATCGATTTTAAGGTCTAACGCACACTTTACACTTACGATTTTAACACTTTACACTCACACTTACATTTAGGGAGGCGATAATTGCCTCAATGTGCTTTTCACCTTAAAAATTAAAAAAAAAAGATTCATTATTAATCCCTTTTTATACTTGAATACTTTGGTTTACAAGTAACGTAATTATTTTCTAAATTATTATTTTTAAAAGTCTTTTGAATTAACTTTTAGGCCTATGTTGAGTAGCTCCGTTACAACCGAAACGGATGTTCTTCCCCTCTCCGCCGTATAAACGTTTCTCATTGTAGAAAATACTCTTTCCACCGGTGCTGATGTATCAAGTGTGCTAGTACATCCAGAACTCCACCATTTGAAAATGTTTATAATTCAATGTTGTACTTTGAAATTTAAGCAAAAGACTTCCTTCCATCTTTCTTTCTTTTTTGGTAGGACTTCCCTACATTTTTGCTTCAGTTTCACTAAACTCTAAATGAAAACAGAGCGAAATTCCACCACCCGACACACGCATACATTTTAACTTAATTTATGTTGAACGATTTCAATAAATACTCTCATGTAACTCTGGTTTGTCCAAATCTTTTAGTTTTTGAAGTCCATTCTTGGTCTAAATAAACATTTTTTTAACTGGATATGAAAGCCGGTTTAAATATAATGTCCGAGCAGTCCGGACTGCTCGGACTTACGAGTTACACGTATCGTTTGGTCAAACCAAATTTTATCGTGTGTATTTTAATCGTATCATTGTGTTTAGTGTTTGTAACGTGTGTTTTCAATGTTTTGTTTAACTTTGTGACGACCTCGACAGAGGGAATTGACATTTTGTATTACGGCCTAAAGATGAAACTGTAAGGTTTCGAAACCGCGGTAGCCTTTATGAGGTGAGTTGATAGACCACTGACGGGAAGAATGGGTCATAATACTAATCATATAAACTCCAGATAGATTTCTTTCAAGTAGTCACAAACCGTTTAAACAGTACGTTAATCACAGGCTAATTTGTCTTCCAATCAGTTAGTAAATAGACTACTAAACGGAAAATAGGTCATAATCCTAATTATATAAAATTGTTAACGAACTCTCAAAACGTTATCTGCAGGTTATGATCAGAACTTATTTAAAGGTTACGGATATGTTTGTTGATATTCAATACCTCATTTACCGCTAATATCGTTTCTGTTTAATCACAATGAATTATACAGAGAAGGTAATGTATTTTTCCGGATCACTTATTGTGTCTACTTTTAAAATGAAATGCTTCCCCGTAACTGACCGCACCGGAAGCACCGTGTCTGGCTACTAGGATTATTATAAAACAGCGAGCGTAAGAAAAAAGAAATGATTTGATCGAGCAGGCAATGAGGCAATGAGCGAAGTGTTGATGATATTTTTATTAATCCAATGTAACTGTTGGAGCGTACAACCACATCAGCCCGGGCGGGACCTGTGCATTCCCATGTCCGTGGTCATCCATGGCCGTAACTTAAGCCGCTTTGTTTTCTCCAGTAATGGTTAAGTGACATAAAACGTAAACTTATAGCATTATGGGAAAAATAGTTTAAGAATTCATTTCGTAAATCTTCATAGGCAGTAACGAAAAGCTATGAAAGAATGATCTTTAAGAACCCGTAGTTATTTTCATGAATCATCAATCGCGTACAGAATTTGGAAAACTTACATAACATATGGTTTACACGAAAAGTCAAAAATTGTTAGTTCAATCTGCGCGTGCGCAGTGACTGGCCGCCGTGAATATTTATACAATAGACTACGTTTGCAAACGTTTATTCTTTCTCTTTGAAACGAAACTATGATTGAGGCACTGTGATTATTTTTATCCGAGTAATTGAAGTTTTATATTTCTTCGACAGAAACTGTCGCTCATTTATTCTGAATTGTCTCTACCCATATCCGGCACTGGTAGCCTATGGGTTAAAGCGATCTTGATACGCTACAAGTTACGTTTATGTTTTTAAGTCACCTGCTCTAATGTTTTTAGCGTGAACTTTGTCCTTATCGTAGAAATGTGTTTTTCTAGTTTTAAATCGTTGATTTAAGTAAATTACAATGAGACTAATTTTTTCATTATGAAGTAAATTACAGTTTATTGTGAATTTCCAATCGTTCATTATGAAGTAAGCGAAATTACAATTTATTATGATTTACCGATCGTACATTATGAAGTAAATTACACTTACGAATTCGCAATCGTTCATTACCAAGTAAATTACAATGTATTATGAATTTCCAATCGAACATTATGATGTAAATTACAATTGTGAATTCTCAATCGTTCATTATGAAATAAATTACCAATTGTTCATTTACTCAAAAAAGTTTTTTAAAAAATTAAAAATTACATTTTTTTAAAATTCTGGTTAAAAGTGTTGTCCTTAAGTATCATTTTAAAACGTTGCTTTATTAAAATATTAGTGCTGATGAAGATGTTGAAATCAGATTAAAAACAAGTACAGGTGTTAATTTTTGGGTATTCCCTTCCGTCAAATTTTCTAGAACACTGTGAGTGTTTACTTTCCTGAAATTAATTATTTTAAAAATATTTGTGAAACATATAATTACTTCTAAGGTATATATATACTGTAAACCTTTGACCCATAGAAGAAATATGAAACGAATATTAGACCCTAAACATTTTAAAACATTCATACAAGCGATGTGAATAACAAAAGTAATTAATATCTGTAAAATGAATACGACTATTAGGAACGTAAAAATATCGTTCCTTAAACTTTTAATTAACATCGGCCAAGTATATCGCTCCATTAAAGTTATTATTCCATTTCGATTCGCTCGTGATGGTGACGGTCCTCCTCGTGTTTTGCCTTCGTTCCACTCGCTCAGCTCCACTCTGACCTTGACTCTTGACTCTGGTGGTAATTTTGTTTTTTTAGCTAATGAAAAACTAATGTGGGAAATATACCTTAATTTGTATGTGATAATTTGGATTTTATTATTTCTAATTATCAGTTTTTTTTTACTTTATCATTGTTCGAATAATATGAACAGTTAAAAATCGATCTAAATTGAACTGATCAGTGTTTATTTCTGGTTTGTGTTAAAATAGTTTTATTACTGATTTTAATGTTAATTTTAACTTACAAACAGTTGATATTAAATGGATATGGACTCTTATCTACATCATATACGAATGTAAAACATCTGTGCTGTACCAATATATACGACTGTTAATTCTTTAATAATTGTGATAGCTGGGCTGGAAATGTAGTACAACCTAAACAATTTTGTACTAAATGGGTTGTGTTAGCAATACAATGGCGTTAATTATAATTAAAGGTGTATCGTTAAACATATTAATGTACGTGATTTCAAACAAATTAATATTAAATATAAACAACTTAAGGTCAGTAGTGGGTTTAAAGTGACGTATTTAAGTTTTGTAAGCTAAAATCATAGCATTGAGCCACGAATTCATTGGAAACGATCAGCTTTCTTTATAGACTTTAAGTCACTTCAATAATACTAATACAATGTGTTGTATTTTTTTACATGTTATTGATGATATCGTGAATTAAAAATGTTGCCTTGCAAAAAACGCCCAAAAAAGATTTCACATCAAAACTTTAGTATATTAAATATCGATTTCTGATTTGTTTTGATTGTAGTCACTTTCACTTTCAAACCCTTCTTAGGTCAAAAACGTTTCAAAAATTAGAAATAGCGTTCTTTTAATTTGATATTTATTGATTATTTCTACTTTCATGAGTTTCAAACAAAAGTTGCTAGGCGCGCCTAAAAGTTTTAACTACAAAAAAAATAGTTTTTGCTTGGATGTTTGTAAATATCTCGGAGCACATCCATGGCGACTAAGTTAGTTGACTGATCCTGATAAATAATCGCAATTATAGTTACTCATATCAATGGATTATTTTATCATTACTCCAAAATAGTTGTAAAAAACAGTCAAAAGTCAGATGTTTTCAAACTCGCTCCAAGAATTTTTATGTTTTTTTTTTTTGACAAAAAAATTTTGATGCTTTTCAAAAAATAAATCATCTTGACATATGGTGTAAACCATACACAGCAAATTTTATCGACATTAGAACTGTCAATTTGTTTCCAGCGATATCCACAAACACATAAATCGAAGTAATAACTATTTTATAGACTGTTTGGTAGACCTAAAAAGTACATATCCATCGAAATATCACGATCAAAGTTGTCAAAGTCGCCCATACTTTCAACATATTCGTTGAATTAGAAAGTAAAACAATAGGGATGTCCAAAATGTGCCTTCACACCAAATTTTTACAGTAATTAAGAAAAAATTGGTTCTTGTCTAGAAATGGATATACCGAAAGCTCAGTATCAAGTTCTGCGGTACCTTACCCAACATACTCTCGGTGCATTCTGTAAAACGAGAAAATTAAAAGACAAAGTTAGGAAAAAGCTAAGTATTTATACAGGGTGTTTCAGGAATAAACGGAAAGAATTGTAGGGCGAGTTTTACCAGTGAAAAAGTGTATATAAACATGAGTCCGGAAACGCTTCGTTAGTGAGTTACAGCTGAAAAAAGAGGGAAATTAAGCCATACTGAAATTCTATGCACCTAAATTAAGAGGTAGTCTTGATAGTTTCTTGTGGCTTTCGACCTGAAAAATTGGAATAAAACTGGTCCCAGAGCTGTAAGTCAAGAAGATTTTTAAGAAAACCTGTGTAAAATGCAAATATAAGAGACAAAGCAACACATTTTTCATGTTTGGCCTGCAATACGCTGTTATTTTTCCAATAACCAAATAAAATAAAAAAACTTGTTGAAAATTCAATTCTGAACAAAATTATGCAAATAAAGTCAACTAAAAAAAAAATTATGAAAAAGCGAATTTTATTAACATAAAAGTATTTACAACGGGAAAAAGACATTAATTTTCAAACAGAAAGAATAATACGAAAATATGTATGTACGAAAATTGCATTATTAAATTTTAATTGCATTTATACCTAATCAGTTTTTCTCAATTTTTGTAATTTTAAAAATGATTATACTTAGATATTGAAATACCAACTACATTCTAGTACTTTTTTCAAAAAAAAAAAAAAATCCCTGCCCTACGAGGATACCGGTATGATTTTAACTTCCCAGTGATACTTTGCGACAATAGCTTCCAACACCACTTCACTCTTACCCCACCTTTGCAGTCTTTCGTATTTCCAACCGATTAAAACCCACTCAACGGACAATCTAGCCTAAAAATTTTGTTACGTTGATCCTGTAGCGATCTTTCCGCAACGATTGCCCCGAGCAAGGGTAAAGGACGTTGCATCCCTTATTGTTCCATCCCTTATTGTTTCCTCCCTCGACACTATTATATTTATGCTAATTTAAGACAAGGTGTACTTGTTAGCGCGCAGCGGTAGCCCTATTCAATTTGAAAAACCAGTTAACAATTATTTTTACTTAACTATAGATTGTTTTTTACTTCGCTTTGTCTTCCACCCTCGTGCTTTGGGTAATCTCTCTCGCGCGTCGCCGATCACACATTGTTTCCTACATGTGGGAGAGCGCGTTCACCCGGCCCTGGTCCTGGAGATCTGACAGCTTGTGTCGGACGTGCACACTTTATTGCATACTAATTAGCTTTCGAATTATACTGGGATCGTGACGTCATAGCGTTGTAAAGTATGGCCCAGCGATTAATTAAGGGAACTTTTGACGCTGCGTTAAATTTATCGGAGAGAGATTGTACGACAGCCAGTCGGACTTTAAAATATAGGCCAGTGACAAGTTTGCGGATGTTGTTTCATTTATCTTCTATTAGAGAGCGCTGGACGTTAAGTTTCTGAAACGAAGCTTTTAATGTTAACTGTGGCGAGAGAAGTGAATAGAAAAAAAGTGTCCCGAAATTTTTAATGACACGGAAACGAGCAAACGAATTTCGTCTCTCTTTTTCCCCTCCTTTACATAACAGTTCACACGTATTACATGAAAACTTTGTGTTGCTTTAGTTTCGGTGTTTTTCTTTAATTGAAGAACACGTGCACGTTGTAACCGTTTATAATATATTCGAAATTAATATAAACTTTTATAATACTTGTTATATTGCTAGTTTTAACAGCATAGCCTATCAGCTGTTTGTTACGAATTAATATAAAACAATCGATATTTTACTGTAACTGTAAATAATATCTAAGCTAGGTTCACGTATTTATTTATTTTAAAAAAACAAGATATTTGTAAACATACCGTCAAACTAATTACACATTCAGCAAATATATCATTGATAAAGATTTCGCTTCTGTCTGTACGTGTAGGAACACTTTTTACCATTTATAAATACCACTTTTTCACTACTTTAATTTAAAATCATTATATATTGCAAATTTTCCATTTTAAAAGTTTATACATTTTTAAATATATAGGCCCACCTTTAGCCCATAAATGATATGGCGAAAATATTTTTTTAATTCGGTGGTTACAAACATATTTTTATTTTCAAAATTAAAGAGTAAAAAAATAATTAATATTTTTCATCAAAGTATAACACATGATTGCAAATGTGTTTTGGTTTTTAGGGCACTTTGAAATCCACATGACCTGTGCCCTCTTTTAATTTTAAACAACAAGTGATCTAACATTTTGAATATAGTTTGTAATTTAAACGAATAAATATTTTTTTTTAAATATGCTCAAAAGTATTATTGTTTTGAAAGTTGAAAATGTAAAAGTATGAGAATATTGTGTTGTGTAAAAATATGGAATTATTATCAGAATCGTAAGTAAAGCATTTTGTTTTGAATTCTAAAAAGTAGTTTTACTTGGATGTCTATCTGTCTATTTGTCTGTACACAGTGCTGGAAATATATTAGTCGATTTTGATGAAATTTACCATGCAATACTGGTTTGCCTACATCTATAAATTATTTTTTTTAATTAAGTTCTTTTTTTGTACAAAAATTGTAAAACCTTTTTTCAAACGGTCTCTAAACTAAAAGTATGTGTAGGCGTGACATCAAACAAATCAAATAATTCGGAAGCTGTAGGACAACATTAAAAATCAGCCTAATGCATGATATATTAATCAGATTTGCCTCAATTTGTGGTAATAAGAAGACAAACAACATCGGTCAGCGTACCGTACGAAGTAAAATAAATTAATGTTTTGGTAATAAATTGATGAAACAAATTAAATCAAGATCACAGCTAAGGGTTTGTCTTCGTTTCGATTTACTTTGGAAACACAGTTTTAACATGTATCATGTGTTAGGGCTGATTGTGATGTTGGATTTTGCTCGATTCGTGCCAATGTCATATTGCATATAATAGTATATCTCTATCTATAATTCGGTCTATAACGTTCTACGCCGTCTTCCGATCTCCAACCTCCACCGATCGCGGTCCCACCACAGGTCTTCTGGTAGATCCATTTTTTTATTTCCTTTTCGACTCCCTCTCTCCAGCTCAGTCTCGGCCATCCTCGTATTCTTCTTCCAGGTGTTCGCCATTGCATGATTTTTTTGGGAATTGGCTCATCCGGCATTCTTTGTACATGCCCGTACCAAACCAGTTGTTTTGTTCTTTATATCTTCTACAATTGTATGCCTTACGTCCATTATCCTCCGTATACTTTCATTTCTCACTCTCTCTCTTTTCTTGATCTTCCTGCCGCTCTTCTCCAAAAGTCCATCTCAGTAGCCAACAGCATTCTTTCTGTTCTGCTCGTAATTGGCCATACCTCACTACCATATGTTATAATGCTTTTTACAATTGTGTCATAAATTCTTTTTTTATTCTCTTTTGAAATGTTTTGATCCCACAACACTCCGTTCAGCATAGATACAGCTCTCCTTCCAAATACTATTCGTTCTTTAATTCCTTCATCTAATGTACCATCTTGTGACATTTTAAGTCCTAAGTACGTATAATTTTGAGAATGCTGTATCTTCCGTCCATCTTCTAAAATTATGTCGTGCTGCCGTCCTCCAATGCACATGCACTCCGTTTTCCCCAGATTCACTTCAAGTCCCCACTTACTGTATTCCTCTATTAATTTGCGAGCCATATATCCGAGGTCCTCATGATCTTATGCGAGGACAATCTGGTCGTCCGCAAAACATAGCGTGTATAGAGTGTTGTTGTCTTGTAGAGGAATGCCCATACCTTTACATTTGTTTTTCCATCCTTCCAGGGCCTGTTCTAAGTAAATTTTAAACATTGTTGGGGAGAGGCAACATCCCTGCTTAAGACCCTTATTCGTTTTAAATCCTTGGTACACTTGTCCTTTTATTTTTATCTTGGCTATCGCATTTTCATATAGCCTTTTCGCTGCATTTATTAAGTCAATATTTACATTTGTTTTGGTTAAGCATTCCCACAATTTACAATTTGGGACGCTATCGTAAGCTTTTTGCAAGTCCACATGCAATAGGTGGATCTCCTGGTGCACTGCTGTTTTCTTTTCTATTACTTGAGTGACAGTGTACAAATATAATAGTATATTTAAATATAAAAATATAATTGTGACTACTTCTAAACAGCTGATCTCGCACAACAGCTGTTGCTTCAATATCATTTCAATTGAGGTAATGTTAAAGATTCAATTTCTAAATAAAATGGACAAGAAAAAAATATGTTTTAAATGAAGAACAAAGATTAAGAAAAAATGAACTAGAAAGAGTATGACGATTAGAAAATAAATTAAAAATAAATAAAATAAAACATGATTTATATTTTTGGTTCGGTAACAAACGTTTTTTTTTAATTTGACAGACTACACTAATATTTTGAAAAGTTTTGTTAATTCCTTTCTAACTACAAAGAATTTGTAAGTTTAAAACACTACAAATCTGTTGTATAATCTCTATAATTAAAACACGGAAAGTTGATGTTCCTGTACATTTTTCTATAATTTCAGATGGACTGTTAATGGACGCCAAGTAACTCAAAAGGTCGGATAAGATTTAGTCGTTGCGGTATTTTCCTAACAATAAACTTAACTGGTTTCTCCGCATTAATGCAGCTGGTCAAAGAGCGCTTTGCAAGAAAAATATTATTTCCTAGAAGATAATTTTAACTTTTTACCCCTCATTTGCCGCCGTTACCAGAAACAGTAAATTTTGTAACGAGATTTTAAATGGCTTCGTCATTGCCGGAGATCAGTCCGAGCGGAACGGAAATATAGTAAAATATTTTACACTTAGAGTTGGCGTTTAGCGTTCGGATGTTACACGGTCGTTCTTTGTGACGGGCGAGAGATTAGTGATAGCTAATGTAAACAGTTTTATTATCTTTATGCAATACACGGTAGCGTTCCGCCTTGCAAATTTTGTACACTCAACTGCAAAATCACAAACGCTTAAAAAAAATATACACTCACGCTTAGCGTAAATAAAAACAACGTGAAAAATATGTATAGTGTTAAAAAAAAATTCAAAAATAAAAGATATGGTTTTCCAAATCAAAACCAATAAATAAATCATTTAAACATATATCCGACAAGCTTCGTTTTCCTACTAGCCGCCATTTTGTTTTAACAAAATATTTTATATTTCTTGAACGGTTAGACAACAAAATAGCATGCTTCTTTAACTGACTGATTGGGAAAAAATAATCAACTTCATATATTCACTTGATTTAAAATGGCGGACGTATAAAAATGTTAACCAGTCAATAACGTTGATGGTTGAAATGTTGTGATGTCATATATCATGTTCGAAATTATCAAGAGATCTGAAATTAACTCATTTAAACTCTATTTCAGTCAATTAGAATCTAAAATCCAAGTTTTATAATGTTTTTGCAACAATGGGTAATTTTTACACTTAAAAATAAAAAGTATCCCCGTTGCTATAAAAAGTTTGATAGTTGTATAACTTCTATGATTCAAAATTGAAATGTATACGCATGTTTGTAAAATTTAAGAGTTTTCTAAAGAAATGGGTTTTAATTAATTTGATTGTAAGATTTTTCCCCTAAAAAACAATTACATTTATGGGTATAAAGCACAGGCTAGAAGACATAAAACCTTACTTTTTTTTATTTTGAGATATGGAAACCGACATATTCATTAATTTTTTTTCCACAAACACCTTTTCTTCTTTTTTGTCTTAAAGTTCGTACTGTTAGGGATCAGCGATAACGGTACGGGTAAAGGAACGGCAGTAACTGCAAGTAGAACTAACAACCTTCAGGTGCGCAGTTCAGGGACCAAACGGACTTACTTCTGAACTGCGCACTTCAAGGTAGTCAGTTCTAATAGCACTTACTGCCGGGCCGCAGTGCTTTGGGTTCTTTTTATT
The DNA here is from genome assembly GCA_022606455.1 of Callitettix versicolor. Taxonomy (NCBI): domain Eukaryota; kingdom Metazoa; phylum Arthropoda; class Insecta; order Hemiptera; family Cercopidae; genus Callitettix; species Callitettix versicolor. Next base: position 12,978,984 of record CM040187.1, read on the forward strand.
TATTATAAATCTGTCATATTTTTAACGAATTTTCATTGGTTTTCCAAAATGAGCTATTAGAGCGGCCATCATGGTAAGACCCAGACTCGGGACCTTGAAATTAAACCCTATCGTTATTTCTAGATAACCTTTGAGTGTGTGTGTGTGTGTGTGTGTGTGTGTGCGTGCGCGTGCGGGGAACATTTTAAATCTTTAAAATTCATAACTTTTTTGCCTTAGATTTTTCAAAATCCAGTTTCACTATTGTAATCAACGTTAAAAACAACATAAATTAGTATTATGAATTTTCAAAATCTTTGTACGTAAGAATATATTTTTGGAGGCCGTCAGGGTTAATTTTCTTATTTACAATGTAATTTACTGATTATGATTGTGACATCAGATTTTCAGAATGGTAAGATAAAGATATTTTTTTGGAAATTCGCTTCTATCACGTCAGCGAGACAGCTGCGTGCAGCGATTATTTCTTATAGTAAGCGACTTTTAATGCAGACACAATTGGCTACTTTCATGTTTTTTTTTATATGTATGTAATTTCTTTGTATTATTTTATTTAACCTTTGTTGTTTCGAAAATTAAATCTTCTTATCATTTGACAATCACACACAACACATTTTACTAACATTTATTTCAGCACTGTATTTCATTCAATCTGATATTAACAATATTTTTTAAACAGTTAAGTATTCATGAATTCTCCTTACGTTTCTGTTAACACCACTAAAGTACAAAGTCTGTATTTTTCAATTTTATGGTTTGGACGCTAGCGTTGCTGTGTCGCTAAACATACATTCGATCACGCGAAAACCCGATCTTCGGTTAGTATTGCAATGTTGTCGCACATAATAATTAAAACTGGCCCAAGTTGGCAACAGTGCGTGTTTGGAACACATTGTAATTATTGTACTCTTCAACAACGGCATATAAATTCACTACTTAACTCTGACAATCTGATACTGATAATTCAAACATGGAATGTTGCCAAACAGACAAACAACCACACCTTGTCATTCGTCATTCCAGAAATTAGTTTTTAACAGATTTATGTCTATTCTGCGAGAGCTTTATTTCTCTGGCAGTCAGTAATGTAGGTCTTGAAGCGTAAAAAAGTTGAAAAATAAATATTTTTTTGTAAGTAGTAAAAAATTTAGCAATCGTAAAGAAAATTGATTTGAGATTTTGATGGTATCATCTTTTTCCACGATAATTACTATAGGTTTCAGATACTCATTGAATTAATTATCGTAAAGTTTATCTAACTCATTAGAGCCGATTTTGAGAAAGAACAAATTATTGAAGTGAAACATTTTTTTAGGCGGACACTTCTTGTAAGAGAAAAATGTAATTCACGATAGCACGAGTAATATGTTAAAAAACGGTCACTCTTACCATTAGTATACGTAATTAGTATTTTTGAAATGAATTTAAGTCTGTGTGTGTGTGTGTGTGTGCGCGCGCGCAAAAGCTTCTTAGCCGACTTCAAATTCATGTTTTTAGGTAGTGTGCCGGTATTTCGATACCATATTTTATTTATTTAAAGTATTTCAATTTTCATTCTTGTAAATTAACAAAAACTGAATTTCATTAAAATCATTTTAATACATTATGAAAAATGGCTTAGTGCTGTGATTTTTGCTTGTGAAAATATGGAACATAAGTTCAAAACCCACTACTGACTTTTTTTTTATTTATTAATTTAAAATTATGTACATAAGTTAAATAATAAATAATTAAATTATTTTTAAACACATTTTTCAATAGTTAATATAGCTTGCCCATTGTACTAGTATATAAATAAATTAGTTTAATTTATTAACGAAAGTCGTTGTTTATAATTTTAATTCAGCAATAAAAGTAGTTGTTTTGCCCCGCAGGGATGCAGACTAGCTGCACCTATTGAGAGAATTTAGTCGTCCCTCGCGGTACTCGAGTCTAACACACTTGCACTTACAGCACTACACTTACGACTTTAACACTTTACACACACTTACATTTTAGGGAGGCGATAATAGCCTCAATGTGCTTTTCGCCTTAAAATAAAAAAAGTAGTTTTTATTTGCTATAATTTAACCAATACAAACCAGGAATGAACACCGATTGATTCACTGTTCAAATGTTCACTTCTGTCGGCCTGTATTGCCAGATATTTTAGTTTTTTTTTCGAGAAACTTACTTCAATTTTTTTTAAGTCCAATATGCTAAATTTCGTTAAAATTAATTGAACAGTTTAGTTTCCAACGAAGTGCTCAAACACAAACGAACAGACAGGCAGAAAAACAAACAACTGCAAGCGAAAACCACTTTTTTAAACTCATTGGTCGTAAAAACTGATAGATCTATCAAAATCTGAAGACAAGTGTGTTCGCGGTCATCAAACTTTATACTTCGCAGAGTAAACACAAATACATGTGGTCATATGATTGCTTCTCAGATTAATTGTCAAGAAAACACTGCGTGAGTAAACCCAGTAATATCTTAATTATACCGAGTAACAACAATCATCAACCGAATAACAACCGAATACACTAAACCTCAAGATTACGAAATTTTCCAGTCTCTCCGAGATATTAAAATGTACCATGTACCTTTACGTTTAACTGCTATAGTTGCGCTATTGTATTAAGCAATCTAAAGTTATTGAAATATCAAAGGCCCAGAGGGATCGATAGATGCGTGCTCGGCTACGCCCCCCGCCTCTCTCTGCCTCCGGGACTGCGTTGAACAATATGAGCTTATATAATAATATTACAGTAACTATGCCACACACGAACTTTTTACTTGCAAATTAAAAAGAAGTTAAAGGTAACTTGAAACTGTAAAATGTATTTTGGTGGTTGCTGTTGGGGGAAGTAGTTGAAGAAAATGAAAATAGAAAATCCTGTATGAGCGCTCATCATAAGAAAATTAATTTTATTCAAATATAAAAATCTAAAATCGGATATCTATCTGTTATCTGGTATACGGTATCTGATATTTGATAACAGAGTCTTGTTTAAAAATTCATATAATTAATATTCTTGAAGTGAAGTGTTCTCCTCAAGTCTACCAGTGAGCTTCTTATGTTTAGTGAATTCATGTTTAGTGCTATGACTTCTGCTTGTAAAACCGTCGGACGTGAGTTAAGAAACCCACTACTGACTTTAACTGAGCAAAAACACTAACTTTTGCTATAAAAAAATTAATATTGTGATCCAATTTCTCTTGCTTTTTGTCTTCGCTTCTGAATCGTATTTTTTGTGGATTTAGCGAACACGCGTTTTGTAAAAATACTTTTTTCATAACGTATTAAAATGATTTTAATGAAATCCAGTTTTTGTTAATTTATAAGAATGAAAATTGAAATATTTTAATTAAATAAAACATGGTATCGAAATACCGGCAAACTACCTACATACATGAATTTGAAGTCGGTTAAGAAGCTTTTGCGCTAGCGCGCGCGCGCGCGCACGCACACACACGACCACAGATTGGACTGATTAAATTTTGTTTCTTCCAATCGCGAACCATTCTTTAAGTAATAAAGTTTAATATGTTTCAGCATTTGAGTAAACTTAAAACGTAGTTCCTTCTTCTCCGATTTACAGTGGTTTGATAACTACCAAAAACAGAATATTTGTGAAGAAAAAATTTACTTTTGGAAATTCTTTTGTAAGTAAAAAGGAATATGTTTTCAGAAAATACACAGTCCGTCAGCTAGTTAGGGGTTATTTTACTCATGAATTTAATAAATATCCTATACTTCTGTATAGACTACTTGTATACCTTTTAATTAATATAGTAAGAAAGTAAAATAATGGCGTAATAGTGACAAATTAAGTGGTTTAACGAGCAGAAAGCTCTCTCGCGTATCAATATGAGCTGTTTCATCCTGGTTGAAGCGAATTAAAAATAAATAAGTAAATATATAAAATAACCAAATTGTTTAAACAAACGTTTTAATAAATAAATATTTTTGAAAATAAAAATACAAAACAAAGCCTGACCTCGGTAAAATGCACAACTTTTTTAACTTACATTTCTTTGAGAATTGTATTTGACCATCAGAAATACATTATCAGGTTCATTTTTGCCTTTTAAGTAAGATCTTAAAATGTACAACTTATGCAAATTTTAACAAGATTTTCAACGGCCGCCATTTTGTAACGGTGTAACGAAATCTTACTTAAATACAAATGTGTTAATTTTAATTGGTTGCGTTTTAATGAAATCAGACATACTTTCGAAAACTACAATCATAAGAAAAGAATATATAAGCTTTTAACTTCTCAACGAGTTCAATTCATCGTCCCAGATCTAGGGACCTTGCTCTAATAGCTCATGTCTAATGGGAAATTGCGCTAACTAATTATATAAAAAACAATGATTTTCGGTGACGCGTGCTTGAGAATCTTATAGTTACACGTATCCATTAAAAACAGCGTGATTGGCTAGCGAAACGTCTAAAGTGTATAACTTAGTACCTACGTACCACCTCCGAAACCTTACTTGACCCATCACAAATCGCCCGTACAGGATAATTTTACACTCCACCATAACCTATAACAAACAATAGATCACCATGGCAACATGCGCCTCGGGTGAATCAAACCTCTGGAGAAAGCAAATCTTCCAAAGGTCGTAGTAGCGTCTAAGCATCGAGTGGCTCCTTTCACTCCTCCGTTACATAAAGTGTATGCCAACGAGCTGTGGTGTACAATAGCTCGTAAAGTACCGGGAGTATTGTTTCCTTGGCTCCTGGCAGAGGCGTGCTCCTGCACTGCCCGGGTGTGATATATTTTTAATTGTTCTGATCTACTGTGATGCACGTCGTGTAAGGGTGTCCACACAAACTGTGCTGATTGGTGTGTGGCTGTAGTCTACCTGTTCACTACGGCTGTTCTACCTGTTCACTACGGCTGTGCTCGTCAAAATACACAACGGTTATAAAACAAATTATTATTTATATCTCGGCACACAGCTGTCTCCCTGACGTGATAGAAGCAATATACAAACAGTAACAATTTTAAAATAACTTTTATCTTACTCATGTATGAAATTCTGATTTCATAATTTTAAACGTTCAATTGAAAAAACAAAAATAAACCCTGACCATCGTCAGATAAATTTTCGTCTTTTTGACAGAATTTTAAAAAAATGTAAATGATGTAATGCATTTGTTAGTTTTAAAGCTGATTACAATTGTGAAATTAGATTCTGAAAACGAAAATAAAGTCTGAACCCTATTAGGTTCTTTTTTTGTTTTTTTATTAACTTTTAAACCGTATTTTTTAAAATAATATACTCATAGGAGGTATGAATCTTTTTCATTATAGACAAGCTACAATTAACTTTATTTTTTTATTTTATTTATATTTTTTTGTTATTTTAAGGCGAAAAGTACATTAAAGTAATTATCGCCTCCCTAAATGTAAGTGTAAGTATAAAGTGTTAATCGTAAGTGTAGTGTTGTAAGTGTAAGTGTGTATTAGACTCGGGTACCGCGAGGGACGTCTAAATCCTCTCAATAGGTGCAGCTAGTCTGTATCCCCTGCGGGGACAACTACCTTTACAGTCATCAACAACTGCGCAGACCCACCGTGTCTTCTATTTATCGTGGAATAGACTATCCACCAGCTCACGTGGTAAAAACTAACACTTTTTCTTTCCTTACAGAACCAGATCACACGGCTTGACTCTCCTTAGCCGTCTCACCAGATCGCTGGTATTAAGCAACTGAACAACTTCTAGGTTCACACGCTGGTTTAAGTGTTCCTTGTGCTTCTCGGCGAATTTTTTAATTTCGTTGGCAACTGTCTTAACTTTTAAGTATGTATCATGGAGCCCTCACAACGTTTCTAAGTACTTTATTCTAAAATACCTGGATCATCCAAATGGTACTCTTCTTAGCATAGCCCCAAATCTGAAACCCATTGGTCCAGCTAGGCTTTAAGTTTTGCTTCTACAAAAGAAGTGTATTGTATAATGACAACTCTGAATTCTTTCCAAGTAGGCAGTACATTTTCCTATAATTTTTATATTCATTTATTCCTTCTTCTTTTTAACATTCTCTCTCCAACGACGTTTATTCCCAGATACTTTTCAATGTTCCCATAAGGATTTATTTGATAGTTCACCAATACCGGTATTGAGACCGATTTCCTGTAAGTAAAATTTATGTGTGTTGATCTCATTTCATATAATGCAATTCTCCATTCCTTGCTCCAGCTGTTGACTGCATCCAAGGCTGTCTGTAGTCTTGTTATGGACGGTTATGAATATTCAAATCTTCCTTCTTGTTAGGATTATTATCACAGGTGTTTGAAGTGGCTACTCTTCAAGAAGCAGTCAATCCTCTAGCCCATGCTCATCATTTCCTAACACGACTGTCTCAACTAAGTATTGAATAATTGTTTCTTTCAGTTAAAATGTCAGTGTTATTGTATAGATATTTTTTCTGTTGTCCTTTAATGGTACTTGACTGAGGTTATGTGGATTTTTCTTGAAGCTTTTCAGTGTTGTTGGACAAAAAACATTTCAGCAGCAAAAAAGTTCTTTTCTAACGATTGAAGGTCTTCCTGACCTCTTGGTATCTCAAAAAGGACACGAAGCCTAACTTTTTCAGGCCTGTAATTGATTGGAAATCTATAATCAATACTTTTTAAGACAATCAATATTGGGAATTTATAATTAATACTCTTTCAAGACTATGAATGATTGGAAATCTACAGATAATACTTTTCAAGACTATAAATAATTACGAATTTATAATCAATATTTTTTCAAACCTTTAGTAATTGGGAATCTGTAATCAATACTTTTAAAGACTATATATATATAGTCTTTGGACGTATGTGATTGGACAATATATGATTTGGAATCTATATTCAATATCTTTTCAAGACAATAAATGATTGGGAATTTATAATCACTATTTTTTCAAGACTTTAATAATTGGAAATACATGAAATACTTAGTCAATATTTGTAAAGAATATATATATATATATATATATATATTTTTTTTTAACGTCCGACTATTGTGCACCCTTGAGCTAATGCAGACGGTGGGATGATTTATAGCGTATGAAAATGCCAAGCGCTCGCCGGGAATCGAACCCGGATCCTCGGGGTGAAAGCCTAGTACGCTATCCACTAGACCACCAAAAAAAAAAAAAAAAAAGACCACCAAGACGCTCTCTCTCTCTCTCTCTCTCTCTCTCTCTCTCTATATATATATATATATATATATATATATATATATATATATATATATATATGATTTTTTTTTATCATAATAAAAACATCATTATTTTTATTATGATAATAAAATACCTTTATTTTTATTATAAACCATAATAAACAGTTAATAAATAGTTATATATTTATTATATATATATATAATTTGGAATTTATAATCAATATCTTTTCAAGACAAAAAATGATTGGAAATCAAAAATACGTTTTCAAGGCTATATCGATTGGAATATACAATCAATATTTTTTCAAAAATGAATATTTAATTTGGAATTTACAATAAATATCTTTTCAAAATTTACAAAGCTTTTCATACGCGACTTCAGTGCTGTTTTATTGAATCTTAATTATACCTGCAATGAATATTTTTTGCTCTATGTTTGAGCAACGAATAGCAAAAGAACAACTATTTAGGCCTTGACATATTTTTAAATAATCTAGTACATCAATTAGTATTACTGATTGCTTAGTGCAGTACTGAAAAACACAAACTACACAACAGCCGTAATTAAATTTGAATGTACAAAAAAAATATCCGAGCAGGTGAATCATACTTTCAGAATTACTAAAAGCGAGAGAAAATATACGATGGGTATTTTCAGTTTCGTAAACAAAACGCGAGGTATGAAAATATACGAGCATGGATGATAATGCACAGTTTAATGCACTGCGCGTTTGAGCGTTCCCAATATGCGCGCTGATTCATTCACACGTCATCAGTCAAAGCATTAACTTATCTACTTAGCCTACAGGTGTTTAGAATACACTTATTTATAGTCCATCTTTAATTGGCTGACTATATTCGTTGTGAGGAGTGTATAAAGGGTGGGTTATAAATCAGGCAGCAAATCTTATTTCAACGATTTTATATTTTATATTCTTGCTGTGCTAAATATAGTAATTGTTGACAGTTAAAATACGATTTTTTTAAAACTTTTAACAGAAAGAGATCTGTTGAACAAATTCGAGATTCAATAACTCGGTTGAAAATAGTCATATAGGAATGAGTTATTGTTTTAAAAAGGAAAAATGGAAGTTTGCGCCAGTACACTCTGACATTTGTGACAGTTAACCATATTTTTCGATTTTCTAAGTTCGATACAGTTCACGAAAATAACTGAATCAACTTATTTAAACTTATTTTCGTTTCCAAGGCCTTTATAATGATCAAAAACTCTTTATAACAAATATCAGAATTTCTCAAAATCGGCTTAATTGATTTTTATGAAAAATTCTTGAAATGCTTAGTAGTCTTTATATTAAACGTGAGTTAGAAGTTGGTAACAAAACTTCCAGTAACTTGTTTTCCATTGTAAATCCACTAATAATTGCGCAAGATAGAACAATAGTGATAAGGGACAGATGTTTAATAGCCCAGTCATGCAGGGGCAGTACTTACAGACACAGTAATAAAAAATGATTTCTGCACACGTAATTGTCGCTCAGCCGGTTGCCCCCTCCAGGCTTTTGTCTCGGGAAGAGGGTTCTCTCGGCCGATTACCCCAACTAATTGCGGGATACGAGCGGGGAGGGAGAAGGTGTTTCTCTAAAGAAAATCGGAAATTGGTATAATCGAACTAAGGACGCGACTGGACTGTGTGAGGTGTGCCCATTGGGAGCTAAGACGGTGATAAAAAGATCTCTCTTTGATTGCAACAGACTTGTTACGTAGCCCGGCCAGCTGCTTCTGAAGTTAAGGGATTAGTTCGCCACGCATATGTCGTCACCCCTTCTTTACACTTACTTACCTACGTTATTAAAACCTAAAAGGACTTTAACGCTATACGAATTAAATAGAAAGTATTGTGACATTTTGGTGGATATATCCTTATTTAAGTAACAAAAAATATTCTACTTAGGCCTGTATATCTATCCATCGTGACAGTTGTGTCTGTGCACATCCCTAGAAACTGAATTGAGTTCGATAAAACTATTTTTATGAATGAAATCTTTTTTAGAAAAAGAAACACTTAATCGAATTTTCCATAAAAAAACAATTTCTGTTATTGAACCAAAAATAAAAATCATATATCATGTTTTCTCTTCCTTTTTATTTTAATTACGATAATTTGTTCGTAAACACGACAAATTAACATAGATAGTTTTTAACAACATAACCGGAAACTTATTATAGTCTACCAGCTGTTCAATGAAATCAGCTGATCGTTAACGAATTAATATAAAACAACTGATATTATACCTGAAAAAATATACGTAATTATAAATACTTTAGAAATGCATTGTTCTGAAAACATGTTACTTGCCAACAATTGACTGTGTTCTATCTCAAACGTTTTAGGGTTCGGTGGTCGATGTGGCTAAAGCACCGGTCAGTCTGCTGCGTCTCTAAACTGCTTAATGTTCTTAGTACTGCAGTTGCTTTATTACAGTTAACACTGATCCTCGTAACCATTAGTCTAACTAGCATAAAAAATGGACGTTAAGGAAAAAATCTATTTTTTCAAGAAATAGATCATGGTACTTTGTAGGAATTCTTGAACATTTAGAATGTTTCCTGCCTTTTTTCTGTTATATTTAAAAAAACGGAACAACCTCCAATTGCATTGTTCCTATCTTTAATGTAGTTGGTGCATTATTTTGGTAATTGTGTCATATGAATAAAAACATGTGATATTAATTTAAAACTGATAGACGTTTTTAAAGGACTACTTCTTATCGCGGGGTATGGGTGTATGTTTTTCACGGGCAAAAATTCTTCAATTTACCGTCACGGAATGCTCTAATTTTTGCTTAGTGATTAATAAAGTGCATTTTTGAAGTGAAAATTGTACGGTTGCGGTTGACAAATATCGGTATAAACATTTGCTTTCGCGTCACGCTTGAATCCGTAATGCATACCTCACAGCATATATTGTTCTTGTACATATCTAGACTGGAAGTGACTATTTCAAAACATCTGATTTCGCACAATAGCTTCAATATAATTTCAATTGAGGTTATGTTTATTGTTTTTGTTAGTTTTAAAAATGTGTTTTTTTTCTAAATTTGTGTAGTTAAATTATTTAATGTGTTCATACATTAAATTGTACCAATTATTGAATGCTAGGATCACAAATCTTTTTTAGAAAAAGAAACACTTAATCGAATTTTCCATAAAAAAAACAATTTCTGTTATTGAACCAAAAATAAAAATCATATATCATGTTTTCTCTTCCTTTTTATTTTAATTACGATAATTTGTTCGTAAACACGACAATGTTTAATTACAATGTTTAATCCAGTGCAAAAGTTGTTAAGTAACTTTCACTACAGTACTTAATATGCATAGTCTTGATTAAAGCACCCCGAGAGAGGCTAACCTTAAAATTAATTATTATACTTAGACAGTATAACTGTCAAAAGTAGGGTTATAAAAAATCCCTTATGTAGCCCACGATACTAAAATTCATAGTCTGTGACAGTTTCAGTTAATTTTCACACACGCGAAATTTAATACGAAAATAATTTTCAAGAGTTGCTCTTTCCTGTATGCATCTAATTTTTATAAAAATAATTAAATCATAATAGTGAAAAGTATACAGTCAGACATGCCAAAAGAAGCAGTAACTTTTGTCGGTCAGTCCCGCACTGCCTACCTTTGTCTTTGAGCAATACAGTACAAAATCTACCAAAATTAATTAAGTGGACTGTTCATACTATTTTTTTTTGGAGACAGTTGTATTTTAAAACACGTAGGCTATATTGCCATTCTATAATGAATAGCACTGTTCGATTGTACTGTGTTCATTGCTTCTAGACACGGCTGTGCAAATCGTATATTCTAATACTAATTCTCACTAATAATTTCTTTACTAACCGATGCAATGCACCGCAGTAATTTATACATAAGAACGCAATAAATAATACACATTTTACTGAACATAAATAAATAATAATTAAATAAATGGATAAAGTATCGTTTTGGAATTATAAATCGCCTCTTGCTGCGATGCCAACACATTCCTGCGTCGCGGAAAGTTATGGCAGGAATCGAACGTGTGACTTATGGTGGTGCGACATGACAATGCTTCGGCACGCCTACTCGGCAGCGCCCGCCAGTCTACTGTCAGTGTACAGAACTTTCTATTATTTTAGGCCCAAACAATGAAATATTTTCGTTCAAAACATGAAATAAGTTTTCCCGCGTAATTCTAGTGTGTAAAGGTTATGGTTATTTAGATGTATGCACCCATATATTTCAGTATACGAAATAAATCGAGCCAGTGAGTTGATTATGAGAATTGATGCTTAATCTTTTTTCATAAATTATTTTGTTAAGTAAATTATAGATATTTCCCCTTCGTTAAAAAATACACTAGAAATGTATTGCACTAAAAGTTTTACTTGCCAACATTTGACTGTGTTTTATCTATTTCTTTTTAGTTATATTTAAAAACACGAAACAACCTAAAATTGTATAGTCCCTACTTTTAATAATATTAAGTTGGTATATTTCTTTGGCAATGGTGTATCATGTGATCAAATAATGAAACATGTGCTATCATTTTAACAGGTGATTGAATCTTTGTTCTTGAAAAATCCAGTACAAAATCTACCAGGTGAAATGCCCATACTATTCATAGAAGAATGGAAGGACAGGGAGGCTTCCATAGTTATTTATAAATGTGATTTCATTGTCATAATCATCATTAAAATTTGCATAATTTAGCATTTTAATTTACAATACATTAATACGTAAATTAAAAAACTACTTTAAAAAAGTACTAAAATGTATAAGGCCGTGGAAAAATTCATTTTTAAATTTCATTGTTTTCTGGAAATTTAATATGTAAATTCATATGTATAACATTAACACGCTGATTACAATGGCAAAATCAGAATCGTTAACGTATTGGTCTAAACTCGGTTTTTGTTTCAAATGGTACCAAAATTTCGAATGTGAAAGGGTTCTAAATTCACATATATTTAAAATATCTTACAGATCTTAAAGGGCTTGTTTATAAAATTATTGCCAGTTAATAATAATACAGGCAGAATCGGCTCTCATTTAAAGTTACCATGGCTGGGTCTTGCCATAATGACCTCTCCGATTTTTTCTTTCCAATGGCAATTCGCTTTAAACAATTTTAAACCATCGATTTTTTTAGTTGTAAATTTGGCACAGTTTTCTTCTGAGATATGAATATCTATTGTCGGCCAAATTTCAGCAAAATCTGATGTTTATAAAAACGAATAATTTTCGGTTTGTTTTGGCATTAATATAATGTGTACGCTAAGTCTTGAGAAGTGTAATTACACCGACCGATATTTGTGTAAACGTGTAATAATGCACGACGAGACACATGCGTCGTGACTTACTGTTTGAACGCATTCCCGACATTTTTACTTTATATCGGAATTAAACACTAGGAAGGATGCAATTCCCGGCTCCATATTCATGGCGTCCCAAATAACTCCAGCTGATTAATGGAGCTACGTTTATACTTTACGGCTGTTATAATGAAAAGATTTTTCCGTGGATTCCGGAGCTGGTATGTCGGCTCGGGTGGGACAGTACTTAATATGCATAGTCTTGATTAAAGCACCCCGAGAGAGGCTAACCTTAAAATTAAAGCGCATTCCTTGATGACCCGTCTAGCCTCGAGCTGCTATATTGTGCCAGTTGGATTTTAGGTTAGGAAAACTTTGGTTGGTAAGCGCGATATATTTTTGGTCATGTTTTATATTAATCTATATATAGGCTGTCATGTAATCAAAATTACGTACGCTTGTCCGAAATGAAATTAAAAATTACTGCGTGGATTGTCATGAAATTTTATATTCATACTGAATTTTGAATACTGGAATACAGTATCGTACTAGGAACTAACAGAAAAATCCGCTCAACAGTTTCAAAACGGCGCCTTTTCAAGTCTTTAAGAAATCGCAAAATTGGCGCCGTATATATTTTTGAAAATCTGATTTCACCATTTCAAATCAGCGTTAAAGCTGCATATAGGCCTATTAAGTTGTTGATTTTAAAAATCCGCTGACATTGGAAAATTTAATTCGACTGCGGTCAGGGTTCATTTTCCTATTCTTAATGTATTTTCAATGTACTAATATAAAAAATATAAATACTAATATTTGTAGATTTTAATGCTGACTGATGGTGAAACTAAAATTTAAAAAAGTTTAGATAGAAAATTACTTTTCGGAATTCGTTTCCATCATGTCAGCGAGACAGTTGCGTGCTGTAGTTATTTACAATTTCTTTTGTTAGATCAACGTAAGCTAATAACTGCTTAATTATCTCATTAATTACTGCAATGCAACTGTATATGAGCAGGCCTGCGAATGCTTACAGTGCTCTCTATGGTCTGCTTGAATTACTATGTTATCGATCGATTTATGGTATTCACAGATCATTTATTATATATTGTTTATTCTATTTAACATAACCTCAACATTTTGTAATTGACATTAACGATACAAGTTAAACTTAATTCCTACATTTTCAAACAGGTAGGCCTATTCGGCTAGGTTTTTTTATATTAATGCATATCTGGAGTAAGTTATTGGTAGCCACTTATCCAGTTTCCAAAATAATTTTAATATACACGAAAATAGGTTGAATAAATCATAAGGTACTTTAGTTTTTTATGATAATTGTTTATTATGAAATTATCGTACAAGGTAAAATCGTACTACGAACTATAAAATGAGCTTTTAGAACTTTTTTGTAGAGGTACGAGGGTTGATCAAATATAAACGAGACTGATTTTTTAAAAAATGTATTGCTTACTTACAAATTATTCTTGATACAACTTATTTTTCTACATAGTCTCCCGCACGAGTAACACATTTTTCCACCGGATTGGAAGTTTTTTAATTCCATCTTCGTAAAAAGTTCTCGGGCGTTCATTGAGCCATTGGAGCACGAAGGTCTCCACCGCAGAATCGTCTTCGAAACGCTGGCCTCCAAGCGCCTCTTTTGAGTGGCCCAAACAGGTGATAGTCGCAGGGTGATAAGTCTGGACTGTATGGGGATGTTCCATTTTTCCCAGCCAATTTGATCGAGTTTAAGCCTCGTAGCGTTCGCCGAATGTGGTCGGGCATTATCGTGAAGAAGAATGACGTTTCTCGCCGGTTTAGATTTCCTTTTCCTACGAAAAGACTGTTTTGCGGCCTCTAAAACATCGCAATAATATTGTGCATTTATTGTGCGTCGTTGATGGAGGAAATCGACGTGAAAGGCGCCTTGATTGTCGAAAAATACAGTGGCCATTACCTTCCCGGCCGACGATCGTGATTTGGCCTTCAGAGGCGCCCTCTCTCCCTCTTCCGCCACTCCATACTTGCCTGTTTCGACTCGGGAGTGTAATGGTGAACCCATGTTTCGTCACAGGTGACAATCCGGTTTAATAATGCCTCACCATCTCGTTCAAATTGGGTCAATAGTCGCTGGCAAATCTCCAAACGATTCCGTTTGTGAACGTCGGTCAAAATTCGTGGAACCCACCTTGCAGATACTTTGCTGAGTTCCAGGTTTGATGTAACGATTTTTTGAACGCTACCATAGCTCAACTGGAGTTCATCTGCAATAAATCGCAGCGATATACGTCTGTCTTCGTCCAGGAGCTTCCGAACAGCATCAATGTTTTCGTCCGTGACGGAAGTTGTCAGGCGACGATCATGGCTGAGGTTTTCTACTGCTTTCCGTCCTTCGGCGAATTCCTTGTGCCAAGCAAAAACGCGAGCTCTTGACAGGGTCCTGTCCCCGTATTGAGCCGTCAATCTACGAAAGATTTCAGTCAGATTGACCCCCTCCTTGGCCAAAAACTTAATAATAATTCTCTGCTCCACGGAAACGTGCACTTCACTTTCACTCATTGTATAGTTTTATACTGAAGGGTCCGAACGGAAATGTTGCCCGTCTACGCCCGTCCCAAACCTCCCAGGCTACCTGAAACCCCACCCTTTAGAGTTCAATGTCCAACGGAAAAGTTTTTAGAAAGTCATTCTCGTTTATATTTGATCAACCCTCGTATTTTATATTCATATTGTCACTGTTTGAACTCAACCTTTCGGCATTTGGTTTTTATGTGTGTTTTTAAGCAGTTTGTTTCCAAACATATTAACCGATAGTTTTGAAATTTGGTACAAAAGTACCTTCCATAAAGCCCGAACGACGTATGTGTAACATTTCTTTTGAATTCACATCCTTTTCATAATAGCGGCTTCTGAAATAACGATTACGAGTGTAGTTGTGGACGAATTCCTACAATACTGGTTGAACGGCGAAACCTATCATAAATTTGACCACTTCATGGAGAAAGAGCGTAAAATTTCCAATAAATTTGGCCGTTTTACGTTTTTCCAAAATACGACCAGCGCTCAGAGAGCGTCACAGCGCTATGATGGAGCGGTGGCCAGACAATTAATTAGAAGTATACTGCGAGGTCTTCTGTTCTTTGAACTACTGTAAGAATAATAATTCCTGTACCTTTAAAGTGGTGCAAACAGATCTTTAAAAATTTTATAAATTTTACATTGTTCAGGGTTTATTTCATTCATATTTGTTTTTCCTAAAAAAAAAAAATTTTTAATACTTTACACAAATATTTTTGCATTCGATTAACTTCTCAAATTCTTCAGAAAAATTTGCCTAATTTCTACAAAATAGGCAGGGGTGCAGACTAGCTGCAGCTATTGAGAGGATTTAGACGTCCCTCGTGGTACCCGAGTCTAACACACTCTTACACTTATGACTTTAACACTTTACACTCACACTTACAATTTAGGGAGGCAATAACAGCCTCAATGCGCTTTTCGCCTTAAAAAAATAGTTTTAAAATATGGCTGAAATACGGTTTTACTTTAAATGAAGAATCCTAACTGAATTAATAAAGCAGAATTAGAAAAAAATCATTTCAAAAGAAAATAAATGAGGTCATCTTAAAAACGTGAACGACTCAAATATTATTAGGGCAAATAATAAATTAGCCCTTTTAATTAACGTTTTCTTGAATAAATCAAATAGAAATCGATCAGATTTTGTAAAAACATCCGTCCTTCGGGTTTTATATACAAAATACCTTCGTACCAAATTGTAAAATAATCAATACATTTGGAAAAACTAACATTCTGTGTAACGGACATACAAACCAAATTCCGTACGGTCGAGTTGAAACAGAGATTTTGCTTCGATTCGTCAAAAATGCAATTTTCAAAACGTTAAAATTTTTTAATGGTCGTTATTTTTACCCTATTTACTCCAAAACTGTAAATTTCTTTTACTTGGAATTCAAATATATTGTGTATTTATTTATTTATGTATACGAGTTTATTTAACACAAGATTTATGTATCTTTCAAATAGTCTGTTTGACACAAATCTGATGAACCAATTTCGAAAAAAAATTGTATAGCTCTCGAATTGGATTTATTGTGTATTCCACAAGTTAAGAACTTCGAAATTTGATCATAATTGTGAAGGTCTTGGGAAATTTAGTTTTTAACAGGTCCTTTCACCAAACAATTTTTATTGATTAAAATTGGTTTTTAGATGCTAAATGTTTTTTTTAAATAAAACCGATGTAATACCCTACAAACAAATTCCCAGACACAGAGTAAAGGCATTGAAATCACTTTGTTTGACTCATATGACTTTCAAAGTTACAAATCCATCAAAACATCAAAGTCGATATGGTATTCCACGATCACCATGCTTTCTGTACACTTCTTCTAGTGATGTTCTAGCCAATTACAAGTTCTAGATTATATTTAGTTTTATTAAAGTAATCGCCATATAAAAACGTGCACTGCCCAAAACACTCAGGTGGGAGTATATCCGGGTAATTTAGTTTTTTTTAGCAAATTTATTAGCATTTTCTCAATAAATCAAACAACAGCTCGCCTACATACACTCTATCTGGGCAGTGTTTCCCTTTTACGGCGTACGACATAAAAACTCTTAAGCGGTGATTAATTTCTTTAATTTCTAATATTTCCACAACGGCAACGGCCGGTCGAGGAATCCTATTTCTGGCGTAAAACTTGGCGGTAATTAATTCTCTTAATCGGCAATAAATTAAACAAATCGGTGGCTCGGGTGCCGCAGGTGATTGTTTTAATATGCAAATCGGTCTCTCTTTCGACAAGAATAGCTGACTGTAATTATCGCAAAGTGAACTTGATTTATCGGCAGCGTGACCGGGGCGGTTATTAAAGGAAAGCCTAATTAATTACACATTGCGCCTTACATACAAAGAGACTTATTACAACATCTATTTGTCTTGCGTTGGGTGTGAGATACCTTCATAACTGCAGCTCACTAAGAGCCTGTCGGCCATATTTAATCTATTCACTATACGACTAATGTTAATTAACGGTACAGATTACTCCGTATATTACTTGAAATTATATTTTTTAACTCAGTATAATGGTAGTGGCTAGTTTTTTTTTTGCATTCTCTATTTATTTTTGCATTTAAGGGGGGTCGGCCTGAAAAAATCTTAAAAAATTCCATTTTTTTTTATTTTGAATTAATATTCTCTGGAGTTTTTTGTTTAATAATATATATAACACTTTATACTTTGAAACTGTACAATTAGTCAAAAAAATTATATATGTAGTAGTGTACCGACTTTTTTTTCCAAAAAAGTAGCGTGGGATGAATTCACTGCATACAATATATGGGGCAGGAATGCACTAAATATTTGTAAGTAAAGAATTTTAATGTAAAACAAACTTTAAACGCGTTTTTCCGAAACTTGTTTTTTTTCATGTTTAGGTACATTTTTCTCATAAACTACAAAAGCTAGAAGATTCATTTTTGCTTTGTTTTGTTTATTACATCATTCTGCATACTTTAACACAGGGGTTTATAAATATTTTAACAAAAAATGATTTTATTTAATTTCATGTGTGCAGAAACACGGAAAATCTGAAATAAAAAATATTATAATTTTAAAAAAATTGCCACAGTTTTATAAAAACACATATTTAAATTTCCCTGTGTTAAAATGTTGGCAAGTGTCTATATATTACTAGGAAAAAATTTCACAGCTGTATCTAAAATAGTTACTGAGAAAAATGTACCTAAAGATATCATAAAATAACATTGGCGAGATAGGGAAGGCCGACCCCCCTTAAACATACAGAAGCAACAATACAAAGCAATTTTTTATGAAGTAGAAAAATGTTTTCATCCTACGCCTAAAATGGGTTTTATTTTATTTATTGGTTTGTTTTATCATCTGTTAAATATTAATTTTAAGAGTTAAAAAAATATTTTTCAAAGTTTTTTTTAACACCTCAAAATCTAAACCTCTGGGCCCCTCAGGTACTCTTGGTCCCCCCTGGTGGAGGGGGTTTAATACTTTATCGTTGGTAAGTTGTATTCGATTTGATTTATACTTGCCACTAACATCGATTATAAAAATAGCTAAGGCAGGACGTTAGCCAGCAAAATGTGCTAACAGTTTAAGAGTTCAATAATTTAAAAAAATGTCTTCTTCATCTTACGCTGACAGATCGAAGACGGGTTTAATTTTCGTATATATATATATATATATATATATATATATATATATATATATAATAATGTAATTTTGTTTTGTTTTGTTATTTTAAGGCGAAGAGCACATAGAGGCTATTATCGCCTCCTTAAATGTAAATGTGAGTGTAAAGTGTTAAAGTCGTAAGTGTAGTGTTGTAAGTGTGTGTGTTAAGACTCGGGTACCGCGAGGGACGTCTAAATCCTCTCAATAGGTGCACAGTACCCCCTGCGGGGTATATAATGTAAAAAGCGGATCACATTCCTACATATGAAACCTAAAAAAAAAAAACAATTTTATCTTAACAAATAGCGAATAATTAGAAATAGATTCAATATAGCTGACACGATGCACAGACATCTGTAAATGTTTGCTTGGATGTAGAGAATATTGAGCCATAAAATGACGATAATGTATTATACTTTTAAGAAAAACTGATTTATTTAAAATAACCACCATTAAAGATTATTTTAATTAGCATTTTAAACTTTCATATTTCGCTGCAAACCGACTTCGTTCTGTCACTATAAGATGAAAAAATTGTGATTTGTTAAAGTATTGATCTTTAAACTGTTACATTTTCCTGGCTAACGTCTTGTCTTACCTATTCATAAACGATGTTAGTGCCAAGTACAAATCAAATTGAGCACAATTACCAACGATAAATTGGTACTACAAGGGGGGACAAAGGGGCAAAGGGGTAACTTTTTTTCAGGCATGTTAAAAAACAATTCGAAAAATATTTTGTTATCGCTAAAAATTAATGTTTAACAGACTATAAAACCATCCAACAAATAAAATAAAATCAATTTTGGGCGTAAGATGACCACTTTTTTCTATTTCATAATAAATATATAGGGCCTACTTAACCATAATAACTGGCCCGCTTCTAATTTTGTGTCTCGTGCCTGAATGTAAAATGTTTGCAGTTTTATTTATATAATTTTGTTTAGAATTAAATTTCCTACAAGTTTTATTTAAATATTTTTTTTTTTTTTTTTTGAAAAATAACAGAGTTATTGCGTTGTTTTGTCTCTGATGTATGCGTGTCACACAGGTTTTCTCAAAAAATACTTGACTTACAGCTATGGGACCAGTTATATTTAATTTTTCAGGACAAAAGCCATAAGAAGTCATCAAGATTGCCTCTTAATTTTCGTTCCTCGGATTTCAGTATAACTTCATTCCCCTCTTTTTCCAGGAATCATTGCGAAATTTTTTTGCCAGCTGTAACTCCCTAACAAAGCGTTTCCGGATCCATATTTATATAAACTTTTTTCATCATTTTCGCTACTAGAACACGCCCTGCAATTTTCCGTTTCTTCCTGAAACACGCTGTATATATAGTGATATTTTGTATTATTCCAAATGTGTTTGATACTGCTGTGAGAACGAAAGCAGTAAATAATAATGCTTTGCTTCTGTCATAATAATAATAATAAAAATTATTATTATTATTATTATTATTATTATTATTATTATTATTATTATTATTATTATTATTATTATTATTATTATTATCGTTATCATTATCATCATTATCATTATCATTATCATTATCATTATCATTATCATTATCATTATCATTATCATTATCATTATCATTATCATTATCATTATCATTATTATTATTATTATTATTATTATTATTATTATTATTATTATTATTATCATTATTATTATTATCATTATCATTATTATTATTATAAAAAATAATGATATTTCTGTCTGTCACAATATGTTTTATGTACTTTTGGTATTATTTGCACAGACGCAGTGGGATATATGCCTAACTAAAAAATCATTTTTTTTTTTTATTAAAAAACGGATAATTTTAAGATCGACTTTTTCATGAAGACTATACTTTCTTCATAACTTCATAAATGTCCTTGTTAAAATCTCTAAAATTAAAATGTAGAAGTAAAAGCTGACATACAAGATTTGTAAAACATTTAATGTTTTCTTCTGTCGATCAAACGAAATTCTCTTTGACGGACGACAGACAGATATAGAAATAACATCTTACTTTTCTTATTATCGGAACTAACCCAATTTCCAAAGTAACCCACTTTGCCTATTGCGTGCCTCCTTTAACCCATCAAATGCCTTGATAAAGTTGTATCGATTCCATTGTCAATAAGATACGTGATGCCATGTCTGTTATAAAAGTCGCAGTACTTACCCAGACCGTGAAAGTTTATAACTATTGTTTTATAAACAATAGTTTTTTGAACGTGAAAACGTTTTTAAAATGCCGAAATATTTCTGTAGGTAAATCTAACGACTGATTTATATATATTTAGAGAAATTTTTGATAAACGTCCAAGCTTGACATTAGACTTATGACTAATAAGGATGAGGGATCAGCTTTACTAGAAAAGTTAAAGCAAAAGGTCTTCGTCTCGAACTTACAACCTTGAGGACTGACCCGTATCAACACATAACTATTAGAATAAAATCCTTTTAAAGTTTGTTAAAAAGGATATTTATGAAATCCCAATCTTTCATTATGGACTAAATTTTATTTTAACGATAATTTTTTTAATTATGTAAAAAAGAATTGATTACGAATTCCAAATCATTCATTACAAATTATAATATACATTTTATAGGCCTACATTTCTTTCTATTTCAGAATCTCTGAGACACTGCGATAAATTTATTTCAACCTTAAAGGGAAGTTGCTGTATGTTTCCGTCAAGTTAGAGGTTAGTTGTATAACGTACCTTTTATTGTTAATATGTAATTTTTAATTTTAAGATATTTTATTATTAATGACATCACTCGCATAAAATTACTTCACAGAATCTTTATCGACATTACTACTTCACATTTATTTTCGTTCTCTTAAAGCTTTCATTATTTTTAATAAACCAACGATCCACAAATGAGGTTGATAATGAATGAGTGGTGGGTATACAAAGAAAGGAACAGAAGGCCATTAAGATCTCCCTTTGACTTTAGTTGAGCAAAGATCGATATTTCTTGAAGCAGTTCGATGTATGGGGAAGCTGTCACTTGCAAGTAATTTGTTAAGGGTGTGTTTAGTAAGGACAATGTTTGTTAAGGGGTGGTAAAAGTAACCTTTGCACTAAGGTGTGTTTGGAGTCATTAGTTTACCGGGTTGGGGGTTGCCCCGGGGGTCCGTCCTGGGACCAATCCTTTCCTTTATCTGATAACGTGTGTTTAATGAAGGGGAAATTATGACAGTTTACGGTTCCATTTATTAAAGACTGGAACGGTGAAAAATCGAATTTCGTTGAATGGTTTTTAAATTGCTAGCTTGAAGTCGGGGACATTCTGAATGCTAACTTAATGGAAGTTTAATTTGTATAATGAAATCATAACGTAATTAATTCACTTCACTTCTTTCTGTGCATGATTGTACTTAGCACCCTTTAAAACACTTACAGCCCTAAAATTGCTTTTTAACCCCCTTTATTAAAAGTCATTCTATAAACGTATTATCTGTACGTTCATTAGACTTAAAATACTTCATTTTTACTTCAGATCGTAGCTATTTGATGGAAATCCATTATATTAATAAAATAATAACACGTATACATATTTTTACAACTTTTATATTTGAGTCTTGCCAACCAAGGTCTCACTGATTGGAGTATTATCAAGGCAATGTCCTTTCGAGTGAAACCTCAAATAAAAAAAGTTGTGGAAATGCACAAATTATTTCATTGATTAAATTAACTACTGAAGTTGTCTTCCAGATTCTAGATAACAGTCTGAAAAAATACAAAATGGTATAAAAATTTTTAAAACATCTAACGCGGTTTTAGAATTAAAAACAAACACTTAAATTATAAATCATTACAGGCATACAAAACTTTTTCTCATATCTTCACAAATATCCAGTTTGTAAACTATCGATAAAAATTCATTTATCAAAATCCGTCTATCAGATTTTGTTCCAATTTTGTCCACAGCCTGGCAAATTGTGTCCAGTTATTTGGCTTTCCTGGAAATATTTCCAAATATATCGGAAGTGTCTTTATTTTAAATCCTTAGATAATAATTTGAAAACGTTTCTTTGTTGACCACAAATTGTGTAAAATTGTATCAACCTATTTTGAAATTTTGTTTAATAAATTCCCATCCGCATTTTTTTTTATATGCTATAGCATATTTGAACAAAACTGAGCAATATAAAAAAAAATAGTGGAGCAAATTTTGAAAGAATTAGTTTCTTTTAATAAAAAGTTTTTAAAAAATCTTCTGAAAGCATGAAAAAGTCAAACCAAATTTTATAGACGCTCGTTCTTGCGCAGACAAATGTTTAAGTAAAAACTACTTTTTTTTGCTCAGAATATTTGTAAATAAATAAATCCATTAAAAATATAATAATCCCATAGACTTTTCACTATCAATTTTTTCTGTACAATCCATGTTGTTAGAAAGTAAAAAACTTTTACATACCTAGACAAGGGTATAACACTAAAATACAAATTTGGAACTTTTCGCCTAATCGCTAAAGAGCGAATGTACAAGGAATTGCTTAATAAAATTTGTTACCAAAGCTAAGAGTCTGTACAGAGCAATTAAGCAGACAACAGTGATCAAGGGAGGATAAATTGAGACCCTAACAAGTTGTCTAATATTAATTATGAGAAGGGTTCAAACCCTTTGGCGTGACCTAAGGCTTTAAGATGGTTTGCATAATTGAGGCATTCCTCTGCAACCAGCAATTAACACACTCTTGACGGAATAGGGGTAAATTTCACCCTTAATTACGGCTAATATTCGCGCCACCCTTCTCGCCGGGTTATTAGCGCTTTCCACAAATATGAACTTTGCATCGGGACGAATTCCTTCCGAGATGAATGCTTAATTTTCTCGCTTTGGCGTGACTTGTTGTTAAGGTTAGGCAGCACATTACACTAAGTGTCGTTGATAGACTACTTTGTTCTACTTTATTATCTCACATACTGTATTCCTTCTGTTCGTCCCGCTGATCTTGGTAATCCTGGACGGTTGTGTTGAAGTTGCGCGCGGTACAATCACTGTGGTACACTCAGTACTTCAGCCTCCAGACGACCGACGTAGCTCGCATGAGAAAACAACAATGGAAAATGACTGTTGGATTTACGACAACCGTTCGTGAATTACTACGTTACGTGATACGTGAAATAATCAAAACAAAACTGATTATATAAAATTTATTTATCAATTCAAGTTTAATGTTCAGTTATTGTGAATAGAGAATTTGGAGAAATTGGTTTGTACTTCTCAATGTTTCTAATCTTCACTTTTAGATACAATTTAATGCTAAATTTAAACCAAAGTTAGTAAACATAAAACATGAAATGTTTCTTTTCGTAAAATTCATTTTTGTTCCAAAATCACCTGTTTGGTATAAATAAGTACTGGAGGCTCTATTTAATATTTAAACTTTATATATAATAAAACTGCTCCTCCAAAATGTATCTGGAATTCAGAATCTGAACTTATTATAAAGATCCAGTCTGGATACTTGATCCCTGTTAATAGCCCATTTCCCAATTAAAATTCGCAGCAAACCGTACTTTTTTGGAATTTCTCCGTAACTCAGTGTTTTGTCTTCTAAGTTCGTACCAATTACGGACAAACCGTAACGGTCGGCGTCTCTGAAAATGCCGAGTATAACCAAGTGATGGAATGGTTGGGAACCCACTCACATTGGGTATCAGATCTAATACTCGGCGTCTCTGAAAATGCCGAGTATAACCAAGTGATGGAATGGTTGGGAACCCACTCACATTGGGTATCAGATCTAATACTCGGCGTCTCTGAAAATGCCGAGTATAACCAAGTGATGGAATGGTTGGGAACCCACTCACATTGGGTATCAGATCTAATACTCGGCGTCTCTGAAAATGCCGAGTATAACCAAGTGATGGAATGGTTGGAAACCCACTCACATTGGATATCAGATCTAATACTCGGCGTCTCTGAAAATGCCGAGTATAACCAAGTGATGGATGGTTGGGAACCCACTCACATTGGGTATCAGATCTAATACTCGGCGTCTCTGAAAATGCCGAGTATAACCAAGTGATGGATGGTTGGGAACCCACTCACATTGGATATCAGATCTAATACTCGGCGTCTCTGAAAATGCCGAGTATAACCAAGTGATGGATGGTTGGGAACCCACTCACATTGGATATCAGATCTAATACTCGGCGTCTCTGAAAATGCCGAGTATAACCAAGTGATGGAATGGTTGGGAACCCACTCACATTGGGTATCAGATCTAATACTCGGCGTCTCTGAAAATGCCGAGTATAACCAAGTGATGGAATGGTTGTGAACCCACTCACATTGGGTATCAGATCTAATACTCGGCGTCTCTGAAAATGCCGAGTATAACCAAGTGATGGAATGGTTGGGAACCCACTCACATTGGGTATCAGATCTAATACTCGGCGTCTCTGAAAATGCCGAGTATAACCAAGTGATGGAATGGTTGGGAACCCACTCACATTGGGTATCAGATCTAATACTCGGCGTCTCTGAAAATGCCGAGTATAACCAAGTGATGGAATGGTTGGGAACCCACTCACATTGGGTATCAGATCTAATACTCGGCGTCTCTGAAAATGCCGAGTATAACCAAGTGATGGAATGGTTGGGAACCCACTCACATTGGGTATCAGATCTAATACTCGGCGTCTCTGAAAATGCCGAGTATAACCAAGTGATGGAATGGTTGGGAACCCACTCACATTGGGTATCAGATCTAATACTCGGCGTCTCTGAAAATGCCGAGTATAACCAAGTGATGGAATGGTTGTGAACCCACTCACATTGGGTATCAGATCTAATACTCGGCGTCTCTGAAAATGCCTAGTATAACCAAGTGATGGAATGGTTGGGAACCCACTCACATTGGATATCAGATCTAATACTCGGCGTCTCTGAAAATGCCGAGTATAACCAAGTGATGGAATGGTTGGGAACCCACTCACATTGGGTATCAGATCTAATACTCGGCGTCTCTGAAAATGCCGAGTATAACCAAGTGATGGAATGGTTGTGAACCCACTCACATTGGATATCAGATCTAATACTCGGCGTCTCTGAAAATGCCGAGTATAACCAAGTGATGGAATGGTTGGGAACCCACTCACATTGGGTATCAGATCTAATACTCGGCGTCTCTGAAAATGCCGAGTATAACCAAGTGATGGAATGGTTGTGAACCCACTCACATTGGGTATCAGATCTAATACTCGGCGTCTCTGAAAATGCCGAGTATAACCAAGTGATGGAATGGTTGGGAACCCACTCACATTGGGTATCAGATCTAATACTCGGCGTCTCTGAAAATGCCGAGTATAACCAAGTGATGGAATGGTTGGAAACCCACTCACATTGGATATCAGATCTAATACTCGGCGTCTCTGAAAATGCCGAGTATAACCAAGTGATGGATGGTTGGGAACCCACTCACATTGGGTATCAGATCTAATACTCGGCGTCTCTGAAAATGCCGAGTATAACCAAGTGATGGATGGTTGGGAACCCACTCACATTGGGTATCAGATCTAATACTCGGCGTCTCTGAAAATGCCGAGTATAACCAAGTGATGGATGGTTGGGAACCCACTCACATTGGATATCAGATCTAATACTCGGCGTCTCTGAAAATGCCGAGTATAACCAAGTGATGGAATGGTTGGGAACCCACTCACATTGGATTTCAGATCTAATACTCGGCGTCTCTGAAAATGCCGAGTATAACCAAGTGATGGAATGGTTGTGAACCCACTCACATTGGGTATCAGATCTAATACTCGGCGTCTCTGAAAATGCCGAGTATAACCAAGTGATGGAATGGTTGGGAACCCACTCACATTGGGTATCAGATCTAATACATTCAAGCAATGTATTTTTTCCAAACACTTTAAATAAAATAATTTTTTAGTGCAATAAATTTAAACAAAAGCAAAATGTATAAAACTTACAAACCATCATTTGTTTTTGCCATATTATTTTAGCTAGCAATATTATTTTTGTTTAATTAAATTATTTATATGATCATTTATAGTAAAAAGTCTCATAAGATCGATTAGTTTAAAAACAAAAAACTGCCAACATATAAATTCGTAAATATTACACTCGGAAAAAATACATATCAGAAGTTAACGTGATTAAAAACTTCAGCTGTCAACCAATAACGTTGCAAAACACATCCCACTAATGAACTGCATTGTGCAAAGTAAACAAAATCGATTATGACAAAAACCGGAAATAATTGACGTAATTTATTACTTTTAATCCCGCGCTATCATTCAACGCGACTGACAAGCTGGTTTCGTTTTTGATTTTCGTAACAAAAAATCGCCCGTGTTGTAACAGCAAGACGGGTGTCATTAAGCGGACTATCGACGGATTGTTTCCACGAAAGTGTGGCCCGAAGCGGCAGCAAGGGGTTTAAAACAACAGCTGTTGTGTGGGGTAGCCACCCCTCCATCACCCTCGACATGTGCCACTCTGTTCTTTTAAATACACTAATTATATTACAGACTTACGGCAGGAGGTATTCAAAAAAGAACTGATTATGCCAGAAGGACTTTATCCTATTACCAGTCCAGTCGGTCGGTAAATTGTAGCGTTGTTGGTTAAGGCGGTTGCTGCCGCGAAGTGCATTTTGCAGGCCGTCCCCGCACTTTGTAATCACTTGACATTGATTGTTTGTTAAGCAGATGAAATTCTCATTCAGCGTGTGTAAAAATTGTAACGAACCTAACCTAACCTAATAAAGAATCAGCTGTTGACCAAAATCAGTTGAGAACCCGGCTGTTTTATTAGCGTCTGATGTTGTAGTGAATTTCTTATCACAAATAATATGGCGTCCTTATGTGATATTATTGGATTTCTCTTTAAATTGGTTTTTCGACTGAAAGAACTTTTTTTTTAGAAATTCGGAAATCCGTTCAGTATGTATTTGTTCAGGTAATAAGAAATTATCTCGGCAGGCAGCAGTCTCGCTGTCGTAAAAGAAACGATTTTTCAAAAAAATAACGAATTTCAATAACACCACATAAACGAACATTTAAATATGTATGGATTACTTTATACTTACTTTACAAAAAGTTTACAAAATTAAATCCTGACTTCCTTTAATTCCGTCTATTGATATTACAATCTAAAGCATATTAATGCTATTATCGCCTCCCTAAATGTAAATATGAGTGTAAAGTGTTAAAGTCGTAAGTGTGTGTTACAGTCGGGTACCGCGAGGGACGTCTAAATCCTCTCAATGCAGTTAGTCTGCACCCCCTGCGGGGTGATAGTATTATAGTTAGGTTACTTTCTTATCTTCACTTTTTAGTAATCTGCGTTAAGATCTATATTAATTAGAATTTAAGTTTTTTGATACTGTATTAAGTATGTAAATACAAAATCTTAAAACTCCATTGGCAAACGTTTTATATTTCCGCATTTTACCAAAATGGACGCTCCAATAATGTGAAATTTCACAAATAAATTAAAATAAAATAAAAACCCAATTACATTTATTATATCAATAACTTATGTCCTCAAAAAAATCAATCAATTCTTCAGTTTTTCTTAACTGACAGTTAAGTTTGCGTTTACTGGTAATGTAGTTTGGGTTAATCAATCATTAGTTTACCTTTATTGTTTGCTCAACTAACTGAAAAATCAATCTTGTGTTAACTGAGAGTTACGTCTGTGTTAGCTGAAATAAGTTTTCATTAGCTAATAGTTAAGTTAGTGTTAAATGTTTGTAATTTTGCGTTATCAGTTTTAAGTCTACGTTAACTGACTGCAAAGTGTTCATTAACGTACTATTAAATTTTTGTTATCATAGAGCAAAGTTTGCGTTAACTATAGTTACGTTATCATTAAATTAAGATTAAGTTTGTATTAGCAGAGTTGAAGTTTGCATTATTTGTAATTATGTTAGCATTAATTCTCGATTAAGTTTGTATTAGCAGAGTTGAAGTTTGCATTATTTGTAATTATGTTACCATCAATTTTCGATTAAGTTTGTTTTAACATAAGTTTGTATTAATTAAGTTAGCAGAGTTGAGTTGAAGTTTGCATTATTTGTAATTATGTTAGCATTAATTTTCGATTAAGTTTGTTTTAGCAGAATTGAAGTTTGCATTATTTAATTAAGTTAATTATTTTCGATTAAGCATTAATTATTTGATTAAGTTTGTTTTGTTTTAGCAGAGTTTGAAGTTTGCATTATTTGATTAATTTGTATTAGCATGTTATTACCATCAATTTTCGATTAAGTTTGTTTTAGCAGAGTGAAGTTTGCATTATTGTAATTAAGTTAGCATTATTTCTCGATTAAGTTTGTATTAGCAGAGTTGAAGTTTGCATTATTTGTAATAGAGTTACCATCAATTTTCGATTAAGTTTGTTTTAGCAGAATGAAGTTTGCATTATTGTAATTAAGTTAGCATTATTTCTCGATTAAGTTTTTATTAGCAGAGTTAAAGTTTGCATTATTAGCTCTTATACTAGTATTAACTTATAAGTTGCTATTATTGACTAATGAAATTTATTTTATTTATTGTTAAATTAGCATTAAGTTATGGTTAAGTTTTATTATCAGAGAGTAAAGTTCGCGTTAGCTGCAGTTGAAAGCTTGAAATTAGCTTAGCGTATAATTAAGTTTTTATTAATAGAGGGTAAAGCTCGTGCTAATTGTAGTAACGTTTTCACTAAGTTAAGATTAAGTTTGTAGAAGCAGAGAGTTAACTTGAAGATTAAATTTGTAATATCAAAAAAAATTTGTATTAGCAGAGAGTGAATTTTGTATTAACTGCAGTTTAGTTTTCATTAATGTACGATTAAGTTTGTGTTAGCAGAGAGTGAATTTTCCGTTAACTGCTGTTGTGTTTGTATTAATTTATGATTACGTTTGTATTAACAAAGAGTGAAGTTTGTGTTAATTGCACTTAATTTTGCATTAACTTATGATGAAATTTGCATTAACAAAATGTGAAGTCATGTTACCTGCAAGTACGTTTGCATTAATCTACGATTACGTTTGTGTTAGCAGAGAGTGAAGTTCATGTTAGCTGCAAATATGTTTGCGTTAACTTACGATTACGTTTGTGTTAGCAGAGAGTGAAGTTCATGTTAGCTGCAAATATGTTTGCGTTAACTTACGATTACGTTTGTGTTAGCATAGAGTGAAGTTCATGTTAGCTGGCAATACGTTTGCATTAACTTACAGTTACGTTTGTGTTAGCATAGAGTGAAGTTCATGTTAGCTGCAAATAGGTATGCATTAATTTACGATTACGTTTGTGTTAGCAGAGAGTGAAGTTCATGTTAGCTGCAAATATGATTGCGTTAACTTACGATCACATTTGTGTTAGCTTAGGGTGAAGTTCATGTTAGCTGCAAATAGATATGCATTAACTTACGATTACGTTTGTGTTAGCAGAGAGTGAAGTTCATGTTAGCTGCAAATATGTTTGCGTTAACTTACGATTACGTTTGTGTTAGTAGAGAGTGAAGTTCATGTTAGCTGCAAATAGGTATGCATTAACTTACGATCACATTTGTGTTAGCAGAGAGTGAAGTTTATGTTAGCTGCAAATACGTTTGCATTAACTTACGATCACATTTGTGTTAGTAGAGAGTGAAGTTCATGTTAGCTGCAAATACGTTTGCATTAACTTACGATTACGTTTGGTGTTAGCAGAGAGTGAAGTTCATGTTAGCTGCAAATAGGTATGCATTAACATACGATTACGTTTGTGCTAGCATAGAGTGAAGTTCATGTTAGCTGCAAATACGTTTGCATTAACTTACGATCACATTTGTGTTAGCAGAGAGTGAAGTTCATGTTAGCTGCAAATAAGTTTGCATTAACTTACGATTACGTTTGTGTTAGCAGAGAGTGAAGTTCATGTTAGCTGCAAATACGTTTGCATTAACTTACGATCACATTTGTGTTAGCAGAGAGTGAAGTTTATGTTAGCTGCAAATACGTTTGCATTAACTTACGATTACGTTTGTGTTAGCATAGAGTGAAGTTCATGTTAGCTGCAAATACGTTTGCATAAACTTACGATCACATTTGTGTTTGCAGAGAGTGAAGTTTATATTAGCTGCAAATACGTTTGCATTAACTTACGATTACGTTTGTGTTAGCATAGAGTGAAGTTCATGTTAGCTGCAAATATGTTTGCGTTAACTTACAATTACGTTTATGTTAGCATAGAGTGAAGTTTATGTTAGCTGCAAATACGTTTGCATTAACTTACGATTACGTTTGTGTTAGCAGAGTGAAGTTCATGTTAGCTGCAAATATGTTTGCATTAACTTACGATTACGTTTGTGTTAGCATAGAGTGATGTTCATTTTAGCTGCAAATACGTTTTCATTAACTTACGATCACATTCGTGTTAGCAGAGAGTGAAGTTCATGTTAGCTGCAAATACGTTTGCATTAACTTACGATTACGTTTGTGTTAGCATAGAGTGAAGTTCATGTTAGCTGCAAATATGTTTGCATTAACTTACGATCACATTTGTGTTAGCAGAGAGTGAAGTTCATGTTAGCTGCAAATACGTTTGCATTATCTTACGATTACGTTTGTGTTAGCATAGAGTGAAGTTCATGTTAGCTGCCAATACGTTTGCATTAACTTACGATTACGTTTGTGTTAGCGTAGAGTGAAGTTCATGTTAGCTGCAAATAGGTATGCATTAACTTACGATTACGTTTGTGTTAGCAGAGAGTGAAGTTCATGTTAGCTGCAAATATGTTTGCGTTAACTTACGATTACATTTTGTGTTAGCAGAGAGTGAAGTTCATGTTAGCTGCAATTAGGTATGTATTAACTTACGATTACTTTTGTTTTAGCATAGAGTGAAGTTCATGTTAGATGCAAATAGGTATGCATTAACTTACGATTACGTTTGTGTTAGCATAGAGTGAAGTTCATGTTAGCTGCAAATACGTTTGCATTAACTCACGATCACATTTGTGTTAGCATAGAGTGAAGTTCATGTTAGCTACAAATACGTTTGCATTAACTTACGATTACGTTTGTGTTAGCATAGAGTGAAGTTCATGTTAGCTGCAAATAGGTATGCATTATCTTACGATTACTTTTGATGTTAGCATAGAGTGAAGTTCATGTTAGCTGCAAATCTGTTTGGGTTAACTTACGATCACATTTGTGTTAGCAGAGAGTGAAGTTCATGTTAGCTACAAATACGTTTGCATTAACTTACGATTACGTTTGTGTTAGCATAGAGTGAAGTTCATGTTAGCTGCAAATATGTTTGGGTTAACTTAAGATTACGTTTGTGTTAGCAGAGTGTGAAGTTCATGTTCGCTGCACATACATTTGCATTAACTTTCAATTAATTTTGTATTAACAAAGAGTTAAGTGTGCTTTAACTGCAGTTACGTTTGCATTAAGTTATAATTAAGTTTGTACTAGCAGAGAGTTATCTTATGAGTACGTTAGTATTACCCAAGAGTTAACATTGTATTAAATGACGGTTTACTTTGCTTCAATTACTGGCATATTTCCTTGAACTGTGAACGAAGTATTCTAACTGTTAGTTCATGGGAAGCTGACCCATTGTCAAATCTTACTTTGTCCAGTGAAACAGTGACGTCAGACTCAATGAAAGCGTAGTCGGGCTGGGAGAGGGTTGGGCCCATTCATACAAGAGCTACCGAAAACGGAGTAGCCCACAATCAGGACGCCCGATTTCTGTCTCACAATGGCCAATAAATTATACGCCGATGTCATTTTGTTTTCAAATTTCTTGATTTGTTTTTTTTATTGTTATTTGAAAAAATGCAGACAACGATGCGGAGGAGGTTAGGCTTGACTGGGGACAGTGATGTAAAACCAAATTATTTAGAAACCTGTTTTATCTAAGTTGTGTGATTGGTTTCCATATGAAACCAAAAGTAATAGACCCTAAATACACCCTAATTCTTCTCGAAAGACTTCTTTCAATTAAGTTTTGATTATGTAAATTTGGTTATAATTATATTATTACAACAAAAACAATGGCAAAAATCTAGGTTAGCTTGACAAAAGATATTCGAAATCTTTCTTTCTTGAAAATATACGTTCTTGTCAATAAATTTTGGCTGTCGAAAATTGACGCAGTAAAGATTTTTAATAATAGAATTTTCCTAAGCTCATATGTTGTCATGAAATGTTTGTTGAAGCAAAGTTTAGAGGAGTGAATAAAAAAAGTCTGCTTAACGAAAGAATGTAACGGAAATATGTAACGAACCACAAACGACTTTCGTCTCTCTACTTCCTGTCTCTTTCTTTATCTTTCCCTTTTCGATAACAGTACACGCGTATCATATAAAACATTGTGTTGCTTTGGTTTCGTTATTTTTTCTTAGATGACGTACACATGCAGTTGTAACCACTAATAATACATTCAAAATTAACATAAACGTTTATAATAATTAATTGTCAATATTACTAGTTTTTAACAATATAAGCTAAAACTTACTATCGGCTGTTTAATGAAATCAGCTGATCATTACGAATTAATATAAAACAACTGATGTTTTTTTACCATAGCTACAGTAAATAATATCTAAGCTAGGCTCACCTATTTATTTATTTAAACAAAACAAGATACTTGTAAACATATCTTCAAACTAATTATATACTCAACAAAAATATCAATAACAAAAGCTGCAATAGGTTATTCCTTCGGCAATTCCCCGAGTTCCACAAGATTTTTTATCTTCATTTTACCATATATATATATATATATATATATATATATATATATATATATATATATATATAAAATTAATTAAGTTGTAATTAAGTGCATACATTTAAAATAATACAATATTATAATAAATCTGTCACTGATATCGCTTAAATAAAAAAAAATAACGATTTAGGAAAATAGGGTGGTAATGACTCATTCGATAAACTCACAGTATTTTTCCTTGGACCGTAATAAACCTTCGTCTCTCTCTCTCTCTCTCTCTCTCTTTCTCTCTCTCTCTATATATATATATATATATATATATATATATATATATATATATATATATAAAGCTATGTTCCCCGCAGGGGTGCAGACTAGCTGCACCTATTGAGAGGATTTAGACGTCCCTCGCGGTACCCGAGTCTAACACACACATTTACAACACTATACTTACGACTTTAACATTTTACACTCACATTTACATTTAGGGAGGCGATAATGTGCTTTTCGTCTTAAAATAAATAATTAATAAATAAATAAAAAATAAAGTTATGTTTTACGTTCAGTAAATTGTGCCGTTATATATTGATTTGAGGGGTTTTACGTCTTTTTTTACCAATTTGCTATATGTAACAGTTGTTTCAAAAAAAAAAAAAATTCTTAGGAATATTTATTTATTACTTTTTGTAAAAAAAACTTTAAAACATTTAAAATAAAAATAACCATTCTATATACTTATTGTATGTTCTCAAATACACAGTCTACCTTAAGGTTGAATTCTTAGATTCTGTTTGTTCCCTTCATGGTAACACTTTCTTACATAAAGGGTAGGTAATTAAAATATTACATTTTATTTTCGCCGCGGCAGACGGTCGTTTTATTTTAATTACTGTCAGACGTAATAAAAAACCATAAAATCGGAGGTTAATTCGAGGTGTGTAAACCAGTTAGACCGACTTTTGAACAATTTACGACAAAGGCGGTTACACAAATAGTCGACGCCTCTTGTCCCCGTTAATTGTGCCACAAAGATGTCCCGTACACAATAAAGTGGCTAACATATATCCACGCCTACCATAGTCCTGGTATATAAAAGAATAAATAATTAGGTTGGCTGCATAAAAACAGGGTACGGCCGTGTGCTCCTCTTACCTTATGTAATTAGCAGCATAAAAGATATGCGTTCCGACTGAATAAGTATTAAAAAGAGTATAAAATATGCGCTGGACTGTTATCCAGGTGGTCCGATTTGTGATTCTATTGGCCTACACGGCGAGGGCCTATCGACTTTATTTTTGTTTTACACGCAAATTGTTTTGCTATTTTACATGGTTACCGAGCTTCACTTTGTTGAGATACTGATGTGGACAGTTTTATTTGCGTGTTTCTAATTAAAACAAAATACCGGGTGACCGAGCTCCACTCGTGTTGTTTACTTATGAAAATTGTTTGAAATCTTTTGTTCAAACTTTTGTTAAACGACGATCAATATAATAAAATTAAATAACGTGTACACAATATTTACAAGACAACCGTATATAGATGTGGATGCTTTCAGTAAAAAGTGAACATGTATTAAAGAATTGTATAATGTAGCCTCTTTCTGATAAAAATCACTAAATAATCAATAAAAAAATATAGATATTTAAAGCATTATAAAAGTCTGCAAATTAAATAACAACAAATTTATCTTCAATAACCATGCAAGTGATCAAATATTAAAATCTTCAAAGTTGTCAAAAAACCGGCAATGTATATAGGTATACACTCCATATAAATTTAGAAATTCGCCGTTTTGCGATTTTTACGGGCACGAGACCTAGAGCGATCGAATCTGCACCCTTCAAAACCCTTATGTACAAAGTTTTGTGAAATTCGATAGAGCCGTTTTCGAGATACGCTGAACATACAAACGTACATACAGAAATTGCTCGTTTAATATTATAGGATTCCCCCATCCATCAAGATAGTTTTTAGCCGAAAATTAGTCAACTGTGTCTTTAAACTGCGCACCTTGTGGTTGTAGGTTCGAGACTTGCAACTACTGTCGTAAGCTTTACCCGTTCCATTAACATCGGCGTTATTACTTTAAATGTTATTTAAATAAAAACCACCAAGTAGTAAAAAAGTACCCTATCAAGCGTACAATTAAATAAATTGTTAAATCACCTTTGGATTCCACCAACATCCAGTCACCTGCTTACGTAGTTTACTGAACAAACACCAATCTTCGCACTTGGTGGCGGCATGCCTTCCTCCATCAGAATTGCTGTCTGATTTCAGTCGTAGATAAATTTGATAAATAGCTCTATCAAATATTGAAATACGTTTGGATCAAAACATCTCATATTTTAAAGTTTACAGTTAAAATGATATGTTTTTTTTTGAGTGAATTGTATTGTTTGAACTCAAATGGTTCAAGATTTATTATACGATAATTATATACCTGCAATATTACCTTCCTTACTGAAAAACACACTTGGTACGACAGTGAGTAGTGAAGGTTAGCGAGGAAGGTATAAGTATAGCATTATACTTTAATTCAAGTATAAAAAGTATAATCTCATGTGGAAGCAAAGTAGTTGAACACATAAATATTTCAATATTAACAGATAAAATTCAAGTAATAATGACGTATTTGTTATTATTTTATTAACAGCAAACAATGGCAATAAACATGACTTAATTTCAGATTAAATAGTATCATCAAATTTGAACAAAATCACTGTTTTGATGTATAATGTCTCCAGCCTTGCTTGCAACTTAACGTTGCATGTTTTTTATAACTATAAAGTAGATATTCGCGTTTTAAAAAGCTCGTTTATGTGATGGCAATTCTTTTCCACGACTTGAGCTAGGCAGATCCTGCAATTATTTTTCCAAGGTTATAACTAAGCAATTCTATTTGCTATTATAGTTTGCTTCTTTTCTTTTCTTTGTAAACGCTGTACTTCTAAATGCTTTACTTGCGGTTGTAGCGTTAAGCCCAAAGCGTAGGCTATAACCAATAAAAGTTGTAAGGTTTGTAAATGCGCGCAAGAATGATAGTCATGCAAATGAGATCGGTTAATCGTGAAATACAAATTTGTAAAAGCTAAGTATAATTAAAGAACGAGTGTAGTTAGGAGAGAACAAGAATCGGGCGTGCTGCGGCCGGCATGGCAAGCACCTCATTAGTATTCCGGCGCGGAACAAAAACACAATTAAATAAAGAAATCGGAGTGCGGGAGATGAGATGTGAGGTTTTCTCGGGTTTTCGTTCCCAAAGTCCGGCGATTACGATCAAGAGTTCGCGTCTTAATTTGTCATTCGGTTGTTGTCGCACGTAGCAGGGCCGGGTCCCGGGGAAACTCATGCATAATTTGTCGAGGGATGGTTTATCTCCGTGTAAATCATAGCTGCTACGCTATGTGTATGTAAGACACGTCAGGATATGCCCGCGTCTGTCTATTCCTTGGAGTAAACATCGAGACGTGTTCTCTTCCCATTGTTGTCCCTTCAACAATGTGTCTTCATTAATAATACCGAGCGAAGCGAGCTGCGTTTTAATATTAAACAGATCTGGATGGGTTTATTGTATTGTATTGCAGTTGTATTGCGCCATGGATGGTTTAGGAAATACGGATCCTGAAACGTGTTCCCGGGAAAATGTATCGTTAAATGTTTCAAGTTTTGGCGGTGGTAAGATGTGGACAGGATGCGGGGATGTAAGAAAACCGAACTTTACTACAAAATGTCAATATTTCTGTACCATTTCATTTATACTCTATTGGGTGTTGTGAATGATTACAATATTTTGACATGCTTAAGTATTTAATCAGGTACTCAACCTGCCATTTGTGAATTGGAGGGCAGAGCAGGAATCTTCTATTGGAACACATCAATCACCTCAAGGAGTGTACAACTTCCTTATTGGGAACGACAATTACTAATGATCAATTCTTTGACGCAGCGATAAAAGAACGAAACACTTTGGGAAGAAGAGTAATAAGAATACCAAACAGCTTCAGATGGCATCAACAGATATCGAAAATAAGTAAACATAGAATATACAATACAATTATAAAAAGTATAATCTCATAAGGAAGCGAAGTATAGCCACTGAAAAATTCACGGCGATGATAACCTTAATGGTGTTTCACAGCAAAAAAAAAAAAAATGAAACAAAAAACAGAATAATATCTTGAAGGTACAGAAATACACTATTAGCGAAGAGCCACAGGTCAGTAGAAACGGGAAAAGATAAAAAATGTAAGAATCCGTGACATAATGGATGTGAAGTACACCATTGTAGCCGACATAAAGACAAAAAACTTCGATGGTTTAGTCATGTTCAAAAAGATGGACGAAAGCGACTTCCCAAACAGATTCTAAAATGGAAACCACATCGTCGCAGAAAAAGAGAAAACCGAGTCTTAGTTGGTGAGAAGGAAGTGAGAGAGCTCTTCCTCAGATTAGATCAAAATGTATGGATCGACTGAGAAAAATGGAAGCTAGGAATTGGAAGTCGTTAGAGAACATTTTAACCCGAAAACAAGAAGCCTCTTCTGTTCTATTAGACGATAAACCAATTCGATTGTTCTTTTGTTGATAGCGCGAGCAGTCAGAATCGAAGTTGAGAAAAGATTTTGTGGTGGTTGTTTAGTGGAAGCACTACATATAAAATGTTAATAATCTAAGAAAGTGATCTAAAGGTCAGGACTTACAGGCGCAAGGTCCTTACTAAGTTACTAAGTCTCACCGTGGTAGATGTTCCAAACCTGATTTTATTAAATGAAAATTCACCACACAACAGATAATAGTCACTTCGGACGTTAAACACAAAAAAATAAATAAATTGTGAATAGATTTCTGGGATATAAGTGACAAATGTAACGGCTATACATTTCTTAAATGCCATCACAAAAAAACGTAGACTAAGTCAGAGGTCGTTGGTTGGTTGCGTGGTACGGGAACTAGACGACCACAAGCTTCCGAGATCAAAGCGAACGATTATACCAATCCGAAGGTGTCAAACTCGATGCGAGGTGAGCGTGAGAATTCGGGAGTTGGCCAGGTGTGAAAAGTCACTGCGCCCGACCGCAAGGAAATCCGTGAACGGTCCGTCCGTCTTGGTCAATGACATTTCACAAACAACGGTCAAACTGCGGGTGCCTGCTGAAACCCTTTGTATTTTATAAGGCTCTATATACGTTATTATCGCTTTGGTCTCATCCGGTAAGTCCAAAATGTAAAAGAATATTATTTTATGTATTGTACGTATTTAAACTTTTCGGAAGATGTTTTGATTTACATAGGCTACGAGTAAACTTAGTAAGTTGAGTCCAGGTAGTTATGAAGATTTTTTTCTTCGAGTTGTAGGCCCGGAAGGAACCAAAAATAATAACAGCTATCAAGTGGCATTAATTTGAAAATGTTCATACCGTAAAAATAAATAATCCAAAATAATACTTACACAAAATTTATTACATTCAATTATTTCCTCAAAACGTGTTCCATTCGGAAAAATAATTATTTTGTCCGCTGATTGGATTTCGCAAGTTTTTGTTTTATACAATATATCGGTCATATTTAGGGTTAGAATGTTTTTTTTAATGAGTCAATTTAATTTCCTTTTTTATCCAAATTACTAACAAAACAAAATGTAGTTTTTTAAAATATATTACACTTACTTTCAATTACCATGAATCTTCATTTGTGACTACAAATTTGTCACTGGAAAACTGATTTTCAGAAATTAGAATAATTCTTCAGTATTTTTTATAGCTTTTGTATCGGTATTTTCGGAATATAGAGTTTTTTGCAGCTCTTGTAGACTATATTTCAGTAAAATGTGGTAAAAGTACCTAAAATCGACTTTGAGAAAATCCCTTCTTTTACAATTGTTTTTAAAAAGCTTATTTTTTTGAAAACCTAAGAAGTTTCCCCAAGATACGGATGGATCTTTATCGCAAATTTCATAATAGTCGGTAAGTAATTAACTAGGTGGACCAAGGGAGGGTCAATTCTTTTGAAAAACAATATCGTAAAAAATTGAAAAAAATACTTTTTGTCAGAAACGTTTCTTTTGCATACGCTATCAATTTTAAACGTCTAATAATTTTGTTTTGTTTTTTTATGCGGCAGAAAGTAAGACATGGACATTTTTTGACCCTGACTCGGTCCAACTTGTAACCCAACTGTATTTAATAAACTTACCACACGAAATCTTTGACTCATGTACCATATGTTCTGTGCCCATATTAGTGCCCCATCTGTGAAGCCGTTGATAATGAACTGTACAAAACAACTATTGTTTGTTGTTCATGTGACATGACAAGTATGTTTGCGGGAAACAGTGAAAGTCAAATATTTGTTACAATTGCAAAACAGATACAGAATTATCAGATGAGTTCAGCACGTACAAACAGTTAAAACTGACAAACTTTACTAGCTGTAAGTTGTTTGTAAAATATAAATTATATTTTTAGGAAACCTTAATTCAATGTATATATTTAATGAATAACATACTTTCTATAACTAATAAGTTTTATGAAGGAAACCTCTCAAAACTGTAGTTTACAAAGTGGACATTTTGCAACCCACCATTGCTCCTGGGTGTTACCGAAAATACCTTGGTCCACAACTCAGATGAAGTGCACACAAATGACAATTAACGACAGTAAATTATAAACGATGTCTTTAAAGCCGATTTTAAAAAATCTGAGTTTTAACAAAAAAAGGGCTTCAAGCAACTCTTTTTGTAGGATTTATATAATAATCTAGAGATACAGATATGCCAGAAATGCAAACCAAATTTCATAAAAATCGATGAACTAGTTTGACTCCAGAGATACTCGCAGACATCCAAGTTAAAATTAATTATTTTGGATTTGGAAAAAGGATAGATCCATTAAAATTCTCCAATCGGTTTTTTCACGTTCGCATTATATTTCATTTAGTTCAAAAGTAAAAGTTTTAAAAACGTTTTGAAGGAAATTACTCTTTCGCCTTGATATTTCCTGAACTCGCAGATAATATTTTCCGAAATGGAGAAGATTTCAAGGTTTTTGATATAATAAGTCAGCATTAACTTTCTGCTTTAAACGAACACCATACATAAACATTAACCAAGATAACTTACTAGAAGAAAAACGTCTAGTAGTGGATATCAATTACAGCTCGGGTCCAGTCAGTCAGGTCAACTCTGTGGTTTCCTCCGACTCTAGCCAAACATGACGTTCGCAACATCACGTGGTGTATTCCCACACTGTCATCGTACCTCCTACGCCAAGTCGATATAACGCTTCCTCCCGCAATCTTTGTATTACGAAGCTTTCTTAAACAGACTTAAGCCTATAGACCTTGTTGGTCATTTCCCTCTATTCCCTGTAAGATTTAATTTACTTAACAATACATATTATTCCACTATTTATGAAGATAAAATTATGTTTGATACGTCTTTTTAAAAGCCTTGTATGTAAGATAGTTGTCCGGTTTTTATATGTATATTTTTGTATACGTATATTTTTGTTTTTTAAAAGAGTTCACTGAATCTTAAAAGCCAAAGTGTTACACACAATTTAAAAAGCTGACCACATTGCCATATACAAAACCTTTAAAGTGAGATATCAAACATAATTTTATAGGTAATAGATTTAATATGGCCGAGAGTGTCCACATTGCTTGATGGAAGAAAACTTCCAAATTTAACAATAAAAGTACTCAACTAAAAATAAATATACTCAAAAATCAACAGAAAATCATAATTTTTGTAATCTCTCATTGTCAGATTAATTTTAATATTTTTAATAAAATCTATAACGAAATTAAAAATGGTAATTTATGTTAACGGGAATGAAATTAGATTTTTTTCAAAATCAATTTATAATATTTTTAAAGACCTTGAATGGCAGACATTTTGAAACTGTTAAACAGATTTTATTGATTGCAGATATTGGTCGAAGCACCAAAATTTTTGTGCCGTGTCAAATCGACAAATATTGCCAACATTAGAAAGAAAGTTAAAATGCTAATTTTTTATATTTTAATGTTGATTACATCTGTAAAACCACGCGTAATAACAAATTAAATTTTAGAGCGGTTATAGAATTTATTTGTGTTAATTTATGTTTAAACTATGAAAAACCTTTGCCTACTATAGTAACAAATATTATAAAGTTATTTATTATTTTTGTTTTCATTCAACAACTGTTATGAAAGTAAATAAATCTTATGAGAGAAAGAAGAACTTTGAATGGTGATTGTTTCCCTTAGAAATGTTTTTTTAAAACCTTTCCTATTAGTGCACTTCTACATTACAAAATAGATCCTCAAAATTTCACAACTCTGGATATTGCAATTTTGGCTGTGCATTGATCAGTCATTCAGCCTATTTCATATAGCATATATTATATATGTCGTTTGTAAATGTGGTTAAAATTCGTGTATGCGTTGTTACAAAAAATTTATTTTATTTATTTATTTTTGAAAATGAATTATGTTAACGAGATAGTTTTGTTAGCGAGATAGTATTGGATTAAAAAAATGTATATTTAATGGTATAATAGTGACAACAGTTGATTAAGAACTCAAATATATTTTCAAGTTTATTACATCAATGAAAGTACATTTTTGATAAAACAATTTCAAACACTTTACTCTCACACTTACATTTAGGGAGGCGATAATAGCCTCGATGTGATTTTCGCCCTAAAATAAAAAAAAAAATCAAATTGTAATTAGCAACTGACTATTTTTTTTAAGACGTTAAATATGTAAGCTCATTGCTTGTCAAGTAGTTCACGACTGAAACTGGTTATTTCTGTACATTCTGGTTATTTAGGACATTCATAAAGATAACATTGCGTATTAGATCATCTTATTTTGTATTTAGG
The DNA here is from genome assembly GCA_022606455.1 of Callitettix versicolor. NCBI lineage: Eukaryota > Metazoa > Arthropoda > Insecta > Hemiptera > Cercopidae > Callitettix > Callitettix versicolor. Next base: position 13,021,300 of record CM040187.1, read on the forward strand.
TCAGTAACTATTGCAAACGTGTCAAAGGACAAGAAACAATCATTCGATAATCCCACCCCTTGTGGGGAGGGGGTGGTAGTGCAGGACGCGGTCGAGCAAACTTGGGGTCGTCACTAATTGGAGGCAGTGTCCAAAAAGGATCAACAAAGACGTCCTGTTAGATGCTACCCAATTTCCTCGACTAGGGTGGTTTCGTTTACCTTTCCTTCGAATATGACGGGGAGGGTAGAAGGGGTATGTGTCCTGGAAAAGTTGAAAGTGTCGTGATTTCGCTGCGTCAGTGATTTCTGATTCAAGCTCCGCAGATTTGGAGAGTTTGTTGTTCCCTGCGTTACAAACAGCTGATTGCCAAGTGTTTACAGTATATTAAGTTGAGCAAGATGTGCTGTACTCCACTACAACGTATGTGATCGAAAATACCAGATGTTTGCACACGAAAAAATGTGGCAATCAGAAGACTGGCTGACAGAAGTGAAAACGTAAAGTACTGGAGTAGTCGGTGTTCGTTGTTGGTCCAGTTATATTACGGATCTTATTGCTAAACTGAAATTATACTCAACTGTTATTAAAGAATAGAAAGTTAGAAACAATGAGCAATTTTATTATTTGCAATCAGTTATATTTCTCATATATTATTTAGTTTCTCAAACACTTAGTTTTCATTAAAAACAACTATCCTAGTTCTTTGTTTTAACCAAAGATGGTAGTCATTTTCGGCCTCAATGTCAGTCAAAAACCTACCGTTTTGACGTTACAGGCGTTCTAAAAATATTTAACTGATTTCACTGCAAATATTAATACCGTGACGTACTTCCCAGTGGCATTAAAACTCAATACCGCCGCTAAAGTTCTATAAAAACTTTAACTTTCGATGAATCGATTAGTGTACATTCAAAATAGCTAATAGAAATAAAATTAAACTACCGATTATCCCGGCAGTAAGTACTTCTTACGTTAACGGCCGATTAAACTGTTTAAAACATTGTTAACTGTCGCCTAAAATTGTAAAACAAGTGGAATGAAGATAAAACTCTTGTAACGTCTGTATTGTGAGTTCGGACTTTTAATGTGCAGTAATAAATTTATTTATGAGCAATAAACCTTTATTGCCTGTTACGAGTGTAATTAAGTTAAACTATCATGAATATTCAAATAAAACAAACTGTTAAATCGGACAACAATATAGTTGTGATCGCTCATTTTGGTTTTATTGTTGTTATATTTTGTTTTGATTATGTTTCAATATTTTGTTGGCATTTTAGAAATTTTAGGTTAGGGACACTATTAAATTTGTTAATTTATTTTTATTAAATAGATGCCTCCTATTTATTGTTAAAAGTTGTATTTTCTTCAGAAATATCTCAGTATACAGGGTCGGATTTCGACAAATCCATCAAGCGCTTTACAAAAAGTTAGTGATCAGTTTACAGTATAATTGTATTATTTTGTCGAGTACGTTCATCTGACTTTCTAGCTTTGTTAATTTTTATTTGTTGTTGCGTTTCGGATTATCTGCATTATCAAACTTACTGATCTTCAGGACATCAGTAAGTTTTAACAATGGAAGTACACTTGTTAAAAACTTATTTTAGTTATTGGTTGTTGTATTAACTGGTTGTACAATTTTGGTTTTATTGTTGTTATATTTTGTTTTGGCTATGTTTCGATATTTGTTGGCATTTTAGAAATTTTAGGTTAGGGACACTATGTTATGAAGTTCTATTAAATTTATTAATCTATACATCAATGTGTATAGATACAATCAAAAACAAAAGTTTTGATAAACATTAGTAACTTTTGTTAATGGAAGTATTGATATATCAATAAGTTTCCATATCAGTAAGTTTTGATAATGGAAGTACATCTGCACATCAGTAACGTTTGTTAGTGTAAGTATATAAATAAGTACATCAGTAACTTTTGTTAGTGGAAGTACATAAGTACATCAGTAAGTGTTGATAATGGAAGTACATTAACACATCAGTAACTTTTGTTAATGGAAATATATCAGTACATTAGTAATTTTTGATAATGGAATTATATCGGCATATCAGTAACTTTGGCAATGGAAGTACATCAGTACGTCAGTAAGTTTTGATAATGGAAGTATATAAGTAAGCTTTGATAATGGAAGTACATCAGTACGTAAGGAAGTTTTGATAATGGAAGTATATCAGTACAATCAGTAAGTTTTGATAATGGAAGTATATCAGCACATCAGTAACTTTTGATAATGGAAGTATATCAATACGTCAGTAAGTTTTGAGAATATAAGTACATCAGCACATCAGTAATTTTTGTTAATGGAAGTATATCAGTACATCAGTAAGTTTTGATAATGGAAGTATACAGCACATCAGTAAATTTTGGTAATGGAAGTACATCAGTACATCAGTAAGTTTTGATAATGGAAGTGTAAATCAGTACATCAGTAAGTTTTGATAATGGAAGTATATCAGCACATTAGTAACTTTTGGTAATGGAAGTACATCAATACGTCAGTAAGCTTTGATAATGGAAGTATATCAGTACATCAGTAAGTTTTGATAATGGAAGTGTAAATCAGTACATCAGTAAGTTTTGATAATGAAAGTATATCAGCACATCAGTAACTTTTGGTAATGGAAGTACATGAGTACATCAGTAAGTTTTGATAATGGAAGTACTGCAATGCATCAGTAAGTTTTGATAATGGAAATAATCCGAAAAGCGTCAACAAATAAAATTTTTACAAATCTTGTAAAGGCAGATAAACGTAATCAACGAAATAATAACATTCCTTAAGGAAATAATGAAAATTATACTCGTATATATTAAAACTAAAAATGAACATTGACTTAAATTATCTCTTACTTTTAAAGTAGTTAAATTTAAAATTCAAGATTCATTAAACTATTGTAACTAATGTTTAATTTTATTTTGATTACTTTGTGTACATCAATCTTTCCTTGAATATTTTGATGTTTTCCGTTAATTTTGTGAGTTAAAAGTGATGTAATTAATGCATCTATTGACAAGTAGATAGTGCAAAACAAAACACAAACTTCAATCCCCCCCCCTAAATCAAAATCCGATTCTGAAAGCTATCCAAAAAAATTCCTCGATAAATCTCATAATTTTTGTTAATCGGTTTTTTTATATTTTGCTTGAATTCTGTTCTTTTACGATGGGAACACTCGGTGGTTCGATATTTATTTTCGGTTTTCCGTTGTACTGACAAACGGTTTATTTCACATTTGCGATACTATACGTTTTTGGGGGGAGGGTGTTCTTATGGACTACATTTGTTTGAAAACCGTTAGAGTGGATTTAGAGGAAATACAGTTTTGGGGGTTATTTTGACCATTTGTTTTCCAGATAACCAAATGTAAATACCATTATCTAATAGGTCATTTCATTTAGTGACAGGCTTTGTCAGCAATGTGTATAGATATAAAAAGACATTCTTGTAAAAAACACTATATCGACTCAGAGGTTATAAGAATGATTTCGTCAAAATCACAATATCATATATTCAGTAGCAACATAGTGCAAGTAAAATTTCAAAAATCGTTCTCATTGTTAAGATATTATTGAGCAACTAGCTTTGGACGGTTTTACTTTCTCAATATTATGAACATGAAAAAATCGATCTCAAGATTTTGGTAGATGTAACTGAAAAAGTATTTTTTTTTTACAATGAAGTATTTTAATCTATTTATTTAATTGTTTAAATAAAGAACAATTAAATACAATCAATTGTTCGCCGGAGGCTAAAGAAATACAATCAAATTTAGTATGTAGGTCATGTAACTTTTTATACTATAATGTCAAGTTCTTTTTGCAATCAAAATTTTTAAAGTCAGATTTCTTCAAAATCAGCATGGTTCTAACAATTTTGTTCAAACTTTTCACAAATGTATTCAAAAATAATGTATGGGACTTTAAATCGGATCCGGAATTTTGTTATGAAAGAGAGTTTTCGTAATGTTATTTTACAATTTATTTTCGTAACAGTCAACTTTTATGAAAAATCAGCTCTGTTTAAACTGCACACCTCAAAGTCGTAAGTTCAGTACTTAAACTTTACCCCTTCTTTTAATGGCAATCCGTCGTAGTCATGAATCTAATTATGGCATAAAGTATGGACGTTAGAAAAATATATGAAAACCAACTGCAAGATGGTGAATCGCTTTTTCTCAAAAACTGACTACGCTAGTTCAATGCGTACTCAAATGGACCAGCTAACTGTAATTAAAGTGGCTAGACATCGATAAGTCTGTGCTTCTCTGAACTGCGCATCTCAAGGCCGTAAGTTCTTAACGGTTAAAGTTAAAGTATGGGCGTTAACGTTAAGTTCTAACGGCTCGAATTAGGAATATTTAATTGCGCAGTTCAGTGAAGCGGCAGACTGACCAGCGCCTTAGCCACATCGAACACAGAGCCCTAATGTTAAGACGCCGTAAGTTCTTAACGGTTAAAGTTAAAGTATGGGCGTTAACGTTAAGTTCTAACGGCTCGAACTAGGAATATTTAATTGCGCAGTTCAGTGAAGCGGCAGACTGACCAGCGCCTTAGCCACATCGAACACAGAGCCCTAATGTTAAGACGCCGTAAGTTCTTAACGGTTAAAGATAAAGTATGGGCGTTAACGTTAAGTTCTAACGGCTCGAACTAGGAATATTTAATTGCGCAGTTCAGTGAAGCGGCAGACTGACCAGCGCCTTAGCCACATCGAACACAGAGCCCTAATGTTAAGACGCCGTAAGTTCTTAACGGTTAAAGTTAAAGTATGGGCGTTAACGTTAAGTTCTAACGGCTCGAATTAGGAATATTTAATTGCGCAGTTCAGTGAAGCGGCAGACTGACCAGCGCCTTAGCCACATCGAACACAGAGCCCTAATGTTAAGACGCCGTAAGTTCTTAACGGTTAAAGATAAAGTATGGGCGTTAACGTTAAGTTCTAACGGCTCGAATTAGGAATATTTAATTGCGCAGTTCAGTGAAGCGGCAGACTGACCAGCGCCTTAGCCACATCGAACACAGAGCCCTAATGTTAAGACCGCGTAAGTTCTTAACGGTTAAAGATAACGTATGGGCGTTAACGTTAAGTTCTAACGGCTCGAATTAGGAATATTTAATTGCGCAGTTCAGTGAAGCGGCAGACTGACCAGCGCCTTAGCCACATCGAACACAGAGCCCTAATGTTAAGACGCCGTAAGTTCTTAACGGTTAAAGATAAAGTATGGGCGTTAACGTTAAGTTCTAACGGCTCGAACTAGGAATATTTAATTGCGCAGTTCAGTGAAGCGGCAGACTGACCAGCGCCTTAGCCACATCGAACACAGAGCCCTAATGTTAAGACCGCGTAAGTTCTTAACGGTTAAAGATAAAGTATGGGCGTTAACGTTAAGTTCTAACGGCTCGAACTAGGAATATTTAATTGCGCAGTTCAGTGAAGCGGCAGACTGACCAGCGCCTTAGCCACATCGAACACAGAGCCCTAATGTTAAGACGGCGTAAGTTCTTAACGGTTAAAGATAACGTATGGGCGTTAACGTTAAGTTCTAACGGCTCGAACTTAGGAATATTTAATTGCGCAGTTCAGTGAAGCGGCAGACTGACCAGCGCCTTAGCCACATCGAACACAGAGCCCTAATGTTAAGACGCCGTAAGTTCTTAACGGTTAAAGATAAAGTATGGGCGTTAACGTTAAGTTCTAACGGCTCGAATTAGGAATATTTAATTGCGCAGTTCAGTGAAGCGGCAGACTGACCAGCGCCTTAGCCACATCGAACACAGAGCCCTAATGTTAAGACGCCGTAAGTTCTTAACGGTTAAAGTTAAAGTATGGGCGTTAACGTTAAGTTCTAACGGCTCGAACTAGGAATATTTAATTGCGCAGTTCAGTGAAGCGGCAGACTGACCAGCGCCTTAGCCACATCGAACACAGAGCCCTAATGTTAAGACGCCGTAAGTTCTTAACGGTTAAAGATAAAGTATGGGCGTTAACGTTAAGTTCTAACGGCTCGAACTAGGAATATTTAATTGCGCAGTTCAGTGAAGCGGCAGACTGACCAGCGCCTTAGCCACATCGAACACAGAGCCCTAATGTTAAGACGCCGTAAGTTCTTAACGGTTAAAGTTAAAGTATGGGCGTTAACGTTAAGTTCTAACGGCTCGAACTAGGAATATTTAATTGCGCAGTTCAGTGAAGCGGCAGACTGACCAGCGCCTTAGCCACATCGAACACAGAGCCCTAATGTTAAGACCGCGTAAGTTCTTAACGGTTAAAGATAAAGTATGGGCGTTAACGTTAAGTTCTAACGGCTCGAACTAGGAATATTTAATTGCGCAGTTCAGTGAAGCGGCAGACTGACCAGCGCCTTAGCCACATCGAACACAGAGCCCTAATGTTAAGACGCCGTAAGTTCAAAACGGTTAAAGATAAAGTATGGGCGTTAACGTTAAGTTCTAACGGCTCGAATTAGGAATATTTAATTGCGCAGTTCAGTGAAGCGGCAGACTGACCAGCGCCTTAGCCACATCGAACACAGAGCTCTAATGTTAAGACGCCGTAAGTTCTTAACGGTTAAAGATAAAGTATGGGCGTTAACGTTAAGTTCTAACGGCTCGAACTAGGAATATTTAATTGCGCAGTTCAGTGAAGCGGCAGACTGACCAGCGCCTTAGCCACATCGAACACAGAGCCCTAATGTTAAGACGCGCGTAAGTTCTAATGTTAAGACGCCGTAAGTTCTTAACGGTTAAAGATAACGTATGGGCGTTAACGTTAAGTTCTAACGGCTCGAATTAGGAATATTTAATTGCGCAGTTCAGTGAAGCGGCAGACTGACCAGCGCATTAGCCACATCGAACACAGAGCCCTAATGTTAAGACGCCGTAAGTTCTTAACGGTTAAAGATAAAGTATGGGCGTTAACGTTAAGTTCTAACGGCTCGAATTAGGAATATTTAATTGCGCAGTTCAGTGAAGCGGCAGACTGACCAGCGCCTTAGCCACATCGAACACAGAGCCCTAATGTTAAGACGCCGTAAGTTCTTAACGGTTAAAGATAAAGTATGGGCGTTAACGTTAAGTTCTAACGGCTCGAACTAGGAATATTTAATTGCGCAGTTCAGTGAAGCGGCAGACTGACCAGCGCCTTAGCCACATCGAACACAGAGCCCTAATGTTAAGACGCCGTAAGTTCTTAACGGTTAAAGATAAAGTATGGGCGTTAACGTTAAGTTCTAACGGCTCGAACTAGGAATATTTAATTGCGCAGTTCAGTGAAGCGGCAAACTAACCAGCGACTTAGCCACATCGAACACAGAGCCCTAATGTTAAGACGCCGTAAGTTCTTAACGGTTAAAGATAAAGAATGGGCGTTAACGTTAAGTTCTAACGGCTCGAACTAGGAATATTTAATTGCGCAGTTCAGTGAAGCGGCAGACTGACCAGCGCCTTAGCCACATCGAACACAGAGCCCTAATGTTAAGACCGCGTAAGTTCTTAACGGTTAAAGATAAAGTATGGGCGTTAACGTTAAGTTCTAACGGCTCGAATTAGGAATATTTAATTGCGCAGTTCAGTGAAGCGGCAGACTGACCAGCGCCTTAGCCACATCGAACACAGAGCCCTAATGTTAAGACGCCGTAAGTTCTTAACGGTTAAAGTTAAAGTATGGGCGTTAACGTTAAGTTCTAACGGCTCGAATTAGGAATATTTAATTGCGCAGTTCAGTGAAGCGGCAGACTGACCAGCGCCTTAGCCACATCGAACACAGAGCCCTAATGTTAAGACGCCGTAAGTTCTTAACGGTTAAAGATAAAGTATGGGCGTTAACGTTAAGTTCTAACGGCTCGAACTAGGAATATTTAATTGCGCAGTTCAGTGAAGCGGCAGACTGACCAGCGCCTTAGCCACATCGAACACAGAGCCCTAATGTTAAGACGCCGTAAGTTCTTAACGGTTAAAGATAAAGTATGGGCGTTAACGTTAAGTTCTAACGGCTCGAACTAGGAATATTTAATTGCGCAGTTCAGTGAAGCGGCAAACTAACCAGCGACTTAGCCACATCGAACACAGAGCCCTAATGTTAAGACGCCGTAAGTTCTTAACGGTTAAAGATAAAGAATGGGCGTTAACGTTAAGTTCTAACGGCTCGAACTAGGAATATTTAATTGCGCAGTTCAGTGAAGCGGCAAACTGACCAGCGCCTTAGCCACATCGAACACAGAGCCCTAATGTTAAGACGCCGTTAAGTTCAAAACGCGTGCTGTAACCTTTTCGTTAAAGCCAATCCTTCGTTCTTATAAACCAGGAAAACTCTTAAATTAAAACTCTCAGTTTTTGGATTAGCTGTAGTCTTACAAGTAATGGTTCGCAGATTTGAGCCCGCTGATTACTTAGTACTGAGTACTTGAGTACTGGATACTGTAACTTCACAACGTGCCAGTAGTGCTCTCCATTTCCAATTTCGCCAAGGAGAACAGCGTTTGAACTCGTCCAATGAAGGCAGTTAGTTTTAAAATAGCCGACGTTCAGAGAAACTAACGGAACCTCCGCCGTCAACAGAATATCAACCATGATTCGGTTATTTCCATTTCGGTCACACTACTTTTCATTAGCCTCCAGTAATGTATTCCTCCAGTACCCTAAGCCGGCCATACGGAATGTGTAAGCGTACATTATAACTAAATAACATGTGTATAACAGGCTTCCAATTATGTGTCTAGTTGGAATACACAAGTGGCGAGACGCGAATTGGGTGGGAGAAGACCACCTCGTAGCGGAGCGTAGCGAGATATTGATACAAGCGGCGAGAATTTCAAGTACCACACCCCTCCCCTCCCCCTTGCCTTTATTGACAGAACGAGGATGACGCGGCTAAAGGCGTTGAAATAATAATTAACAAAAACCTAATCATTTGTACCGGATATTGTTATGTAAAAATCTCGTTGGCTGGAATTAAACGATGGCTTTTTGGAGTGGTTTTCGAGTGCCGTGATCAAGTCACCATTGTTGGGGACGTCACGTTTTCGGTAGTGTATTGTTTGCGGGACTGGCCCTGGGTGTTTACAGTTTTGCTTTCGTACTGTACGGTGGGTTGATGGACGCTCAGATTTGGAATTATGCGTAACAAACACATTATACAAAGATCCGGTTCGGAAGGCACAGACAAATGTAAAATCTGTCTAACAGATGATAAATCGCTTCGTTAGATTTTAATGAAACTTTTATCATATACTTAGTACACAAACTCAAGTCATTACCAAATTTGAAACAAATAAATTTTCGATTCGATAGAAGTTATGAAAAAAACGATAGGCAATTTTCTCGAGTCACACCCGAACAGTGAATTTATTTTATTAAAAGTTTGTAACATTAGCTTGAGAGGTGTTTTTCAACAACATATGGACAAGCCATGGAGTGGTGTAAAATTTGAAAAACCTATTAAGAATCCAAATAGCAGATTTATCAGTGATTTTTCTAAAGCCCCGGACCGGAAAATAGTTTTTTAAGATAAATTAAGTGATAACGTATTTTTGTGCCTTTACACAGTACATTTGGGCAAAGTTTAAAATCATTAGAGTAAAAGCAGGAAACAGTGTAGAATTAATGAAACAGCTGATCGCTGAAACACTTGGTTATCACAGAGATGCCAGTCAGTGAGTAACCATATGTATTACAAAATCAAGCGTCTTGTCCATAGATAAACTACTTAGTTCGAATAATAAATGCGAAAATGGAATAAATATTAAAGAAAATAATAGTAGAATTAGAAATTTGAAATGTTAAAAGGAATAAAATAAATGAATTATTATTATTTATAAATTATAAGTAATAAGTGTTGTTACAGATGTTTGTGTAATTTTTAGGTTATAAATGGTTGTGAAAAGGGTTATGAAAATGAAGTTAAGGAAATGAATAAAATCTTTAAAAAACGACTTAATGAAAGTTTAAGTGATGAAGGAAATTGTTCAAGAGACGGACTTTATGCACAGACGACAAAAAATCGTACCAGTGTTTCTAAAATATGTACAGATTATCAAGAAATATTAAAGAAACTAATAGATGAATTTAGAAGGAAAAAGTGATTCAACGAAATATCAACATGGTATTCACTTCTAAAGCGCGTAGACTATACGAAGCAATTTTTTAAACAAAAAGTGCATTAAAAGCTTTTCGAAAAATAAAAAAAATGCTAAATTTAATTATGTTAGTTTAGTCCTAACCGCAGTAAAACACAATTAACCAGATTAACAGACGTACAAATAAGAACCACTTTTTTGGAATCAGGAGACCTAAAATCAGATAAATTTATTGAAATCTCAAAATCGATTTTTTAAAAAAAATTGGGTGATATTCAAGGTTTTGTTTTCCATGATTTCCATTGTAGTTTTGCACCTTAATTCTTCAAAACGATAGTCCACTAAAAGTTCCGAGCAGTGCTTCAATATTTTTCTGTATGACCTATGATCTGAAGTCTTTTATTGCGGAAATAAGAACGTTCCGCAAATTTATACAACACCCTTCCACGTTCCTTAATTTTATTAAATTAATCGTTCCGGGCAAAGGGCAAACAACAAAGCCTGCTTAAGTCGACTAAAATGATTAATTGAATTTCCCGCAGCTGTTCCCGGCCTCAAACCATCTGTGAAGAAAACACTAAATTGATTTAACTAAACACAGCCAATAAAACCGTTTTTAATTCAGTAAAACCGCTTGATGGATTGGTTTCGTCGATCCAGTTCCGGGAAACGATAATTAAGCATGTCCTTTGAAAACACAACAAACGCGGTCTTTGTTTGCCGAGTGCGTGGCCCCTTACTTGTTTCCGTTTTGTTGTTTCTCCGCCGGGGTCTTAGACTACAATCGCCACGGCCGGTTTGAGACCGTTCAAATTATCTGTAAAATATAATAATTCTGGGAAAGAGAAGCGGGAGGATGTACCGTGACGTTTAATTAGATCAGCTGGAATTTCACGGCGTCCGATGGTGTCCTGGAGTCGTGCGTCCTAACCGGTATAACTTTATAAAGTAGCCTGCTGTCATTTGTAAATCACACTGTATAAACTAGTGATGGGTTGCTATTTAACAATCTGTTATTTTTTAGCTGCTAAATGGTTTTAGCATTAGCAGACTGCTAATCACACTTAAAAATAACAGATAATAAACAAACTGTTAAATAACAGGGTTAGAGCACACTGCTTCCGACCTGCTACGGTGCTAACTGCTAACGTAACCGCAGCTGCTAACATCTATTGCCAACTGTTAAACGTTGAAGCTGCTAATCTAACTGTTGAATAGCAGGGTCATAGCACACTGTTTTGGACCTGCTAACTGCTAACGTCTACTGCCAACTGTTGAACCTGTTAAACGTTGAAGCTGCTAATCTAACTGTTTAATAGCAGAGTTTAATAGCACACTGTTTCGACTGTTCCCGACCTGCCAACTGCTAACTGTTGAACCTGTTTAACGTTGAAGCTGCTAAACAGGAAACGCATTGTCAGTGTTTCTTTCCACTAACTGTTGTTTGCTCCTGTCCTGAGATTCAGATTGCATAACAGTATCATATTTTTCTTTGTTAACTGTAAATTTAAATGAGGGTGTTTTTTCTAAATAATAAATGTTAACAAGTCGAATTTGTACTTTTAACATTATAAAAATATTTAGCTTAAAATTATATTTTAAAACATAAGAATTATAGATTAACAAGTACTTATTTGTCCTTCAAACACTTATTTTTCGATTTTTCATACAATTAGTATATACAATTAGTATATTTTCAATTAGTATATATAATTATAGTATATAATTGTAGTATATATAATTACAATTAGTATATATACAATTAGTATTTTTCATACAATTAGTATATAATAATGTTTATTATATACTATATTACAATAATATAGTATATAATAAATGACAATATTATTTTAAATAATGTGATTATAACAAAAATAAACATTATTAGAACCATTATGATAGTCTATAATAAAATACTTGAAATAATACCTAACAAGAACATTTTAATTATTAGGAACATGTATAAATAAGAAAAATCTAAAAAAAGATAGGCCTACATAGATAGCCTACATGTATTAAAATACAATAATATTTTTTAAATAGCATTTTAATTAATTACAAACATCGAACATGACCCTAATCAAATTAAAATTAATTTATTTTAATGTTTTAAATTTAAATTATTATTGCATGATAGGTTTAGAAAAGGGTGCTACAAAATAGATTTCATATTACTTGACAGTGCGTGAAAGACAAACCGAACATTGCATCTTTGATCTTAGCGTGTTCATTGTATTTCTCATTATCATCAGAGATTTATTCACAAATCCTATAGACAAATTAATAGTGCAGGAAGAGTAGGACAAAACGTGCCAACTGCACCCTCACTGTATTTTCTTATCTCAGCTGTCAAGATAAAGAATAAAGTAATGTGACAATATTAAGCTGCGTTTTCCTGCTAAGGTCGTTGTTAGCAGTCTAGAAAATTAGCAGTTAGCAGTTGTACCTGTTATTTTTAACTGCTAATTCTAAGTAGCATTAACAGAATTAGCTGCTAAACAAAAATAGCGCTTTTGCCCATCACTAGTATAAACTAGTGCTTTTACAAGTAAAGAAAGTTACTCAAAGTATATCTCAACAATAACAGAGCTTTGTTGGGCTTATAATAAAATTAACACTACTTTCCTTCGTAATCAGCATTTTTATTGAAACTATACAGAGTGGTAAAGTTTTGAGGTCAATCTGTCAAGTTATATTGGTTCATTCCAATCTAATCTGTTAGGGTATGGCAACGATACGGCTGAAGTGAAGATGCATCCCTATTCCAAACTAAGGTGGAACAGCATACGCCGAGGGCTGCATGGCTAAGGGGGAGCTTAGCTTTTAGTACGCGAACTCTGGATACCGGGCGACCTCCAGTTTCAATTAGCCTTACCTATGCATGCGGGGCTCTGCATGGGTGGACTTCTTTTTCCCTGGCTGATTGTGGGACAATTTATGGATACACAACAATCTAAATCAACTAATACACACCTTGAGAGACTTTCAGGAGTGGATCTGGGGAGTGGTAGTTTGGGAAAGCAGGATACTGGGGTTGAATTCAGTCCCGTTGAATCCACCAGTGTTATATCGGTGCCGACTGTGGGGCTGCCAGGCAGTTCTACTGTGTTGGTTTCTGATGGAAGTTGTATTTTTGAGGGACCTGCAAAGGTGGACCTGGGAGACAGCAGTTTGGTTAAGTAGGAAAATGAGGGTGTAAGCATTCCCGATGACTCCACTAGAAGAAATGTGCAGGGGGCTGTGGGTCTGCCAGTCACATCCATTAAACCTGCCTTTGAAGTAGTGAGAAATGGGGTTGAACACCTCACTATTACTAGAAGAGCTGTCAAACGTCCGTCAGGAGCGCAAAGGCGCCGACTGCGAAGAGAAAAGGCAGCAGCACAAGGGTTTTCAGTAAAAGCCGGAGCCAGTAAACCCAAAAGTGAACAGTCGGGTGGGGGTGAGACTAAAAGGATAGGGGGTCCAGGACAAACGAGCTGGTGTCTCAACCCCAAAGCGACTAAGATCTGATGGGAGTAATTCCGGGTCTGAGGTGACAAAGAAATCTCAGATCTGTAACTGGGCTGGTGGAAAACAGCACTCCTTAAAAGGAGGGCTGCCAGCTGGAGGTTCTCTGGGTGGGGAGGGTGTTAAGGTGGTCATTGTACCAACTAACTTCCCGGGGGCAGTTCTGTCATTAGAGTAGGCGGAGGCGATCCAGGAGATTATTCTGGGCGAGATTCTCTCCCTTGAGGATGAGGGTTCAGCTCCCAGATTCCTTAGCTTTCATCACGAAGGCGGGGCCTTTTGGACAACCTGCACGGACGATCGAGTCAAACAGTGGTTTGAGAATAAGGTTCCTGCTATAACAATGGCAGGGGCCTAGTGTTGAAGGTGGAATTAGGAAGGGCGGTGTTCCAGACTGCAAAGGTGATGGTCTGGATATTAAAACCCCTGGACAAACTTCCACCAGTTCAACTGCTGAGGATGATTAAAGTCCAAAACACTGGGCTTAAGACTCAGCAGTGGAGGTTCGTCAATCAAAAGGTGACAGAGTCGGGGAAAACTCTGGTACTGGTAATTGATGAGGAATCGCTGAGGACGATGAAGGAGGTGGGCTACAGGATATGTCTGGGCCTCTCTAGATTTGTCTTCAAAGTGATCTCTGCCCCCAAAAAGAATGAGCGTAGTTCAAGCCAACCTCCATCACAGTAAGGCGGCAATTGCTGTCTTATGAGGCTGCTTGAGCAGGGTGATGCCGACCTTGCCTTGGTTCAAGAACCATTAGTGACGGGAGGTAGAATAGCAGGACTGACCATTGGCGGAGGTAAGTTGATTTATGACAGATCTGATGCTAGGCCTAGAACTTGCATAATTGTTAGGAATAATATCGAGATACTTGTGTTGTCTTCGTAATGTTCCAGGGATTGTACTGCAGTTAGTACAGAGCTAAGTGTGGGATCTGGGAGTAGAAGGGTTGTCATGACCTCTGCTTATCTCTCACACGAGGAAATGGACAGCTTCCCGCCCGTCAGTTTGAGAAGAGTGATGGAAGCAGTAGTTGGGAAAGATGTCAACGCAAATGACACGGTATGGGTGAGCAGTAATACCAACATTAGAGGTGAGCTTTTACTTTCGTTTATTGTAGCTAATAATCTTTATATTCTTAATACACCACCTACCTTCGTAACGAAGGCTAGAATTGAGGTTTTAGATCTTACTCTGGGGACCAAAGGCATGCACGCTGCATTGGGTATGTGGTGTGTGTCTAAAGAGCCGTCTATGTCGGATCATAGGCATATCGTCATGGATCTCGGGGTGATAAATAAGTCAGTAAATACTTATCGAAATCATAGGAATACTAGATGGGAGGGCCTATGAAGAAAAGGTTAGGTCTGAATTTAGGGATCTTAGGAGGCCGATAAGTAATTCGCATGAATTAGAGTACGCAGCTGGAAGACTGGCGGAGATAGTTGTGGACTCCTTTCGTGAGAATTGTCCCCTTACGAAGAAGTTTGCTGGGGTTAATGTTAAATGGTGGACCCAGGCACTTTCTGAGCAAAGGGGACAGGTTAGAAAGCTGTTCAATGCGGCCAAGCGCTACGGTAAATGGGAGGCCTATAGGCGGGCCCTGACAGATTATAATAAGGCATTAAAAATGGCGAGACGGGACTCGTGGAGGAAGTTCTGTGGGAGGTCATCGTACTTATCAGGAGGCACGACTTCACAAGGTCCTAGCCTTGGACCCTTTGAACCCTATGGGGACCCTACAACATAGTATATACTATGTTGTATACTAACATAGTATACAACATTAGTATACAGTATGTTGTATACTAATGGGGAGTATACAACAACTGGGAAGGACACCTTGGAAGTCCTACTCAGGGAACACTTTCCTGACTCTGTGGTCAGGAATGCAGGAAGGGAGCGAGTGTCTGATGTTCCCTAAAGGAAGCCTAGTAGAGGATATTAGAAAATCGCAAACCAAGTTGTGGACTTGGATAAGGTGAGATGGGCTACAAATACCTTTTACCCATTCAAGTCACTACCTCTGGTGTGGGAAGCGGCCCGTGTAGTCTTTATTCCTAATCCGGGGCGAGCATCTCATGCTGACCCTAAGGCTTTTAGGCCAATCAGTCTGACTTTCTTCTATCTGAAGACATTAGAGAAATTGGTAGATAGATATGTCAGAGAGGTCATGATTCCTCTACATGTCAGTCAATATGCCTACCAATCAGGCAAAGGTTGAGAGAGTACACTTCACAATTTGGTTCACAGATTGAAAGGGACTCTAGAGACCAAAGACGCCCTCGGTGTCTTTCTAGATATTAAAGAAGATTTTGACAATGCTTCACATGCTTCAATGCTTCGTACCCTGTCAAGATGCGGAGTGGATAGTACCGTGTGTTGCTGGGTGGGAGACATGTTGCATGGGAGGTCAGTTGTAGCTAAAGCTCTAGGAGAAGAGGTGGAGGTGGAGGTTGTCAGGGGCTGTCCGCAGGGGTATGTTTTGTCCCCTCTCTTATGGAACCTGGTGATGGACTCACTCCTGAATCTTTTCTCGTCAGACAAATGCTATATCCAAGGATATGCCGACGATTTAGTGGTGCTAATCCGGGGGAGGCATGGAAACACCGTAGCAGATTTCATGAAGAGTGCCTTATCACTAGTGGAAACCTGGTGTAGTCAGGAGAACCTAGGGGTTAACTCCAGGAAAACTACTCTGGTTCCTTTTACTAGAAAGAGAATTACCCCGCATTTAGGAAGACTCAAGCTCTTTGGGAAGATAATTTCAATTGCAAACGAGGTGAAGTATCTAGGCTTGGTGTTGGACACAAAGTTAACCTGGAATGCTCATCTGGGGCGCATTATGGGGAAAGCCAATAAGTCTTTAATGGCAGTTAGAAGAATGGTAGGCAAAATATGGGGACTGAGACCAGGAATGATGAAGTTTATCTATACTGGGATCATGAGACTTACGGTGTGCTATAATGCTGTGGTGTGGTGGATTAAGGTCGTGCAGAGCAGGGCCAGAGAGTCTCTGACTAAGTTGCAGAGGTTGGTCTGCCTGTGTATTACTGACTGTATGGACACTGCTCCAACGGCGGCCATGGATTTCCCCCTATTTTTTGGATTTTTGATTCTTGAATTTCCCCCTATTGACCTTTTTGTCATGGGGGGAGGCACGTAAAGCAGCTACAGACTGCAGGGTGGTGGTGGCTGGCTACCCTCTATTTATGGGCATGCTAGAATCACAGAAAAGATCTTTGACCCAATCTTGCTGATGGGGACTGATCAGACGGTTAAACGGCACATAGTATCTAGATCCTTTGATGTCAACTTGGCCTTTGAGGAAAGAGATCGTGTGTTGGAAAAACCTGGAGACATAGTGTGGTATACAGATGGCTCCAAGACAAAGTCAGGCACTGGTTCTGGGGTGTACGGCCTGAGACTGGGGTTAAAGAAAGTTATTACCCTGGGACAGCATACAACAGTACTTCAGGCTGAAGTGATGGCCATCAATGACTGTGTTCGGGAGAACTTGGATCGGGGCTTCAAGAAGGCACGTATTCATATTCATACCGATAGTCAGGCAGCAATAAAAGCACTTGCGGTTCCTATAATACAGTCCAAGCTGGTCTGGGAGTGTTGGAAGAACCTTGACGCTCTGTCCCAGGGTAGCTGGGTAACTCTTCACTGGGTTCCGGGGCATAGGGGAGTTGAGGGTAATGAGGAGGCATACCGATTGGCTGAACTTGGATCTTCATCTGAGTTTATCGGACCTGAGACGGCTTTAGAAATTTTTCTATCGTTGGCCAGATCCGCTATTAACAGGTGGATTACAAATAAACACCAGGTAAGATGGGACAACCTTCATGGGCATTCCCATAGTAAACGTCTCTTAAGCAAAGTTCCTTTTGGAGGACTCAAAGGGGCAGCAGATGTCCTGGGCAGAGCACAACTCAGGAGGACCATGGGGCTCATAACAGGGCATTGTGGTCTGAGGGTGCGCATGAACAGGATAGGTGTATACCATGGAGAAACCGTGTGTAGATTGTGCAGGAAGGAGGAGGAAACTGCAGGTCACATAATTTATGATTGTGAGGCTCTTGCTAGTAGGTTGCTAGGGGTTTTTGGCTTCCAAGACCCTAGGGATCTTCAGCAGAGTGAGCTAGTCAGTGGGTTGCTGGATCTTATTAGGGGCACGAATCTCCTGAACTAGGTATTTTAAGAGGTTAATTTACAAAATAGGTCAGTCGATCGCAGTGCCTGGGGATGAATTATCTCTTCCTCTAGTATATAATCTTAATCTTAAGGAAAACGCTGCGGATACTAAGACAACCAGCGTTAATGATAAGGGAATAGCTGCGGATACTAATGAAGACAAAGGACCAGCGTTAACGATATGGAAAAACTGCGGGTACTAATAAAGACGAAAACCAGCGTTAACAGTAAGGAAAAACTGAGGGTAATGAAGACGAAGGACCATCGTTAATGGTAAAGGAAAAGATGCGGATACTAATGCCAAAGAGACCAGCTTTAATGATAGGAGAAAAACTACGGATAGTAATGAAGATAAAGGACCAGCGTTCACGGTAAGGGAAAAGCTGCTGGTACTAATGAAGACAAAAGGACCAGAGTTAACGGTAAAGGAAAAATTACGGACACTAATGAATACAAAGGACTACCGTTAACGAAAAGGAAAAAAACTACGGATAATAATGAAGACAAAGTACCAGCGTTAACTGTAAGGAAAAAGCTGCGACAGAGACACCAGTCGTAATCTTGAGGTTCAGAAACTCAGCAGAATGACCGGGCTGCCAGTCTCTAAATTTGTAAAGGTTTTTTTTTATTTACCCTCGAATCATCAACTTATTTATTTGAAAATCGGTAAACTGATCCAAATTATCCAAATCGGGATAAACTGATCCAAATCGGGATAAACTGATCCAAATTATCCAAATCGGGATAAACTGATCCAAATCGGGATCTTCACAAACCCGATTTTCTTGATTAAGCCGATTTTCCAGGTTTTTTGTCGGTAGTTTCCGAACATTATTTTTTGGAGGAAGAGAAAATAAGAATGCATTTATAAATTAGGGTAGAATCTTACGTTACATGGAACTGTTCAGCAGCTGCTTATAATTCGTTGAAAATATTTCAAAAAAAAAAACACTCGATACTGCCGCGTTTATACATTTCTGTTTACAGTGTACAACGTTTCCGAGAACAAAACGTAATTAAATCTGTTAATAATTGACTGGCAACGGTCAGTAGCGGCGTGAAAATTGACTGAATACAATCCAGACGAAGGAAGCTATAAGTCCAAAGGCTAACTACCGTATTGTATTGTATTGTATTACAAGTGGAAGCCGGTCGCTGCGTTGTTTATGCATGCAAGCGCTCTTCTAACTTTGATGGTCTCTCGTTTTACGAGTTCTTTGTTCTCCCCTCTCGATGATGAATAACAAATTAACTGGCTGAAACAATGAGTGCCTACATAACACAAGAGTGCTGGTACGAAGCACTTTGATCTATTAAACCAAAAATTAGCCACTCAAGACTGTTTTGATTCCGCTGTAGCTCCACTCGACTTCTAACTAGCTGCTCTTGGGCTCCAATTATCTCACTATTTGTGTTCGCTGGCATGTTGTATTAATTAATTTTAATATGGTTTTATTTATTTTTAAGTGCTTTTGTGCGCCATAATACAGTCCACAGCGTAGCAGATCAAAGACAAAAGACAACAAAGAAATGGGAATCTGTAGTCAAAGTTGTTAAAATGAAATCCTTTTGTAAATTTCATATTGTTGGAAGCTAGAACGGAAGAGCTTTTATGTTCTTAGTACTTCAGCAGTATTTCCTTAACTATTATGCAATTTTATAATTTTGAATGTTATTTTAATGAAATAAAATGTAGCAACGGTAAGACTAAATATCTAGCTTACATGATAGAAGCGTAATCAAAAAAACTAAGTAAATTTTTCATCACCTCAAACCCTTTTCAAAATTATGTTTAAAGTTCATATCCTTTTACGAGACAATGTTCAATGTTAATTTAAGCAGAATTTAACGCTGATTACGATGTTAAAATGACACTGTCGATGTTAAAATGACACTGTCGATGTTAAAATGACACTGTCGATGTTAAAATGACACTGTCGATGTTAAAATGACACTGTCGATGTTAAAATGACACTGTCGATGTTAAAAAGTGTAAAGACAGTAACGTTTTAGAAACGTATAAGCAGAGTTTACCGGATAACTTGCCCAAATTTTGTATTTGAATTTTTACCATATCCGGCTAAAATTTCAATTGGTATCACTTAATCATTTTAAACAACGGCTTCAGATTGTAATGAAACATATTGCTTCCAAGTAGGAATTTTCGAGGAGACAATTGAACGTGCAAAACGTTTGTGTGAAGTTTTTAGAATTTTTTAAAAATTTTGATTAAAAATAACTTTAAATTTAAAGCGATTTAATCAAAATTTTCATGGTTAGAACCTTCAGTACTATTACTGAATGGATTCAAAATTTATGTAACCCAGTCTTTAAAGCTGTAAGTAATCACTCAATAACTTATGAAAATACATAACCTCAATAAAAAGTCTCTTAAGCATTAAATTTAACACAAATGTCGACCTGATAGTGGAGACAAATAAAAAACTTCAAAAATTTATATTTCTTCCTTTTCAACTCTTAAACAAAAACTTCAAATAAGAAAACAAAGTTCAAATTTTGTCAGATTTTAATTTAGCTTGATATATTAAAATGTTTATAGTTTCGTTCACAAAAATGATAAAATATTTCTTTTAATTTTATATTTCATGTTTTGCAAATTTTTAACTAATCCAACCCATTAACATACTTTGTAGACATATATATTTTCAGAGTACTTCTAAATTGGTTTTACCTGTAGGCTATAATTTAATTTTATTAAAGCAAAAATAAACCTATTTAAGTTAAATTTAAGTTTAACTAAAATATTTGAAATTAAAAAATCTGAGATAAAATATTTTAAAATTTAAAATCCTTATAAAGATATTTATGCTTAGAATAGAATTAAAACAATTTAATTTGTGCAAATTTAATGGAACTTGATATATACAGTAATAAATGAAAGTTAGTAACAGATTTAAATAATTAAATTTTTAAAATGTCTGCTATAGCAACAGATTTAAATAGTTAAAACATTAAAAAAGGGGTTTCGCTCTTGTAATTGGCAGGTTTGACCTGTAGTTTGACATGGGACTCTGTGGTCGAAGTGGCTAAAGCACCAGTCAATCTGCTGCGTCTCTGAACTGCGCACCTTAACGTTCTTAGAACCGCAGTCACTCCTGCTGCTTTTCACTTACCGTTAACGCTGATCTCTCGTACTCATTAGTCTAACGGCCATAAAGTATGGACGTTATGCAAAAAAAACCTAGTTTGACATAACCCCGCTTCTAGTCAAGTTAGAAACACCATTGATCAACACTAAATCCCAAACGTTTCAAGCTGTTGTGTGCCAAGAGCTGAAGCTGTTCGCTGAAATACTTTTTACTAGCCTAATTAGGACAAAATAATAAAAATAAATCGTCTTTAATTCGAAACGGACGGCTTAACCATAAAACTGTGAATTATAAAGGTAAACAAGTCTTCGACCCATTGCACGCACAGCACATTCCATCGTAAACCTTTTACCGCATATTAAATATTTCATAAGATAATGGCATCGTTACGATTTCATCGTAGCCGCAGTAAATTACCGGTAATTACCGGCCGAACCCGATACTGTTTGATAACATCTATACATATTAACGCTTCACAGCGCAAAACTATTCCGCTAACAGTAATTTGCGCGGAGAATAGGAGGAAGATAACCCGGCTATATGCAGCGAGTGTCGCCCGGAGGAAGTCATTAAGCTGAGCGCCCGATGAATATGCATGTGTTTAACTTAGGAGTGGTAATAACAGTGGAAGGCGTGGCCTTCATTACTCCCAATTAAAGACGACCAGACACCCACGCGCTCACCAAGGTCAAGAAAATACGATAAGGTCAATCGATATGATTTGTTTTAGCTAAAGTAAAGACTATGAAAGTATTAGCTGACCATAACAACTTGTACAGCTTACCTTCAAAACATCTGCGTGCATTCCTTCATGTTTGTAGCATACGTCTTCTTATCTGACTATTAATCACAGATAAATCAGAAGAAGTAATTTTAACTGGTGTGACGCTATCAGGCCAAGACAATAGCGCTGGAAAATCTGTTGAACTAACGCACAAATCAGCAGAGTTACAAACGTACATCTTCTTGATACACCCTCAGAGGTGCCTGTTCCTTTTTCATAACAGCTTATCGACAGCCTTCAGTAATTCCCATGAGCTGGGGGACCGTATAGTAGCGATATTTCATAAACTACTTCCTGCGATAAACTAGTTCTACATATGCACAAATGAAGCGCGTTGGTACCTTAAACCACCGGAGCTGGTTTTCACTGCTTACTATCTTCAAAAACACCAATGCCAGAACTATGAACGGTGAAATGGTGAACATAAGGCAGTAGAAAAGGAAACAATTACCAACGTCCAGTAATGGGTTATTAGTAGATTTCCAAGCAGCAATAATGCTATCGCAAAGTGTCATCTCACTTTTAAATAAAGAGACTATTATCAGTTATGATTATTGACTCCATGAATGCGCCCATCAACTTGCTAAAGATTGTGCAAGTTTAGTGTCCATCAGCTAGGACAACAATAGCTAGCTGATTCATCAAGAACCAACTATGGGAAAGACACGAGAGAAGATGATTCGTTCAAGAATCCCGTGTGATGTGAACATAGGCGATGTTTAACGCGACTACAGGCTCATCTGCAGCATATTGGCGTAGCAGATACACACATTTTCTCTGCTAGCACCCACTACGCTTCAGCGCCTTGATAGCCTAAAGAAACAGGATCCACTCAATCTGGGAAGCTCCCTGTTACTTGAAAACTCACAAGTAATTAGATACTTTCTTAAGAGTAGGCATTACCTAGGATTACTTTTCTGTCAGGAATAATGTTGAATAAGTTACATGCTGTAAATTGAAATATGTGCTCGTAAACTTCATTTCTCTGTTTATAGACGGTTCTGTAGTAAACACTTAAAGATAACTTGATGATAATTGCTTCAAATATGTGTGTTGTTTGATTTCATGTCGTAAAAAACCCGAAAGGAACAAATTATCATAATTTAGCTAAGTTTTTAACTAAATTCACTATATTAAAAATCACGAATGTATAGTAGAACTGAATAAAATTTAGCTATATTTGACTGCCATTTATAACTGACAAATCATTAAACTACTTTTTAGGGAATTTACTTGGGGAAAATATTGAACTGGAACGGCCTTCAGTCAAGGGTAAGGCTATACAACTAGGCAAATGAAATTAATGCCGATTCTGGTCTCTAGAATGCACTCTCACTCACGTGTGCGCTCTCTTATTATATATGTAATAGGGCCTAGCAATCTCGATTAACCGTCATTCTCGGGATATTGAGGTGACGGATGACAGAAATAGGTCAACCTTATTTTCGACGATCGGTAAAAATAACATACTGTATATAGCACAGAATGTTTTATTATTATTATTATTGAAAATATAGTGAAACTCTTAAATTTTCTTTTCGACTGTTATTTTTATATATTAAACAAATTTTACATATGTAGGTGTAAAATATATTAAATTACCCGTACTTAACCTATTGTCAAGTATTCGTGTAACAGAGTACTCACGTGACTACGTGATCGACTTATACGCTGTACGGTATTCTCGTAAATACTGCGAGAGTGTCTAAGTGTCTATCTTTCAACAGAACTTTCTTACACTCTTTCCGAATTTGTTGATACTATTTGAAGTGTTTCTATCTCATTCCACTAGATCATAGGATCGTTTACTTTTCTATTAGCAATGTTTTATTAGGGTAGCAATTAGTGTCAGGTGCAATCGCCTATGGCATAAATAAGTTGTGTCCGGTTAAAGTGTTTTGTTTTGTCTGGAAGGTTACTTTTATTATTTATTACAAATTATTTACTATGGAAGACTGTTTGAAAATGTCAGCTAACAAAATTAACCTGACGGTTAATATAAACTGACAGTTAATCGAGACTCTAGTATATTCTGCATTTTTACTTGGACATTTGTATTTTTAAAAATTTAATTAAAATTTGAAGTACTAATTTATGCAGATTATTAGATCAGTGAATTTTAGAAATTCACTTGAATTACATCAGTTATACAAGGGCTATTCAGAAAGTAGATTACGTTTTTGGATAAAAAAAAAACTAAGTACAGGAAAAAAATTTTATTATATACATTTGAAAGAGGAACTAAAATACTATTTTTCGACATAATCGCCAAACAAATTTAGACATTTGTCATATCGGTGAACTAGCTTTGAAATTCTCGTGTCGTAGAATTCCGCCGCCTGTGACGCCAGCCAGTCAGTCACGCCCGCGCGGAGATCTGCGTCGTCATCGAAGCGCTGTGTTGCAAGCCAAGTCTTCATCTTCGGGAATAAGTGGAAATCACTAGGTGCCAGGTCCGGACTGTAGGGTGGATGAGGAAAATCTCCCACTTGAAGGCCGTCAAGACGTCTTTTGTTCGATTTGCCGTGTGAGGGCGGGCATTGTCGTGCAAAAACAACACTTCACTCAGTTTTCCTCTCCGCTTGTTCTGGATAGCTCGTCTTAAGTTTCGTAATGTTTGGCAATACCTTTCTGAGTTTATGGTTGCTCCACGTTCTAGGAAGTCAACCAGAAGAACACCTTTCCTGTCCTCACGGGCGTGACTGACTGGCTGGCGTCACAGGCGGCGGAATTCTACGACACGGGAATTTCAAAGCTAGTTCACCGATATGACAAATGTCTAAATTTGTTTGGCGATTATGTCGAAAAATAGTATTTTAGTTCCTCTTTCAAATGTATATAATAAAATGTTTTCCTGTACTTAGTTTTTTTTTTATCCAAAAACGTAATCTACTTTCTGAATAGCCCTCGTATATGCGGATATATAACACTGGTTGTTTGAGATTAAGTGCTTTGTTTATCCATGCTAAATTGCTTTATTTTATTTTTTACTTTCGTTTTAAAACATTGCTACTAAATGCAGCAATTGTAAAACTAACGTATTAATTCAAATGTTTACTGGTAAATGTAATGCCATACGGTTGTTAATGCTGCATACCAAAGCGCACTACAATAGTCTTACTGTAATTGTCCATTTGCAGTTGGCAATAGGTAAATTTAATTGCGTAAGGTTGGCAACAGACAGAACGTAGTTGGTATAAATTACGCGCAACTATAAGATATACAGCGATATAAATGTCTAAAGTTAGAGGGATATTAAACTTTCAAGACTGGTTGAACCAAAATAACTGCTTGGATGACTGAAGCCGATGTTAAAATTATTGAGGTCAAGCTCCTCGCATACTTTCTTGTAACTGCCAGCTAATCTTGTCTTTATAATCGTAAATTATTCTTTATTAATTCTTATTTTCGTTTCTTGTTTTTTTCTTTCATTCTATACCGTGTTACATCATTAACGTATGATTTGAATCTTTCGAATCAAAATTTTATATTTACGTTAATTTTATAATTTCCTGCTCAGTTTGTTAAACTGTTTTGTTAAGTACCTATGTAAAATCAGATGTATAGTTTTATCCTTGGACACTTTGTACCAACTCGGATGTATAGAGAGATATATTCCAGCTTTGTATCGTAGGTTAGACTTAGTATCAGCTAAATATTTGGGAATAAGGCAAAAACTGTTAATTATAAGTTCCTGGTATTATAAAATGAAAATTACTGTTACATATTTCTATATATATCTCAAGAACTAGTATACAAATAATTACGAATGAGAGTTTTAAAACTTTGCTTACAACACGCCATAGGCTATAGGATAAAAGCTGTATTGAGTTTCGGATAAAAAACAACAATACATGTCTAAATGTTGCTATTGTTGCTTAGAAATGTCGATATACCTCGAGAACTAATAAACATATCATGAGGTTTTGAAACACTGCTTACAACATACCACATAGATTGAGTTATAATTTAAAAAAGCTGTAATGAGTTATAAATGTTCATAATAATAAACATTAGCAAGTCATTTTTCTTTCACCACATCAGTTGTTATGTTATCACTACAGCTGATTATAATCATATGTTCAGTCAAGCTACAGCTGATCATTATAGGATGAAAAACTAAGAAAACAAAGTTTTTAACAATATATATATATATATATATATATATATATAATAACGACTCCTCACAAAAAAAGTGATCTAGATGTCAAGATCGGTGTTAATTTCAAGGTTCAAACTCTGTGCCATATCATGATGGCGGCTGAAATTGCTTATTTTGCAATGGATATTAGCTAAATATAATTTGATTTTTGGAAATTTATTCTAATGAACGTACACAACTATAACCTTGCATAGAGAAAGGGTCAATGTTTGCAATATACGTACTTAACAGTCAAGTATTCATGTTACAGAGTACTCACGTGACTACGTGATCGACTTATACGCTGTACGGTATTGTCGTAAATACTGTGAGAGTGTCTATCTTTTACCAGAACATTCATGCACTCTTTCGGAACATGTTGACATTAATTGAAGTGTTTCTATCTCATTCTACTAGATTATATATGATTCCAAAGTGCGTTTTACAAACGCTTTTGGCATTTTGGAAGATTTTGAAATATTTTATAGATTGCGTTATACGATCTTCATAGTGCTACTCTATAAAAATAAATATTTCAAAAATCATAGCATAAACTTTCTCATACGTTTTTTTAATAATTAAATGTCTTCTTTATAGCCTAATAATTTTCAAAGAAATCCAAACAAATTATTATTATTATTGTTAATTTTGACATTTGTCATCATTTTGATGTGTATGGAAACAATACAGGATGTATGAATTAGCTGCTGTTCTCAAGTGCCTAAATTAAAACATAACTTAGCAATCAGAACATAGCCTACATGCCTAACATGTTGGCAAGCGTGGTTAGCAGTAAGTTGATTACTTTTGACCAAACATGTTATGGTTGTTTCCGTTTCCTTTGTGGTGTATGGTTTATGCTCTAATGATGAATTAATTTTAATTTTTTTTTCCTTCGAGTTGGTTTTTAGAACATATGTTTAATGCTCTAACCTAAGTTAATATAAAAAAGGGGATCACATGTTGGCAAGCGTGGTTATCAGTAAGTTGATTACTTTTGACCAAACATGTTATGTATGTTTCCGTTTCCTTTGTGATGTATGGTTTATGGTCTAATGATGAATTAATTTTAATTTTTTTCCTTCGAGTTGGTTTTTAGAACATATGTTTAATGCTCCAATAATAAATACTGGTTTAAAATAATGCCTAATTAAATTTTGCGTTCTGTTTATAGAAAATATTTAACTTACCTAATGTCCTAATTAACCTCTCACTAACTTCCAAAAAGGATTAATTAGAGAGAAAATAGCTGTTTTGAAACATATGATCAACGTGTATATTGTAATTTTTTAGGTTATGTTGACTGTTTTCTCTTTGTTTCAAAGTTATATTGTTACTGTTTACATTGTGCTTATAGTTTTTGAGTGTTGTAGGCTATTAATTTTTGAGAAATAGCTGCACATTCCTAGCAATAGTGTGGGTCAGATACTTGAAATTAGACTTAAAATGTAAACATTTTTTCTTTACTGAACCTAAATCTAATCTTGAATTCTTCATTTGAAAAATAATAAGATAAAGTTAAAGTTCTAATACTTAAATAAACAAACTACTATTGTTAATTCTTCATCTGAACTACTATTATTATAATTTCTGATATTCGTGAACTCATTGCAAATATGACCTAAAATCAATTTATAGGTTAAGTTGTTATTGCCAATAAATAATTTGGAAAAGTACTTCTTAAGACTTAAAATATAGTGAATAAAATTAAAATATTCAAATTAAATCATAGGCTATTCAGTATTAACATGAACAAATTTTGAAACTGTAGTTAAATCATAATTAAAATAAAATAAATTAGCACAACAAAAAATTACAAATCAAACTTTCACAGGGTTGTAAATTTTAAAATGGAATGGTAATTATTATTAATGTACAATTAAAATATTTAATTGGACAATTAAATTAATAAATGTTTAACTCCGTTTAACAGTTAATAATTGTTCTAGAAACTGAAATTAATGATTTAATTAAAGGTTAAGTTTAATAATTGATTAAATAAGTTAATGACTGCTTAGAAACTGGATATTTGACATGTAAGTTTATGTCCTAGTTGTTTAGTTTAATGTTTTAAGTTCAACATTTGAGAACTTTATTGTTCCTATCCACACAAAATAATCATATATATTTTTTTTGAGTCAACATTCCTTTTTCTCAGCACATATTATTCGTACAGGCATAAATGAGGTAACTTTAGAAAGATTTTTTAACCGGCTTCTGACATTACAAAACGATTTTAGGCTAAAACTTACTGTTTGTAGAAAATCGTAACATAAAATACACTTTTAACTGTCATAGGCAAAACGGCATCGCGTCACAAATCAGACAGTGTTTTGTATATTTTGCGAAGCTAACTTATTAATCACGAATAGACAATCCCATTACAAATGCCACTTTTTTCCATAACGTGCTTAAAACAATTTCAATATTTACTTAAAAGGCGTTAAACTTATATTTTATGCGGTCCTACTGACAGTCCTCTATCCGGCTGGCTGTCGTACAAGCCGGAACAAGCTTTTCGAGTACCAAATACATGTTTTGGACACTCTTTTTACACAAATACAGGGTCAGCCAGTAAAACGGGATGATTTAATAAAGTAATTGATTGTTGAAAAAACTTTTTAAATATTTGTTTAGTAATTAATTGAAAGTACCAGAATAACCATTATGGGTACAATACAAAAAATATTATTTTCTTAACACTATGTCTACCAAATGTCCTCCATTGCAGTTAAGGCATTCCTGGAACCTGGTTTGAAAGTTTTGCATGACCTCCGCAGCATGTTGACAGGTATTGCCGCAATCTCATCTACAATTTGTTGTTTGAGGGGTTGAATGGTTGTGGTTGCTTGAAACACTTTTGTTTTTACGTATCTCCATAAAACAAGAATAGGTATCCCCCCCCCCAGATGTGTCACTTATTCCAATGCGAAGGGCATGTTGTTTGGCTGATCGGCGAGGACTTTTAACCATATCCTGTTGAACAGCTGCAATGTTTTCAGGTGTTCGAACAGTTTTTACACTCCTGCCTCTTTTTTAAGACGTTGATCCCGTATTGCTCGAGGTTGTTTATCCATGTTCGAATTGCATTACCTGACGGAACGGGCTGGTTACGCGTTATGTTAAAATGACGTCGGAAAGCACGTCTAGTTTGCACAAATTTGTTCGCCATTTTGACAATACGCTTTTAGCGTAGCCGCGTTGTTCACCCGTCCACGATCCATTGCAACAAAATGGTAGATTGTGCAGGTGGCGAAGCGCCAGTAACCATCCCCCCACTATCTGCCAACTTTGTCTCAAGGCCATCTACAATCATCCCTTTTCATTGGCGAACCCTGTATATTTGTGATTTCTTTTTCCATCGTGCATTTATCTCTTGTTAATCGATCGCTTTTCCATTTATTTTTGAAACATGTTTCCTTTCCTTCCAACTACCGCCCTCACACCAACGACTACTCTTATTCAAAAGGCTGTGATTACTGAAAACTTTCGTAGTGTGAAATTTTCGCACGGACGCCCTGATAAGTAACAATTTTAAAATAGAATAAATCCGAACAATACTGTTTTGTCCGTTGTAAATGGTGTAACTAAAATATTTGTTTTCTTTTCACAAGGCGTGCATTAACATTCAGATGGGCCGAAATAATTTGGCAAGAGGCAGACACCAAAACCCATAGCAAGCGATGCCATTATCCCTGTATGATACGCGTCATTATGATGCCGCAT
The DNA here is from genome assembly GCA_022606455.1 of Callitettix versicolor. NCBI lineage: Eukaryota > Metazoa > Arthropoda > Insecta > Hemiptera > Cercopidae > Callitettix > Callitettix versicolor. The sequence continues at coordinate 13,050,844 of CM040187.1, forward strand.
GCATGTTAATGAATGGGCAGCGTACGTGACCGGGCTTGTGATGACCAGCTTGGGAGGACATCTTTAATCTAAAATTAACATTAGGATAGACAATTTGCTCTATTCTATTCTCCTGATTGCTTAATAGCTGTGTTCACATAATAGTCGTAACGGACAAAAACATAGCGTTAAATTAAATACAACCGCAGCTGTTTCGTTGATGTGACGGAAGCTAATTTTCAAAAAATATTTTTTAACGTACTTATTTTTATTATGTACTTAACGTACGTATTTTTATCCCTTTTTTTTGAAATTCTGATTTCGCCATCACAATTTCGTTTGAACAATCAAAATACTGATTTATTCCATTTTTAACGCTGATTACAGTAGTGAAATTAGATTTTAGGAAATATTTAAAATAAAGAAGTCGTGAATTTTTAGAGATTTGAAACGGCCGCCATTTTGAAATTTTTGAACGAATTTTCTTGAACGCAAGTTTTCAAGCTATTACCGAAATATTCCTGCCAAGTTTGAGTCCGCACCGAAATAGCGAATGTGAGAGTGCTAACACACGCATATAAAAAAAAATTCTCTACCCTTCCGAATCTGACCTAGAAGTCAAGATCGGGGTTCATTTTAAGATTTCGGATTGTGGATCTTAAAATAATGGTCATTCACTTTCTAATAGAAATTCGCTAAAACAGGTGTCTTATATTTTCAGTAACCGAGCTATTGACATCAATTGAAAAGACCACCATGCTTCCTCGTGCTTCCATTTTGATTATTCTTTTCATCCAAGAATACAGTATATACATTGCATTTCTTGGTACCTACCACTTCCATAAAATAAGAGCAACTTCCATCTTTAAGCCATTTATAGTGTTACAATTTTCCGTTTTTCTCTTTGCTCATTCTGTCCTATCTCATCTACTCCTTCTGTTTTGTTCCTTCTATTCCACTTAATAAATCACATTTACACTTATCTTCTTCTTTTATTTGTATTACAATTTTTATTTTATTTATAATGTATTTAGTGAATACGTTATGCAGCGGTAAGTTTTAAAGAAAACCAATTTTATTACAGCTCACAATAACATCGCCTCATTAATTGGTGTAGTTCATGTGGTCGCGTGCAATTGGCCAGATGGCAACGTTACAGGAGAGGGCGTGTGTGCAGAGTCTTATCCTTTAAAGGTAGACTTTGATTGCTCGGCAACGTTTGTTTATCAATCAACAGTCCTGCATGGTCTGTTCAACTTTACACATAACCTCAATTTATCCTCACTCTTTGTTTAACTGGATGTTTCCGCAGAGGAAGGGCTGTACGAAATGAATCATTCACTTTTTTAAACTCTGTTAAGAAAATGTAAGACCTGAGTATGTTTTTGACAGTATTACAGTTAGGATTTTAGAAAATATAAATCTGATAGAATACCTGGAAAAAACTTTGTTAAGATTAAAAAAATATAAAATATATGTTTTAAATTTTTAAAATCAACATCATTTTCTACTATGGAGACAAAACTTAATAAATATCTTAATAAATATTTTGAGATCCTTAAAAGGATTAAACGAGTAAAAGTAGGCCTATAATCAGTGAAAATCAACAAACATTATTTGTCTGATTTTGTTTCGATTTTATCTCGAAACGCTGTCAAAGATTTCTAGCAACAACAAAAATTTGAGTAATAAAAATAAATTTCAGATAGGACGTTGTCTTATAAAAAAACAATTTTGGTAATTAAAATTTCTCTTTTTTTATTATTCTTGAATACTTTTATTTTTGAATTTTGTAAACTAACTTTCGAAATAAATCTTTTGATGTAATAGATCCATACACTAGTATTTTATAAATTATGTCATTTTTTTAAAGGGAGAACGTATGTTGAGCTGTTTCTGGAACAATGGCACCTACACCCTCTCGAGAACATTTACACATTACTTCAGAACGCTAAGTGGTATTTTTCTACTTCGATTTTGCTTTTTCGAACAAAAACTTCCTTCCTGGCCTACTTAAAAGCGAAACTTTCCTCCTTGTCTAAATGACAGCAAAATTTCCTTCCCTGCCTAAGTAATAGCGAAATTTCAAAGTGTAAATAAACAAAAAATCCGTTTTTGTTTCATCTACTCGGCCGACGAAGATATTTGGAACCCGCACTCTGTCTCCACGAGGGACTATAATTGTCCAAAGATGGGTCGCATCACGAACAAGCCAGCTTGATGGATTAGAAGAAACGACATCAGCAGTACTTTCTCAATCAAATAAATTACACAAATTTGCCTCATAACTTTCCAGTAAATTAATTGAACTATGGCTAGCGTGGCGTGCCGGCCGTGCATGCTGTCGGCCGTGCGAAGTTTCTCATGCGACAACAGATCAATTTGTGGAACCACGGACGAACCGATTAATATAAAAATAATTCTATTGTACTTCGCTCCGCGCTTACACTCAAACTATGAATGACGCAGTCTTTGTTTGTTTGTATCATTCATGAAATTACATTTAATTATTTCCTATCGTAGTAATGCACGCGAACTTATTTTGTGATTATTTTAATAATTATTTTCCTCCCACGACTGCATTCATGTTCCGTTTTGCGTTTGTGAAACAAGTTTCGCTCTTATACAGTTGCCTTCTGAATGCGTGTTGCTTTTATTAGATATAAATACACGGAAGATGTCCACATTTTTCGCGTTATTTGTTTTTTTCCGTCAGATCGAGAACAAGAACATTAGTTTTATTGCAAACCACGGTGGTAACATAAAATTAACATAATCGCGGCACGCAAATATCTAGGTGACGTGATGGAAGCGAATTTCAAAAAATTATTTTTCCCCTAACAATTTTATTGTTGTTGAAATTTTGACTTCGCAAAAATAAGCATTAAATCTGAATCTATATTAACATTTTCACTTTTCAATTTGGATTGAAAACACGAAAAAGAACTTTGACAACCGTCAAATTCGATTTCTTTACTTCAACATATTCTAAATGAACAGCTAATTTATGCAGTTTTCGACGGTAAAACGAGATTTTCAAACATAAAAGATAGTCTAAAAAAAAATTTTAAAAATTACTAAATTTTGAAATTTTTGAAATATTTCCCTATTTGAAACTGTTTAGGGCCTATTAGATTTTGCTAGGTAACGAAGTTGACTAAGCTATTTATAAGTACCGATTTTAGTTTTTTTATATATAATGTTTATATACAGAGAAAATTGTTGCTGTATTATGTATTATCTCAATTTGCTATATATATATATATATATATATATATATATATATATATATATATATATATCAATTGAGTTCTTTCTAGCAATTACTTTTTTCTGTTTGTAGACGTTTTGGGTGAATTTCGTTTTTCATGTATCTTTCAAAATATGTTATCATATTTTAATATTAATGGTTATTATTGTATTTTTCTGTTAAAATTAAGCATTCATTTTTAGTAAAATTTGGTTATTTTATGAAAAAACGTATGTAACCTATATATCCTGTGTGTGTGTGTGTGTGTGTGTGTGTGTGTGTGTGTGTGTGTGTGTGTGTGTGTGTGTGTGTGTGTGTGTGTGTGTGTGTGTGTCCCTAACATTAACTGTAGCTCTGTGCAAATCTCACCGGTTTACACTTTACACTAGTGTAAAACAGTTTCTCTCACAGAATGATCAGCCGATCGATACATCTCATCTCCGGGTGGCTACAGGATGAGTTAATGAGACCACGACGGCCACCAAAGTGTTACCACTGCTACGCTACTGCCACAGTGATTACGTTTCATTAAATTGATCACTATGTCCGCCTCGCCTCCACGGCCATTAACCCTGCAATTGTCACTCGGAATGGGCGTTAATTTTGATAGGGATATATATCCTTTATAAATTAATTGAAACAGATTTTAAAGTTCCTTTCCAGTTAACAAACTAGTTGAAGTTATAATTTGTTTCATACTAGGGGCGTGATATTGATTACACTAGGCTGTTATACAGAGTGTCCTACGCAAAGGTTAACGTCTTTCATTTCTTAATATTAGCTGAAACTTCTACTAATTCTATTGAAATATTTTTGATTGATTGATTCTTTAGAGGTTATGGCGCTCGGAGCCTCTGACACTGCGACCTAAGGATATATTGTTCTACTAAGCTTCTTCGGTACGATCCTTAATTTTAGCAGTCCATTAACTAGTTTATATTTCTGGAAATCCTTACGGCCTTGGAAGCTATCCTGCAGCCTGCCGTTGATTGCAGAGTCTTTATCCTTCCGCAGTGACCTACGCACGGTTTCGTAGTATAATGTTCCTGAGGAACAACCCTCCATTCTTGGATTACGATTCCCGTAAGCTTTGTCGTTTCAACCTTGTAAAGGTTGTGTTTACCACTGCAAGGTTTGATCGCTAGTTCTTCTTCTAGGTATAGTTGAAATCTTCTTTTCTATCACTTCCTGTCTCATCAGTTTGCGATTTTGCGCTCTCGATATACGTTTATAGGTGGCCTTACTGATATGACTTGTTCGAATCCATCTCTTACTTCTCCCATTGAAGGGTAGGTAGCAGACAGCCTTCCAGCCCTGTCGTCTCAGACCTATCACCGCCAAGATCCGATACCTAGAAGGTCTTATATTTCTAAGTTTAATTGGAAGCCCCTTTGCTACCGTCTCCTCTCTTTTCTCATTTTGCGAATTTGCGCTCCCTACAGACATTTATTTTACCGTACTATTTAGACGGCTATATGTTAGACCTCCTCTCACATCTTCCACTGCAGGTTGGCTAAATCCGATTAGCGTCCCCACAGTCTGCTGCAATTCACTGTTTGAGCGTTTCATGGGGTTAGATACAGCCCAGTTTCCCACAACACCATGATAGTTTCACTCCCTAGGTGGACTTTGGCCATTTTCCAATGTTGTAGGGTTTGGAAGTTTGTTTCAATTTATCAAAATCCGATAAATTGTTACGGGAATTAAAAGTTTCATTTACGATAAGCTTGTTAACTACGCAGCCTTCAACGTGCACTGTTCCACCTCGGTTTGGGATGAAGGGATCTAACCCAAGAGCAGACAGAAAAAACAGGGTTAGATGCAGCTATATCACCTCTGGATTTCCAAGCCCGTACTCACAATGCTTGAGCCCCTGTTTAAATTAAAGACCTTTGAAGAAATGTTTTAAAAGTATTCTACAAAACTGTTAACTTTCTTGGATTTACGGAAACAAAATTTCGGTTAAACTAAAACACCATTCTGTAGCTCTTGATTACTTTTGACAGTACACGAGTTTAGCTGTGCTACAAATACTGTTCGCTTAATACTATAAAGTAGCTAACGCCAGTGTACCACAATTGAAATAAATAAAATAAATTTAAAGTTCGACAGAAAAACCTAAAATTCGACGGTCGTTATAGTTCATTTTTACTTTCTCCTTATACCCTTGAGTCTATTACACGTAAAGCTCCCACCCAATGTTAAAATCGGGATGCCAGAATGAAAGGTAAAATACATGTAGTACCAAAACCCGACATCAGAGCTCTCTGAACTCGTTTTTCTACTGCCTGCTCATCCTTGAGTCTGTAAATTGCTGCAGTGACGTGAATTTATCTTACACTCAATTAAGATGTTTAATTATTTTCTTTAATGGTTAACCTTACATTACATTAACAAATAACCTAATTGTCTCAAAAGCTAACCTAAAACTACATGGTTTATTTCCCAACTGATAGATAGCGTTCTTCATTTTCAGTCACACAATTTCCTATGCAGTGAGAACTTTATGCAATGCAAGCCTCAACAATGCATTGAGTTTTTGATGGCTCATTACGTTTCAGATTCTGTGATTTAAAAAAAATAGATTTTACTTGGATATATGTCCGCGCACGTGCTTGCGCGTGTTTCCAAACAATAAATACAGGTTGTTATGGTAGCCAAAATCCAGTTCTCAGTATCGTATAATCAGAGTTTCGTATAATCGAATTTCAGTGTTATATTCAAGTTTATAAATCATATCATTTTAGAAAATTTGAAATGGACGAAAAATTTCTATAGTAAATAAAAAATACGCAAAATGAACCTTGACAGCTGTCGGGTTTTTTCATTAATTTATTAAAGGTAATTTTACTTTATTACAATAATTATGAGATTTATTTCAAATTTGGTGTACTGAATTGAGTTAAATGATGAGCTATCTTCATATATTACAGAAATTTCAACAAAACCTAACCTAATTTGTCAAATTAGAATAGGCCTAATTTTAAGCCCAAGTTTGTACTTTAGCTTTTGGCTGGCTTATATGATTGAATGTTAGAAATTTTGTATAGGTTTTTTGATCCGTAAATTGTATAATTTAACAACAGAAATAAAGTAGAAATTGCTATTATTCGTGTAATTTTATCATTCGAGCGAAGCGACATCCAGATCGTAATAAACTCAAACACTGTATTCTTGTCAAATACCGGCAAAACATTCATTACCGTTAACAAAACCCGCTGCCATATTCATCTCGTATCGTTACTTCGTTATTTCACTGCCTGACGTATCTAAATCTCCGTGATACTTCGGTTTCACTTACACAACACTTTCACTTCAAGTAGCTGAGCTAATAAATTACTACTTAATTATCCACCGGTGCATCGATGGTTAATCCGCAAAGGAATTATTTATAGGAATTGGCCATAAGTGTATTGTATTGTATAGTATAATGGTATTCACGGTATCAGTTCAGTTCGATGACCAGAATAAAAGGTCCTCAGTTATTTATTGCCCAAGAGGAGCAGCCTATCCAATTATTGGCATCCTTAGTTGTATGGTGATATTGTATTGTGTTCCCATCAAGGTAGCCAACCAAATTGACAGCTGGGCATACACCACAGCGCTACCTACCGGTCAGATGCAATCATATTTGTTGACAATAACTTACAAATAAGGACGTTATTCTTGATGAGATGACCAACTTTGTAATAGGCGAGCGTAGCGAGACGAATGATTGTTATAATTTTGTGGTAAACGTGATTTAAATAAAGATGCAGAAACATTGTATTAACTTTATGTAATGCAATTTTATAATTTAAAGGAAGTTAATTTAAACTTATGCAGTTCAGAAGCTATTATCTGAAAGTCGGCCTAATTTCTCGAAATCAGAATTTGGTCATATACAGAATGTTCTGTAACACTCTAGAGGATTATCTCTAGGTTATTGTTATGCGTATACACAAAACATGCATTCATTTGTCTCCCAATTTTCTGTTTATGCAGTATTTTTTTACTAAAAAATTATATTTTAAATACTGCTAAACCGACAACAATAAAATGTAGTCGAATCTTTATACTAATATGGACTATCAATAAAAAATACTTTTGAATGTATTTTGCTTATTTAAAAATGGCGATCACTAAACTTTTTATACCATTTTACCTAAAATAACTCAAAAATAAGAATTTTACAAAATAATTACGTGAATGATTTATTTTCGGAAACGTTATGATAAACATAAACGTAATGATTGTTTATTTTTTGAAATCCGACGACAAATAAGAAATTCGATGCAGTATTTCGTAAGCGAACTCATATGTTTCGCTGACGTGATAGAAACGAATTTTCAAAAGTAATTTTCTTTTCATCTTAAAAACCGGTTTCACCATTTTAATCAGCATTAAAATACGCATATATTAGGAATTTAAACTTTTAATCTTCAAATTGAATTCTAAATATTAAATGAACCCTGACCGCCGTCAAGTAATTTCAACAGATTTTGAAAATTAAAATGGTAATTTATGGAATTGTTAACGCTTATTACGATGGTAAAAATCATATTATCAAATATACTTAAGATTAAAAAGTTATGAATTTTATAACATTTCGTAATATCCGCCATTTTGAAACTATTATCCAAGATATTATAATAAGCGAACTTAAGCATGTTTAAACACACACACACACACACACACACACACACACACACACACACACACACACACACACACACACACACACACACACACACACTCACTCACTCACTCACTCACTCATATATATATATATATATATATATATATATATATATATATATATATATATATAAACGACCCTCAAAAAGTGATCGGTGTTTATTTCAAGGTCCCAAATCTGGGTCTTACCATGAGGACAGCTCAAATAACCCATTTTTTCAATGGAAATTCAAGTTAAATTTGTAATTGTAAAACAGTTTGTATTATTTTGTCCCATTGTTGTATTTATAGTTGGCTGATCATGGAGTAACCCCGCAGGTTACTTTTTAATTAATTAATTTTAGCTAATGTCATTTTAAAGGAATAAGAATCAAATTAAAAATAAAAATAAAAATACTTAAAAATGTATTTCTCTACAAGTAACAATACTATTTTGTAATAATGAAGTAATTAAAGAAATAAAAGTTTTAATTTAAAATTAAAATATTTTTGTAATATAAAACTCTCAAAGAAACTATATTTGAAAAATTTAATTCTAACCGATTTCTAAAATTTGTTTAAAACTTGCTAATTTAAAATGATATTTTACGCAGATAGTGCAATCAGATTTTCAAAAAATGAGCAAATAGTTATAATTTTTAAATGGCCGCCATTGTTAAACAGTTTAAAGAATTTTGAACGACATTTCAGGATGTATGGTTTCCTTATAATTATGGCGTCTTTGTTCTTTTTTCAATGAATATTTGCAAATATTTTTAATATGTAATAGATATTTTTCCTTTCAAAATTTAATACTTACAAGTTATTAATCAAAAATATTAAACAAGCAATCTTTGCATGCATGAATGTTTGTTTATACGTATACCCTTCTTCCTATGAAACCGTATTAACAAATTTGATGTAAGGTGAGTCGCATTAATTAGAAAAACGCGTTTAACACGGGCCTTACGATAATCTACCAAAAAATATATTGATAAAGATAAAACCAATGCGAATAAATACTGTTCAATCAGCTGATGTTTTAAATCAGCTGGTATAATAATTCTAAATATCAACTAACCTCAAAATTAAATTCGTATTATTAAAGGAGATTTATTCGTTTATTCAATAAAATTTAAATATTGATGGTCAAATTATATAATATTATGAAATGAAATGAAAACCATCAGTCTGCAAATGTACATATGTCATTTTTCTCAAAAGGACTAAATAATCTCAAAACTTAAGATATAATTTTGAAATATAACAATATAACATTCTCGGGCTCCACATAAACTATCTTGTTCGGTCTAATGTTTGGGAAAACTTGTTTTAATTAGGAAAACGTGGTATTTAGTTAAAAATTCAATATATAATTGGAACAGAACGAAGCTCGGCCATCAGGTTTTGAATATTCATAAATGAATTAGTATTTGAACAAAATGTGGCCAGATTTTTTATTTTTAATAGCTCCTAAACAGAATATATTAATTATCATTATCATTATAATTATCATTATCATTACCATTATTACCATTAGTACCATTATCATTATTGAGTTATTTACTATAGAATCCATAAATACATTTGTTAATTACATACGGAAGAACTCAGATACATGGATGCTATGCATCTGTAGAGTGTTCCCTACTTAAATATTCTCAAAATACAATTAACATTAACCATTCAAAATTTGTAATCAATACAATAACTCATCCATTAGTAATTATACACATCAACTAAACATTTTCTATATTTATAGGCTGCCTTATGATAACAAACAATTCTGACCAAATCTTCCCATTTAAATACTCGATACACTTTTTTTTACTTAATATTTCAGAACCAAACCATTTTACCCTAAACTCTTGTAATGCCGGACAAACTGCCAAATAGTGATACTTATTCTCTTTTTTTAGTTTATTGCATATTGAACATATATATGCCTCCTTAGTCCTTTCTACTCTAAAATTTACATTTATCAACTCTCCTCTTAACTTAAAAATACAAGAAATGAATTTTAAACTATTACTATCACATGCATAATGCTATTATTTTAAATTAAAATTTAATTCTTTATAAAAACTACGAAACCTTGAATTTTCCCCTTCAATATTAAGTTATTCCTAAATACTGTATTAATACAATCTTGTAATCTTACTCAACTTTATTTTGTTACTGTCCAGATATTTGTATTGTACATTATGTTTTTCACATAAAAGTTTAAAGCCCTTAAGCTAAAACAAACAATTCTTTTTTAATAATCTCTTCTGCCAATAGCCTGGGCAACCTGTGGTCCTTCAAACAGAACTTTTTGAACAAACCTAATGTATACAGAAACATCTGATTTTCTCCTGTCTCTAAATATACAATAAGATAAGGGGTATTCCGAAACAGGATATTTTAGAAAGATTGCAAATTTTACTTGTTTTTTATACTCAGAGCAAAGTTTGATGAAAATTGTTGAAACTGGTTCTTGATAATTTGTAAGGTTTTACATAAAAATTTCTGAAAATATTTTTCATAATGCTACGCGAGATATTATCAAATTCATACACCCCTATGCCAAATTTTACCGAAATCCATCATTTCATAGCCTACAGCAGTGTGTGTTGCCCCTAACACGTGAAGCTTTTATTAGATTCTAAAACCAAAATAAATTTTGAAAAAAAAACAATATACAAACTCTCTTGAATGCAATTACTTCCCCAAAAATTCCGGCCGAAAACCGGTCAAGGTGTGTGTATATTGTACTCCTCGGAAACAACTCTAACTTTGGATATAACAATTTGGGCCTCCAAAAAACGATTTTGGTGGGTCTTGTCTGTAGTAAGTTTGGTTTTTATTAGATTAGAAAATCACAAATAACAGGACCATATGAGTTTCTGACTAAAAATCGAATATAAATTTTCGACGAGTATTTATTACGTAAGTAGATAAGTACAAAGTTTCTGTATTTAACAAATGCGCACGAAATCACAATTATATTTTTGTAATATGCGCATTTACTTAGTGAAGGCCTATCTTTGGCATTCAGAATGCGTAGCCTATTGGCCCTAATTAACAGATGATTTTCTCGTTGACCGACGGAAGGACGTAGCCTGTGACGTCAGGCATTCAGGAGGGATGTGATTATTATAACAAGCTGAAATGAACGATTAAACGTTTAAAGAGGGGCCTCCACAACACTTGTGTTGATTTGTTACGTATACAGGGTGAGACGGAATCCAACGTAGTTGTCTGTAACCGCTTAGCTACTGATACGATACTTGTTTTGATACCAATACGTGTCTATACTGACTAAAATTTAACTGTCAGCTGTTCCGATTCCTTCAATATTAAAGAGAAATTTACACAATAATCAAAACTGAAATATATTTTTGAATGGTTAGACGTAGCTCACGAATTAAAGTGAAAAGTTTTAAAATTTACGCTCGTAAATTATTTTCTTTTATCTTGATTTATTTTGATCTAGAAAGTATTATTTTCAAAGTTTGACACAAACTTTAATAAAGCATCACATATTTTCTAAAACGATTTATTTATTTTAGCCAATGTTTGAACAAATAAAAGTTAAAAATTTGAAATAATCGAGTCTTGCTGATATAATGAAACCGATTTTTTCAAAAAAAGGCCAAATATAACATCACGTGAAAGAATTGTTTTTAAATTATAAGCAGAGTTTAAATTGAAATATTCATTATTAAGCTAATTTATGACTATTTTAATACTAAAGTAAAGTCATATTTTCAAAAACGTTTAAGATGAAAAGTAATGATTTTATTTAAAAAATTTAGAACGAGACTCATTTTAAAAACAGTTGAACAGATTTTATCTGGAAAATGAATAGATCAAGCTGGGTTATTACTAAAATAGTTTTGTGCCAAGTTTGAATCAAATCGGACCGAAATTTCGAATGCTAGTACTAGAAAACGTACGCAAAACTAAAATTTTCATTGTAATGGTGGAAGCGGTTATTAAAAAATTGTAAAGTAAATGATACATCATAATATTTTTTCAATGTAAATATTTTATGTGTAACTTTTGCACCTTTGCACAACATACAAATGATATCATATCTAATGTGAAAAATAACATGAAAAAATTTAATGTATTATTGCGTGGCAAATCTTCAGTGATGTTCCAGAAGGTCTCTACTCCAACGCTGCCAGAGTCGTCGTGGATTTAATGTTTCATTAAAAATTGTTGTGACTAGTGGATTCATGTAGTTTTGAAATTTTATTATGAAATCTCGAATAGTGTAAATGGACTAACTGTTCAATGAATTGAATCTTGAGGTCTATGTGGTGCTAACAATAAAGGTGTTTTGGTGATTAATCTTAAACATTTTGAATGGAATGCTTGAATCTTTTGTAAATTGCTTTTAATCGCACATAAAAAAAATAGCATGCCATATATTCGAATTGGTCTAAGCAGGGTTTTTGTTAATTGTTATGTTTTGACGTAGAGATAAAACGGAATTAGAATTTAGAAGTCGGTAGAAGAAATTGAGTCTAGAATTTAAAAGAAGACGTTTATTCGTATGTGATGGTTACATGTCATTATTTTGTCAAGGTATAGGACCGTAGGCCCGTATATTTGACGTTATTATCTTGAGGAATTGATGTTACAGAAGGATAAATTTTTACGTAGAGTAAAGGTTACAAGATTTATGTTTGCTGGATTTATTTTTTCACCAATTTTTAATTTATTAATATGATTTCGAAGACTTAATGTCACTTCTTCTGGTGTGTCACATGAAGAAAGTGTGACTGTATCATCAGCGTAACTAGCGATTGCTGTATTTTGTGCCTAAGAAGGTCAGCTGTGATAACGTGAAACCTTATTGAACACCGGCTTTAACGTTTTTGTACTTTTGAACAGACTGATCTCTGACGGACCATGAATGAACTCAATATGTAGTAATAATTGTTACAGAGAATTTGTTTTTGACTGTAAAGAAGACTTTCATGCCAAACTTTATCAAATGCTGCGTTGTTGTCCAAGAACACTCCAGCAATATTTATTATTTTCAAATCTTATTGAAGTATAATCGAGGACTCTATGAAGATGATGCGTTGTTGAATGATATTGCTGAACTAAGCTGGTGATTTGGAATGACGTCATAATATTGTAATTAAATTACAAGACACCTGCATGACGTGATTATACATTATTTTAACATAAATCTGAGCAGCCAGGCTGATGTACTCGTTTTACGCTTTAGGTTTTACTTTTATAAGAGTTCCCCGCAGCGGGTGCAGATTAGCTGCACCTTTTGAGAGGATTTATACGTCCTCGTGGTACCCGAGTCTAACAAACACTTACACTTACAACACTACACTTACGACTAACACTTTACTCTCACACGTTTAGGGAGGCGATAATAGCAATGTGCTTTTCGCTTAAAATAACAACAACAATAAAAATCTTATAAGAGTTGATGCATCTTTGAAAAGTTATTGTTCTTCGTACAAAAGTGATGACAAATGTATGAATAAAGTTATTAATAATGTGAACATTCCGTCATTTCATTAATTGATAACTTTTAAAACAGAACGAAAACTATTTAATTATATCATAATTTCTCCTATTTACAGTTTTTTTTGATTTAATATCCGTGTAGATTCCTTAAAACTTTAATACCAAATAGAAGAAAAATTCTTTAGTTCTAGGTGAAAAATCCCTAAGTAGCGGTATCACAAATTTTGCGCAATGTTCACGCAACTGCAGTATAAAGTGTTCCGATCTCTCGAAATGATTTATAAAGTTGTTGGTTTCTTGTTGGCAATATGAGTTTATTATAAAGATATAGATATTGCACCGGGCGAGAAATAAAAGCGAACAGAAGGGTTTGCAGTTAATTTCTCTTGTGTAGAGCGCGTTGAAGCGTTACAAGGGTTGGAAGGAAGAGGCAGGGGGTGTCTTCAAGATTGCCACTTCTTCTACAAGACAAAGTTCAATCGATTGGAGGGGAGAAAGACACTTGGTCACGCTAAGCGATCGCATTTATCTGGACTTAGACTTAGCTTTAGTCTTCTGTCGTGTTTGAAATGTTGCATACGCTATGAGGTCTGAGATGTGACTTTAGTCTGAATGTAACACTCGTTATTACTGCCGCTCGTACAAGGTTATGAAATAAATTGTGCCAACACGTTACACGTTTTATCATTTCAATTATTTCTATGAAATATTTTATCGGAAGCTACGAGTTTCGATAAAAACACGTTTTAAAAAATGCAAAACAACGCTTTTCTAATTTATAACGTAAATGAAATTTACAATCTGTTCGTACAGCCCCTTTCAAAGAACTTTATCTCCGCAGGGGGTTGCAGACTAGCTGCATCTAATGAGAGGATTTAGACGTCCCTAGCGGTACCCGAGTCTAACACACACTTACACTTACAATACTATAATTACGACTTTACACTCACACTTACATTTAGGGGGTTGATAATAACCTCAATGTGCTTTTCGCTTTAAAATAACAAAAAAAAAACAAGTTCTTATTTTCCCAAACGAGCAATTTTTGTATGTATGTATGTATCTACGTCCTTTTTTACTTAGAACAGCTCTTGTGATATATTGATATAATGTTGGAGTATTTCACTTCTGGGCTCGAACAATTTAAGTGGTTCTCATGTTTAAAAAAATGTGTTTTAATTAGAAAAAAGCGTTTCACAAGGGTCAAACAAGTATCTACCTAAAAATAATACTAGTAGTTCAATGAAAAAGTAGACCTAGCAATGTACTGTTAATTAACTTCTATGACGTTAACCGTTAAACTAAGTATTTAATAAAAATGTCACTGGACACAACTTCATTGGAAATTTTATGATCTTTCTCCATGAAATGTTCAAAATTGTGATGGGACTAGCCGCTCAGTCAGTATTACAGTATAACCAATCATCGTTAAATCTTAGGCCACCATCTTGTAAATGGAAACAAAATTATACATACGTCGTTCGAGCTTTATACAAGGTAACTTCGTATCAAGTTACAAAACTGAAAAACAATCGGTCAATGAGTTCGGCCAAAACTAACTAACACACAAACACACATATAAACCAAATAGGCCTGTTGAACGATCAATGAAGCAGACCAACTAATGATAACCAACACATGCGAATGAGTACTTAACAATCAGCTGATACTGTTGTTTATGTTTAATCAGCTGATATAATAATCACAAACATCAGTTAACGCACTCAAAATTGAATTCGAACTTGTTTATTTAATAAAATAGAAATAAAGATTGCAAAGTATATATCTATATGATGTAGGCCTATATGTACTGTGTAACGAAAATAAAACAATCAATCTACGTATGTGTGTTTTTTCTCTCGTGAACGGATTTAATTATAATAATTTTGGAATATAACATTTTCGGACACAAAGGAAAAGAACTAGATAGACTCATTTTGGGGGGGGATTTGTTTTTATATAGAAAAACGCGTTGAACACTCAACATCTGCCATATGTGAAAATTATATACGTATAATCTATATAATTCATTTTCCAAGCTATAATCAAAGACAATTTTTTAATTATATCAGCCTAAAATTGTAAAAGTTGAGTTATAAATTACATACAAGCAAACAAATAAGCAAACGCGCGCGCGCGCGCGCGCACACACACACACACACACACACACACACACACACACACACACACACACACACACACACATATACCTGAAAACATGTACTACACGTCAAGACGATCAAGATCAGAACTCATTTCATCGTCTTGACTCTTTTTGCCATCGACCATTCCAAGAGCTAATTTTCCAATGGTTATTCACTAAAAATGGTGAATTTATTTTTTCGGAGGTAACTTGTTTGCGTCCTCGTATACAGGTCAAGGACCCGGTTTTCTTTAAATTCAGTATGCTCGTATATTCAGTATAACTTTAGACTTTTACTTACCTAAAGAAAAAGTTTTACAATTTCCGTAACCTTTCAATGTTTGCTATTAATTAATTAAAGGATGTACAGTAGTACAGACTACAGGAGGATAGAGGGCGGGAGGACGCAGTGCAACATAAGGAACAACGTAGAGGCTATAACTCATCCCGCCAAATAATAACGGCGGCCAGGACAATATTGCTTGGCCCAGCTTGTATCAAGGTATGCCGTCAACGTTTTAATTAAATCCCGCAGTTAATTGAACATTAATCTTTACCCTTATTTACTTGTCCACGGCGTAGTGCCTGGACAACTTGCAGTACTGTTTCTTACAATAAAGATTGCATTGGGAGATCATTTTTTTTTTTGGGGGAATTTTGTTAACACTACTTAATGATCTCTGGAAGTTTGAATAAAATGGCAGCTAATTTTAAAATCTGAAGTCAAGAATGGCTGGATTTTTAAAAGCTCCAGACGTAAACATTAAAGGAATTGAACATATCACTCACCAACTCATAGTTTGAAGAATGTAGCGGTAATATAAATACTGAAATTGTTTCCACACTCATAACGATGATATGTTTATCTGGGTTATTTCACAAGGTGTCTAATTTATCAAAGCCACTAATTTTGTTTTCATGTTTAAAGTCATTAGCTAACAGTGGAACAAAAATTCGGTTTTTAATACATAGGTCCTAACCAAAAGAAAAGTTCGGATGGTTTCAAGTCTGGAGATCTTGCAGCCACAGAGCACAAGGTCTTCAAGGGTGATATTTTGTGTCAAGCTAGCTGGAATAGTGAAATTATCAGGATTTGTTCTGAAAAGAACCAATTCTACAGCGTTTTAAAACAACATCGTCCAGCCACTGTGTTTTTCTCACAAAAGAGTGTTTGGTTACAAAATGTACACATCCACTTGAGGAATGCATAAGTATCTGGAACCGTATATTTCTTTAATTATAAATTGGATTCTTAATGTAATCAAAATTTTTGTAGAACAGCTTACGTTTAACCGATTTTGAGAAACTGGGTCGACTTTTTGGTTTTTGTTGGTCAAGAAATTTACTTTTAAATTTGATACATTGACTTGGATTCTTAATGTAATAAAATTTGAATAGAATGTCCTATGTTGAACCGATTTTGAGAAACTGGGTCGACTATTTGGTTTTCGTTGGTAAAGAAATTTACATTTAAATTTGATACATTGACTTGGATTCTTAATGAAATAAAATTTGAATAGAACGATCTATGTTGAACCGATTTTGAGAAACTGGGTCGACTATTTGGTTTTCGTTGGTAAAGAAATTTACATTTAAATTTGATACATTGACTTGGATTCTTAATGAAATAAAATTTGAATAGAACGATCTATGTTGAACCGATTTTGAGAAACTGGGTCGACTTTTTAGTTTACGTTGGTAAGCAAATTTAACTTTAAATATGAAACATTGACTTGGATTCTTAATGTAACTAAAATTTGAGTAGAGCAGTCTACGTTTAACCGATTTTGAGAAACTGGGTCGATTTTTTTGTTTTGGTTGGTACATACCTAATTGGTTTCTTTGTGGAAATAATTGATTTTTTCGGCGTTCACACTATTTATATCTTTTAAAAATTTTGGACCAAAAACAGCACAATGTCGTAAACATTTAAGACACTTACGATATACCGTACTACTACACCTACCATACATGCCAAATTTGATTGAAATAGGGTAATCCGTTTGGTCTACAGCTCGGGGTACAAACAGACATCTATATAGGCCTAACTTTTGCGCAATCAGAATACTTTCTACGTGCATCGTAGGCTACGCTGTGAAAGTTCTAGCGTAGAAAGTTAGTCTTTGTGTGCGTTACACATTATTATGATTAAACATTATAATTTGTTAAGAAAGCATTACATGTAAGTATTAACGTTAGACATGACTGTTGAAGTATCACCCGCATAAATTGCAAGTACTCTAAGTGAAATTCTAGTTGCCGGCATTTCATATTTTAACGATGTGTCTCTTTCTGCGTTTGCCAAAACTTGTAATTTACATACGCATGTCTCAATGCTTTAACCGTGCATTAAATAAACACGGTATATAAAGTCGTGCTGGACGAATTTACGAGCCCGCTAGCCGGACGAAGTAAAGTATTCCTCCAATTAGACACCGGAGTCTCGATAAATTTCCTGACTTTAAGTTTTATTGTTTGGCTTGGCGGGGAAATTGTTTTTCTGTGCCAATTAGCTTTCCGTTAGATCTTTTTTAAGAAACATGTTTATTAAAGTAGTAAGTTACATTTATTTTCATCTTATTATATTTTTGCAGATTACATACTGGGCTGGAATTACTGTTAGCTCAATACATTAGGGTTTGAAGCGTTAGTCTTTGAGCAGTGAGTACTAAACTTTCGTTTTCAAATTTAGTGGAAAAACATTTAAAGCTTCGTAAACAATTATCTCTAAATATTTAATAAAATTTGATTAGTTTTTCGCATTCTGCTAAATATTTATTTAGTGGTATCTCTCGTGCGTGTAAACGTTAAACAAATTCTCACAAGTGATTTAAATTAAAATTTGAAAAGCGATTTGTTTTCGACAATACGTCAAACTTGATCAAAGGCGTTTACTAAATCCAATAAGTTAGACCTTTCTAACTTTTTTATAAATACAATAAAACCCTGATAATTCACACTCAGAATTATCAAAAAAGCCAATGATTGTCTTTAAATGGAGTCAAGTCTTCTCTTGCCTTTCTCATCATATGAATTTCTGTCATTTTTCCGGAGCATGTTTAGAAGGGCTGCATGTTCTGCAGAATTAGGGATGAATTTGTGCAAAGAAATTCACCATGCCAATGAAACATGCTGGTTTTGAATGAAACATCTAAACGGCTTTGGCGTCTTTAGGCTTTGGGAAATCTCGAATGTCCTTGGTCCTTTCTGATAAGAATTATTTTCAAATATAGTCTAATATGAAACTTTAAGTTTAATAATTAGGCTGTAATATTAAATATACCGGTCAACAATAAATTAGGTTAAAAAAATTGAACTACTTCGTTTAAGTGAACGAACTAGATACAATTAGTTCGTTTAAGTGGACCGTTCCGCCCATTTCTAGTAATGATAGCACAGTTTTACAGTCCCAATATCTTTATGCAAAACAAAGAGTTTGCCTAATCATATGCAACCTAAAATCTAAGTGGCTTTTTCACAAAACATTCTGTGAATACTGCCGTCTGAATCACGCTGCCTAATCGTCAAGTCACTCTTACTTCACACTTCCCCTTTTCAGACTTGAACACTTTGCTAATCACATATTTTTCTGCAACAACAGCGTTTCCAAGAGCGATATCGAAGTAATGTTCTAGTATATTAAATAAAAGGTTTTTCTGTCATTATATGCACTGTAGGTTATGCAGTGTATGTTGTTTTTCAAACAGTGATTGAATATTTTTTTTCTTTGTTACATACCTTATTATCCAATTAGGGGCCTAACACATATTCAACTGTGGTTAAATATTTTTTAAAAAAAGATTACTTATGATACGGAAATATATTGTGACGTCATTGCTGTATACATTGCATTGAACATACTGGATATCCTACAACGACTGCGCATGCGCGTTGTCATTTACTACGACTTAATGCTCATAAGCGTTATCACATTCTAATAGGCAATACTTTTTACTTTGTTCTTGTGGTGAAAACGTTGTTTAACTGGCATCCGTTTAATTAAATGGGTTTTTTCTCTCAACAAACCGTGACAGTTAGATCCTTTAGTATTTTTAATAAAAGTTTTTTTATTATTTTAACGATCCAAAACACGTTACATACTTTCGAGCAGTAGCAATTTTGAGGTTATGCAGCTCACTTGTAATTGCGATTTTTATTGTGCTTAAAGTACTTTTGGCGCTTTTATATTTTGTATTGTTTATTTTTGGCATGTAATAAAGCGTTTTAGCGAAAAAAATACCGAAAAATCGAAGACAACTTACACTGCATATTTACCCTAAGTATTTAAGTATAGTACTAAATAATTAAGCGAACACTGTTACTAGCTGCATTTATGTTTATGTTTGATAATCCGAACGATTTGATGATCCGAACCATTTCCGGTCGCTATTAGTTCGGATTATCCAGGTTACGCTTTAACAATAAACAAATACACTTTTAGCGAATTTCCGTTAGATAATTATCTACTGGAACACCTCACTACAGTGTTTTTTTTTATTAAACTTTTTTGAAAATATGATTTTATTACCGTAATCAGCGTTAAAATCAGCAAAAAATAGGATTTTGAGTTTTCAAACTTCATAGAAAAAAAATAATCTAATTGCGATCATGAATTCATATTGAAACTAGCTGCCTCGGTGGCCTAGTTGATAGCATACTATCACTATGTTGTTGGGAAATCTCAAATAGTGAATTCATTTGTATTACTTACAAATGAACGTAATGGCCACAAAAACGTTCGATTCCCGGCCAGGGCTTGGCATTTTCATACGCTATAAAATCTAAAATCACCCCATCGTCTGCATTAGCCCAAGTGTGCACAATAGTCGGACGTTAAAAAAAAAAACATTGAAACTTTTTGGAATTTTGTTTCCCTACGTCACAGAAACTTCTTATCGCATTTTATTTTCGTGTTTGTGGGCTAAATTAAAACGTATTCGTTAATCTGTTTTTTTACAAAATGTGTTATGTTATTGTTTTTATTTAACCTACATTTTTAATTAAATAAAAAAATTCTCGTATGTTATAAATAAGAAATTATAGAACGTTTCGTGTTTAAACAATGCACCCGGAAAATAGTTACAGTAAAAAATGTTTTCGAACAATCACACAACTTCTGTAAAGTAAAATTTATCAACGTCGCATAAGCGTTATCCTTAAGGAGCGTCAGGAATGCAGTAAGTCACCCTACTAAGACTTTATTAATGCCCTAAATTAACATTAATTAGTTAAACTCTAACTTGCAGGACGTCTGAATGATTTCCTTAGCCCCTATTGTGTTCTAATTAGAGCCTGTTGTGGAACTGTTCACAACGGTCTGCAACAAGTAAATAGTGCTACAAGTGTTTAGTTCTTGGCACAAGTGCGTCAACGTATAAATACTGTAAGGTAAACTGAAATTAGATTTATAAGTGCCGAAATAAATTAACGATAATCGTGGCACGCAGCTGTCTCGCTAATGCGATTTAACGCCAAAAAGGAATAAAACCATATCACACAACAATAACATTATCTTACAATTTTCTGAAAATTTCACAATGGTAATCAGTGTTAAGAACTTTATAAATTAGCATTTTCAATTTCATTTTAAGCAAGTAATATTAAAAAAAAATTAAGTCAATTCCTACTTAGGTCATGCGCTTCCATCATGTCAGCGAGACAGTTGCGTGCTGCGATTACTAAAACCAACATAAGATAGAACATAAGAGTTATTTAAATCAAATCCTATCGTATAGTCTGTACAAATTTTCGATATTAATATTTGACAAAAAACTGTATTAACATCAAGTGTCATCAACTACAAGTTTTAAAAACATATTTGAACTTGAGTGGATGAATAATAGTAGGAATTACATAAGGAAATCCTATCGTATAGTCTGTACAAATATGCGATATTAATATTTGACAAAAAACTGTATTAACATCAAGTGTTATCCATAAAAATTTTTAAAGAAATATTTGAACTTAAGGGGATGGATGAATAGAAAGTATTTTATTAACGATTGAAAATTTGAACAAGATATATAAATAAATATATATGAATCTTAATGCAATATCGATCATATTTCGTATTTTCTAACCGTAGAGGTTATTAAGGGGGATGAATCCTCCAAGCATAAAACACAAAACAATTATAAAATTGAATAAATGGATTTTAGGGGTTAATAATGCGTTCTTCGTAGATATAATCCTTCCGATATTCCTAAGATGTTCAGTTGTGATGTCTTCTTCAGCCTTCATAAAATCCACGATTTTTAATGGATCCCTAGAAAACTCACTCATTTCTAATTGGTAACTTCTCACGATTGTCTTCATTTAGCTGCGGCCTCACGGTCTGTCAGTGGTGAGGGTTTCTTCCCCCAACACAAATACTGAATGTAGGCCTAAACCAAGATGCAAACGGAAACATGAAAGTTGTTCCGATCTTAATTTAAAAGAACAGTTTTATTTTGTAGATATATTTCTTTGCCGGTGTTGACGTGTTGTTAACCCTAAGACGTTCGCAATTTTGATCCAATTTAATAAAAATTTAGTGCAAAAATTCGTTTGGTAATTGTTTGGACCAATTCGTTACAGCAAAATTCCATCCATCCGTATGAAAACTAAAAAATTCTTTTAAAAACACACTTTGAAAAAATAATTTCACCATCGTAATCAACTTCAATCATAATCAGCATTTTATGAATTCTAAATAAATTAAATATTATTTCGCGTTTTCAAAAAATATTTTTAAACGCATCACCAAATTTTGTTATGCAACGAATTTTATCAGTCACATATTTCCAAAATTAATTTGTGCCAAAGTTTGATTATCGAAGTCACTTACTAACGTGATGTTTTTTTATGCACTAATTTTTGTGACAATTATCTTCAATTAGTCAGGGAGATATTTCACGTAGTAAGATCGGAACATTTAACGAGTGATTCTTAACAGTGTTTTCGTTGAGTACTTAAAAAGATAAGTAGAAATGTACTATTTCCATAAACATATTTCTCACAAAGAGATCTAACGGAAAGCTAATTGGCACAGAAAAACAATTTCCCCGCCAAGCCAAACAATAAAACTTTAAGTCAGGAAATTTATCGAGACTCCGGTGTCTAATTGGAGGAATACTTTACTTCGTCCGGGTAGCGGGCTCGTAAATTCGTCCAGCACGACTTTATATACCGTGTTTATTTAATGCACGGTTAAAGCATTGAGACGCGAATATGTAAATTACAAGTTTTGGCAAACGCAGAAAGAGACACGTCGTTAAAATATGAAATGCCGGCAACTAGAATTTCACTTAGAGTACTTGCAATTTATGCGGGTGATACTTCAACAGTCATGTCTAACGTTAATACTTACATGTAATGCTTTCTTAACAAATTGTAATGATTAATCAAAATAATGTGTAATGCACACGTTTTAACTCTTGTTTTCTCAAAAATAAAGAAAACTGTTTCGGTTTTCTTCAAATTTGTAATTAGTGAAAATATCCGATAGGTCTGTCACTTTAAAAGTACCCGAGTCTACATACACTTACAACACTACACTTTCGACTTTAACACTTTACACTTACACTTACATTTAGCGAGGCGATAATAGCCTTAATGTGCTTTTCGCCTTAAAATAACAACAACAAAAGATATAAAGTGACCATAAAAATAATTCGTTTTCGATTAAACTGTTCGTTTTCAGTGCCCCGGATCAAAGAAAATGGTATTTACTTGGATGTTTATGACTCTGTCTTTGCATGTCGCTGGATACTAAACTTATTGATCAATTTCGATGGTAACTTATTTGGCATGTAGGTCCGGCTTGACTCAGATTTTTAAATCATAGATTTTTGAATGCCCGCCATTTTGTCAATAATTTTGTCTGTTAACGACCTAATTGAAGTCATTAAGAAAATATTTTTTTTGTTGTAGTTTTGACCGGACCTAAAATTACAAACACTGGAACTATAACAGCTACAAAGTGATTCTTTTCAAAAGTTAGCTTTCTTTGAAAGAATTTTCAAGAATATGGGAAGAGACACGACTAAAGGGAAGTTTTTGTATATACAGTATAAAGAATTGGTTTGTTGTAAATTAATTAATGAAACTTTTAGTTCAATTCTATTTTTAGTTAGGAATGGTATGCAGCCGAAGTTTACGGGAAATAGGGGCATTGAGACTTCCTTAAAAGAGCTTATCTTAAAGCTGTGCTGTTTGATTTCAAAAGTACCTGTAGGGACACACACTTAAAGGTACGCTTACTTCACTCCTCTGGAAGTGTACCGAAAACCAGGTGGCTTCGCGTGATCTGTACATCCTAGGCTGCTCATGGAGGAAATCCACAGCTGAAGTCGATTTGCCAAAAGGCAAGTTGATAGGGTAGAAACCAGTCCGGGTCTTAAAGCTGGACGAAAGCCTTATTACAGCTTTTATCATGGAAGTATTTGACAGCCTTACTAGTTTTGTGTGTGCACTTGAAGTGGTAGTGCAATTTTTTACCTCCACAATACCGTCAGGTATATTTTTAAGGACTTAGTTACACCGATGTCCTTCTCATCTATTATGAAACTCGTAAAAACTGTCTTTCAAAAGTAATCGAAGTGTCTTTATTTTTATTTCATAAAGTATAATTACTCTCTGTATCCACCGATATTTATTTTCTTACAAATCTGTCAGGTCAATATTTTATAATCGATAAATGCGTTGAATTAAACTTACGCCAATTGATTTGTGTTTTAATTATATGTAGGCTTACAACAAACCATACCTTTGCTTTTAAATGTCTACTCATATAAGCATAAGTATCATTTAAAACTTGTTTCATAGATCAACTTTTATCATAATGAACCTAATACCAGGTCTCACCATGATCACTACTCCACAACATTGTCAAGCAACGGAATTAAAAGTTGAGTTGTCATTCCAAAAAAAGTAAAACATTTCTACCACTGACACGTTACCATCGCGTGATACCATTTAAACGTTAATTGAAAAGTTGACGGTGGAAATTTCGTACAGGCTGTCGTGTTGTTTGACAGAAGGATTTTGGCAGTCGCTACCTATAACTTCTCTGAATCCTAAATAGTCACAGTAGGTTGTCCCTTTGCGTGTCCTTCTTTCTCTAACTTATTTAATAGACAAATTTCTTTTGTTGCGATCATTTCGGACAGAGAAATGACGTGATTTTGTACAAGTAGAACTGTGTCGGAATCGAGTAACGTGTTCCGTGTTCTCAGGCTGGTTTGGAAGCTTCTGGAGTCATCGCGTTCTCTCTCTATAAAATTACAAACGAAAAACAACTACCTTAGATATTACCTACCTAGATATTACCTACCTTAGATATTATTTACTCTATAAATACAAAAACACAAGGTTCTAATACGAAACGGAAAAATTGTTACTCTAGGATGTTACGGTGATGGATCTTATGTTCATATAACAGCTGATTTCGTACCACAGCTGGTACTTAATAAATTGAGGTTATGTTTATTGCCATTCAGGAGTTCCACCGTACCGATTTTCATATTTGACGCGTCACTGGAAACCATTGAGTGTGTATATTTGCAAAGTCGAATATGTGTGTATATAATTATATGAGTGTATATAATTATGAAAGTCGAACATGTTTGAAAAAACGAAATATAACCCTCATAAAAAATGAATTATTTCGAAAATATTTTACTTCCGGCCAACATCTGGAGCGTTTTATTTATTTTCAAGAAATGCATTGTAGTACCTTGTAAGAAATTTTAGAGAGCTTTTATTAATGTTTATCACCGTTTTTTGAGTTAGGCCTACATTAAAAAAAGTACACACGTGCAACTCGGAAGTTACCGACAGAAGCGAAGCGTTTGTAATAATATCTCTGCTGAATATATAATTAGTTTGAAGATATGTTTACAAATATCTTGTTTTGTTTAAATAAATAAATACGTGAACCTAGCTTAGATATTATTTACTGTAGTTGTATGAAAGATCAGTTGTTTTATATTAGTTCGTAAAGATCAGCTGATTTCATTGAACAGCTGACAGGCTACAATTAGTTTCAGGTTACGTTGTTAAAAACTAGCAATATTAACAACAATTATTATAAACGTTTATATTAATTTCGAATGTATTATAAAAGGTTACAACGTGCATGTGTTCTTCAACTAAGGAAAAATACCGAAACCAAAGCAACACGTTTTCATATAATACGCGTGTACTGTTATCGAAAAGGAGGAAGAAAAAGGAAGAGACAAAAATAGAGAGACGAAATTCGTTTGATTGTTCGTTCCATATTTCCGTTACATTCTTCTGCTCGGCAGACATTTTTTTATGCACTCCTCTCTCCAACCTCCAAAACTTCATAAGTCATACCTTTAATATAAATTAAATTTGTATACTTCTATGGTGGTTGTATCATATGAACAAATAAAACATATGTTATTAACTTAACAGCTGATTAAAGTTTTGTAGTGTTTCTTTGTACAAATTAACCTCCCCACTAGCATCGTTCCTACCTTGTGAAGTGAGATTATCTGGTTTCGTGATGTTGTTTTAATAAGGAATAGATGATAATATTTGATAAATTAGATGAAATGTTCATAGTATTTTTTTTTTTTTTTTTTTTTTTTTTTAAACGTATCTTTAAACGCAATTAACAACTGGTTAATTAACAAATGAATAATTATTATTAGTATCGAAATGTTTATGTAAGTTATTTTGAAACACAAACATCTATAGTGCTAATAGTAATTAATTATAAGCTATAAACAATTTGTTTGGATATAATTTTGTATAAAGTTATGCCCATCCAGCGTTATGAGTTACTAGAGGTCTGATGTTGACGATCGAAGGACTTAAATGTCCCAATATAAATATAATAAGGCATGCAGCTGTTTCGTTGAAAACGCGAATTTCCAATAGTGTTTTTATTTTACCCTGTCAATGCGATTTGAAAGGTTAAATGCCACTATATGCATAACTTAGTTGTTTATGAAGGTGAAATTACAGTTAAAAAAAAGAGCACGATAAATTTCTTTTGGAAATTCGCTTCTAACACGTCAGCGAGACAGCTGTGTGCCACTTTTGTTCTACTTAAAATGAATTTTCCCACAAACGAGACTCGCCTAGATTGATTTTATGAGCCCGAAAATAGTACATACCGACATTTTATCAAAATCGTTTGATTAGTTTTCCAGAAAAGAAGGCATATGTGCGTGTACTAAGATTGTTCGTTTAATATTCTTAGATAACTCAATGCAGTGTAAACTACGTAAACACTGTAAAGGACGAAAATCCTCGTAAACATCGGCAGTGGGGGGGCTTATTTTATTTTTAAAGTTCTCGAAACGTGACAGATAACGAATCATAAATTTGTATTTTTCTTATTGTTCTAGAGGACAATTCGTCCGAACCCTCTTAAATAAATAAAGGACTTTATGCACCATTCTTTGTTTTACAAAGTATTGTTATCGACAAATGTCTAATAACTTTGATTTATATAATACAGTGCACTTAAATCTGCTTCCACCGCATTACTTTCTCCAAAGCGGAGAATGTTTACATAAACGGCCATCATTCACTCACTACATGTATAAGTATTTTTAATCAGTTAGGTTGGCAATATAAGGCAGACCGTATTGACATGTGAACAACTCTATTTACCCTTCGTTAGTAACTTAATAAGGTTTGCCAACTTTCCAGGGAATAAATCTAATAAGACTATAAATCAATTGCAAAATTAGTTCAGCTTTGCTAGTCCGTGTGTTTTCACGTGGAAATATTTTCTTTATACGTTTCTGAAACACGATCTCGTGCAAAATAAATTAAACGTTTATTGGAAATTTGTTATGATTGTTAGCAAGAAAACGCATTAAATATATAAATTACATAATAATATCATTATTATTAAATAATATATGGTTTTACGTGTGTGCCATATTATTATTAAATAATATATAGTTTATAATAAAAGTTACTTGTATGTTATAGTTAGGCTTCCATTTATGACAATAACGAATTTAACATTACTTCAGATAATGAACTCTTCCAAATTAATAAAAGAATAATTGATGCAATAAAACCCATAGGTTCAAGAACATTGCACAAATGTTTACTGTCCAAAAACGTTTCTACTGTATTGATTAACATCCTTAATGGTACATATTTATGCCAGTAAGACTAAAAGGGACGAGGGATCAGCGTTAACGGAGAGGGTGAACCTTAAGGCAGTGACTGCTGTTTCGGACCTATGACCTTGAAATGCGCAGACTGACCGATGTCGCCATCACGACCACTTCTGCTCGCCTGATGATATTACTATACTAATACGGAGCATTTGTGACAAAATGGTACAAAACATTATACTAACACTTCCACATTAAAAACTGCACGTATTTCTCCAAAATTCCGGTCCGGTTTAGAAGCTACAGAAAAACCTGGAAAACTAACCTAATTTCTCAAAATTGGTTTAGTGGATTTTGTTCAAATTTCAGATATATATGCAAATTACAGTTGCCGTTCAACGGTAAATATATTTAAAGTTTCCTAATATGACTTGGATGAATCTTTAAATACGACCAGATGAGAATCTGCTGAAACAATTTTGAAAAACTACGCCGATTTTCAATTTTTTTTAACAGTATTTTTTACGTATGAAGCGACTCATATGTTTTGTTGGTTCTCAAATGGGGTTACTTTGAGAAAAATCTGATCAAAATCGTCATAAGCGATTTAAGAAAATCAGGTTTTGTTTTAAAAAAATGTCCAACACACACACAATTTAATTTTTTTAATGGAGTTGAAAATGGATAGGTTTATTAAACTCATAGAAACGATTTTTTTTCAGAACCACCAAACTTTAGGAAGATTCCAAGTAAAATTCAATAAGATAAGATTTCAAAAACTATGAGGAACTTCACATTAAAAAAAATAAACAGTGAAGTTATTATTACATATTAACAAGTTTTAAATTTACGAATTCGTTGTTTATTCTTGTGGCTAGGTTATAAAAGCTATGTGAGGCAGCATTTTTAATTATGTATAATTAAAAATAATAAAAGTTTGTGACATGTTCTGGCATTCATCGTAGTATACGACCTTCTCTCCAAAAACTTCACAGCAGTTGAAACAAGTTAATTATCAAAGACAGTTTCGTGTTACATCTATGTATACAGTATATAGAAGAACAGGATATAATTAATTTTTAAATAGACCCCAATTTAAAATTTACTTGCCATGCAATGTAAGTTTTTTACATAACCCTGACCTAATTTGTATATGTATTTAAAAAAACCCATCAATTTTAAAACACAGTACTGCATATTTATTAATACTGTAAATTTTTTTTTTTTGTTAACACTATTTTTTTTCCTACTATTGTGCACACTTGGGCTAATGCAGACGATGGGATGATTTATAGCTTATGAAAATGCCAAGCCCTCGCCGGGAATCGAATCCGGGTCCTCGGGGTGAAAGCCTAGTACGCTATCCACTAGGCCACCGAGGCGGCTAATACTGTAAAAATATAGCTATTAAAATATAAATTGTCTAATACGCCTTACTTATATCTCAGATAAATCTTCATTCACGAATTTAAGTGTTACTGTAGGCTTATATTTATCCAAGAAAGTGAAACAAAACCCAGCCTTATTTCTTCTTCTTCTTCCCCTTATGAAGCATGCACTATTAAATATGAATTATCCAGTTGGTATATGGTGGTCGGTTTTCAGTGAGGTTTAGTGTTGGTTTAGAATCAATATTAATTAAATAAGCGTTAAATTAATTATGTTTGTGTGTAATAGTGGTGTTATGTGTTGTATTTAACAAATCCGAGACATAACATTTACAAATCTGGTAAGTATTTATTATTTATAATATTAAAATGTTATTTTTTTATGCATAATCTTAAAATTGAAGTTAACAAAAAAGAGTTTACAAAATTTGTTAACTGCTATAGAACTTAATTAATTGTAGGCTAACTTACAACTATTTTCATTAAATTTATGAAGAACAAAAAATATTTTATTTTAGTTTTGATAGTCTATGTACAGATAAAAAAAGTAGGAATAAAGTTAACATTGATAACATAAGAGCAATTTCTTTTTGATAAATAAAGGTAGATCTATACTGATAAATGACAGTAAAATTTACATGATTCGGGGCTTTGGTAGGCTACTTATTTGGTTATATATATATATATATATATATATATATATATATATATATATATATATATATATATATTAATACATCATTTAATAATTTTACTGAAATCACTTTGCCTTTAACAATTGAAGGAGTGATAATTTTATCAATTTCATCTTGACTGATATAACCTAAATACGCTACTTTAAAAATTGTCTAACCCATATTAAAAAACATTTTGATAAGGGTGGTTAAATTTTAAAATATAATCAGTAACTTATAACCAATAGCATTGAAAAAGATTTTATTTTGTTTCCTTTGTACTTGATAACAATTAACAAGCAATTTTTTTTTGGTTTAGGATAATATTAGATATTTTGATTTTATCTTCTTCCATTAATAAGTTGTTTACTTTTCCTATTGTAAGCATAGGTAAATTGAAAGTAACATTTCTGTAGACTATAACTGATATAAAATAATATAATATAAATAAATATTTGCTTCAAAGCCTAAACGATTTTTTCACACTTTTAGTAAAATATTGAAAGTAATTATTACAGTTATCAAAATGTTTTTAGAAGAAAATAGATAAACTACTTCACTATTTTGAAACACATATTTGCCTACATTGTACTGAACCTGTAACCTGTATTTTTTCTCTTAATTAATTTTTTTACCTAACGTAAATCTGTTTCTTTATATGAAATTTGATGTGTTAAATAATAAGTTTTTTTATATCAAAGTAATTCAATCTACACAATATAAATTAGTTTAAATTTCGAATACTTATAAATATCTTTGGCTACTGTGTTTATTTTCTCAGAAGCTTCAGCTAAGATTAAAATATTCTCACATCATATTTTTGTGTGATATTTGTAGACAACATCCCCAAAATTAGAATTCTAAAATCACTTATTCATAACTTTTTGCATCAATTTTTAAAACAATATTATTTTTTTTTAAAGATCACATTAGTAATTTGCTAAGACAAACTGTAATTATTAACACTTTACTTAAATCGAGAGATACACCAATTTCCCAAATAAATTAGAAATTTGCTGTGTGCAACTAAGTTTAACAACTAATTGAAAGTAACATTGGAACCTGTTACAAAACAACAGATTTGGAATCTGTCTTACATAAGGAAGTACATTACACATAATCAAACCTTGCCACTTCATTTAAAATGTTTTGTTTGAAAAAGAAATTGTGTACATATTTCTTCGTGATCCATTGTATTAAGGTTAATTTTTTTGCGAACCAACTAGGGTACTTCGTTTTAAAACGAATTAATGATATCGACTTTGAAATTAAACACTGAAGTTCAAAGGTAATTTTCTTTTCAGAGTTTTCTTGATACAGTAGATTGTTTTTTTTACTGGTTTAGAATTTTTTATGATTCTACAGTAACTTTTTCTGTTAAAAATCATATTGTATATTATTAGATGAGCTAAATTTGTTTATATAAATATGGACTACTTAAATTTTCTTAAAAAACAGTCTATCTAGGTCTTATCTGTGAAAATTAAGTTTTATGGGAAAAAGCCAAGTATTACATAAAAAATACTTAAGAACATATTTCAGCTAGGTTTTATTCAGTTCTGTCTACGTTAGCAAAAGGGCCTAATAAAATAGATTATTCACACTAAAAAAAGCAGCTAAGGAAATTGAGTTATGCTCCACTTGTCAGTTTTCTTAAGAATAAATTGGCACAAAAACAATTTATATTATTGTAAAATGACAATTAAAATAAAATTAATATAAAATTGAACATTCTTGTTGACAGTTCAGATCTGGGTTAAAGAACTTTTTGTGTTGTTAATTTAGCATTTTTCTCTTCTTGTTTTTTTTATCTATTTATTATAATAAACACTAGAGGCTACCTTCATATAATATTAAGTAGGCCTACACATAATATTATTTCTTTCTTACAACATTTTTATTTAATATAACCTGACATTGAAACAAAATGTAATTCTAAAACAATACTACAAATTTTGTAAAATTAGAAACAGACCACATATAAATCCAAAAAATAATTTGGTACTTTGTCTGAATAAATTAAAACCTAACCTGTTGTAACATGAGCAAGTTGAAGAGTTCAGGGATGTGATAATTTTAAGTGAAAATATTTCATTATTTTGAATTTACTACTGTTGTAAATATTTAATAAAATGTTATTTTAGCACTTATACATCATAATTTTCCTTTTAAACAAGTAAGAAAGCATCTAGCCAATCAGGGTGATATTTTACTGAATATCATGCATTATTATGATTTTTCATTGACTGCATGTGACTGCATGATATTTCAACCCTTCTTTTCCTTGTTTCACATTCTTAAGGGCACCTAGTTGCATAACCCATTCTTGTTTCATTCTCTGCAATACAGTACATATTATATTATCTGTGCTATCAAATCTATAGAGCTTGACCTGCTGCGATTGTATTTAAAAATCATCGGAACCATATTCGTTTAGTCACATATCTTTATTGCTGGATTATGGTGGTATTTAGATTTCATTAGTTTCATGTGTTTAGTTACAAACATAAAACTAGTAGGCCTACATACTTTATAATTTTGTTGATATTCAAGCAATTACAGCAAAAGTGAAATACTAAATGAATGACATGCAAGTTCTCCAAAAGCCAGATAATATTTTTTTCAGTTAGGTTAACAATTTGGAAATTTTAGAATACAATTTTAAAAACAGATCTTAATGAACAAAGACACAAAATTATCATTTCAAAATAAGTTACCAAAGTTCATATTTATGGAAATTACAATCGCCTCTAAGTTCAACAGGCCTATGAGATATTAAAAAAATTGTTATAGTGTAGTTTCATTTTCATTTTTTATATGATGACTTATTGTGCAGGTACAGTCAAGCAATTATTATAAATTTTAAACTTAGCCCATGTGAAAAGGCAACTCTGGGTCAGAGAACTTTTTGTGTTGTTAATTTAGCATTTTTCTCTTCTTGTTTTTTTTTATCTATTTATTATAATAAACAATAGAGGCTACCTTCATATAATATTAAGTAGGCCTACACATAATATTATTTCTACTAAAAGAATAAATTCATTGGTGACTTCAAAAATTAACAGAGCCAAAATCAATACAGGCTGTACTATACATATTTTAAACATAACCTTGCTGATAAGAGGTTCATTAGAGTAGTTGTGATGATAACATGACTTCAGAAATCATCCATTTGAGGTGGGAATTCCTAGGGTAACTTTTGCCTGTACTTGCAAGACACTATTTGCCCTCTTTCAGTACTGAGAGACTGCTTCACATGTACTCTTTTATTGTAAGGCCCTTCTTCCAAAAGAAGATTTTTTTTTATAGCCCAACAACAGAATGAGGAGTTTGACAAAAACATTCTAGGCCTTGTCAGAAGCACTGGAATCTGTCTTAATTATTAATTTGTAGTGGTACACATTCAACTTCTCATTTGACATTCTGGAATCCTTTATAAGACTCTGACCATACATAGGCTCTTTGGAAGCGAAAAACTTTGATGTTGACAGAAAAAAATAATGACTTGAGAACATTAAAAGTTCAGACCATTACTAGATTTATGCTTGCTTTATTAGTTGGGGCATAAATGTTAAAAAGAACTACATTCAGTTATTAACAAATTTAAATAGTCATGTCAATTTTCAGAAGCAATGTAGCCATGATTACTGCCAACGGTAAATGAAAAATCAGTTTGAAATGTAGCAGTTTTCATTTGATTTACTGGTAGATCAATAATGATTTAACTGTATTCCTATAATGGTATATTTTATATGTATCAAAATGAAAAGTATAAAATAAAACAAAAACAACTTAAATGAATACTTCTTTATAAACTGTATATAGTTTGTAAGAATACCAATACTTTACAATAAATGAAGTAGGTAGGTTCATTTTGAAATGAACAGTTTAGTTTTTAATATAGGTTATTTGATTCTGACTCTGCCAAATAAAAGATTTTGTTAATTAATTTGGAATTAAAGTACTTTAAAAGTAAGCCAAACCTTTATAAGATTTATACATTTATATGTGAATTTATAGTTATTATTTACAAGTTAAACTATTGAATATTTCAGAAATTATTAATAAGTTTTTAAACATGTGATAATTATCTTTTAAGCCACCAAAATTAGCTGACTCTGAAAATTGATTTCTTTATCATCCTAAACTTTTCATTTCCTTCATTTGTTAGTTTATTTTTAATTAATTACTTAAATATTTAAATATATTTCTTAACATCCATACTTTACACCAGGTATAGTAATGAGAACGAAAGAATAGTGTTAAGAAAAAGAGTAAAACCAAGGCAGTAACTGCATCTCAAGCCATCAACCTTGAATTGTGCAGTTCAGAGTCGCAGCAGACTAACTGGTATCTTAGCCACTTTGACCAGAAGCTAATATATATATATATATATATATATATATATATATATATATATATATATATATATATATATATATATATATGAATATATGCATTTTATTTAGTATACATATATAAATATAACTTTAATTGAAAAATATGATTAGGATATATCCTATAGTATTATATGATAAGTACTTTGATTTGGTTTCTGAAATTAGCATACATGTACCACAATAAATTTCTTGTTTTCCAAATTTGTCACACTTTTAACTTGAAGTATTAACCTAAACTAAATCATAATGTCACAAAAAAATGCTGTACCAATTTTGAGCAACTGAAAACATTTTGTGGTGTCTTTATTATCAATAAGATAATTAACTTTACCGTTGTTTAATAAGAGAAATATGTGTTCGCTTGATTGAATACAACATTTAAATAGGCAGCTGATTTTATTACGTTGATGCTTTGCTTATTGACAGATTAAGCTAGCTGTTTCTTTTTTGTTATTAGCAAATTGGGCCTAGGCCTAATAAAAAACAGTTGACTGAACTCAATTTCTCTTGGCATGTCTCGCTATTGAATAATAGCTAAAATGTATTTTTGTTAATCATATTAACTTATAGGGTAGGGTTCAAATTCAAACAACAGGGCAAATACTATAGTATAACCTATGAAATAGGCCTACATTAATAATTTTAATTTAAAATTAAAATGATCCTAACCTGCCCTAGATACTTAAATTAGTAGCCCACAATTTATGAAATACTAGAATGGAAGAATACCTGAAATAGGTTCCTATATTAAAAATGTATTGTTTTATTGACTACATGCACTCATTTTTGTAGTGCATTGAGAAAGTGTATGATCAACTGTGCCTTATATGACTAAAAATATGTCTAAATGATTAAAAACAAGATTAGAAATTTAAAATTTTGAAAACTATACTAGTATTAAAGCCTACTAGTCTGTCCAAAGAAAAAAGTTTTATTAGCAGTCATAAAAACTGTGGATTTATCATCTAAATTCTCCCTGTTACCATACCTAATTGTACGAACTAACAATATGTAATGAGAACAAAACATAGGCTTATTTTTATTATTTTTTTATAACTTTAAGACAGTAATTTTTAGTTAATTTATTAATATACATGTATGTTGTTTTTATAAAGGAGTATTTTTTGTACACCCTATGGTTTTATACAATGTATACATACTATCAGAAATCTTTCAAATTTTTATTTATATGTGGTGAAATTTAGTAAAAAAAAAGATTAATGGAAAGGAATCTTTCAGTCTACACAATTTTGCTAATCAGCTTTCTTTCGAAAGTTACCATCTGTTAAATCATGAATTATAACACTTTCTCAATAGATATGATGCTTTTATATTTAACATAGGCTACTTTTCACTTCTAAAATGACAAAGCTTATCACAGTCAAAAGTTTACAATATTTTTTTATTTTTACCGTGCTACATTAGCTTTGTGCTAAGAACCTACTTAAATTGTAAATAACAATTAATTTGCTTAAATTTGTATTTAAGCCAATGATGTTATGTCGTACATGCATACCTAACCTCTTCACAATTTTTTATTTTTTCTTCCCATCTATACTTATTATGCCAGTTAGACTAATGAAGACAAAGGATCAGCGTTTACGGTTAATGGTAATGAAAAAGCAACAGGAGTAACTGTGACCTGTGGCTCGAACTAAGAACCTTTAGGTGCATGATTTAGACGCAGCAGACTGATCGGTGCTTTAGCCACATAGACCACAATACAATTATAGTATTTTACGTCTACATAGTTGTATTATCTTGGGTTTTATAAGCCTATTGATAATAAGTATACTACATTGAAATATGTAAAAATTTCTTTATTTAACCATTGGTACCTTTAAGTTTGAAATAAAACAAATTTTTTCATAATTACAGCAACCTATTAGACAGTCTCATCTTCTGTTTAAATTGCTTTTTTCATAATTACAGAAACCTATTAGAGTCTCACCTTCTGTTTAAATTGCAATCATATGAAGGGGAATCAATTGTTACGTATAAAATCTTGCTTGTAGTTAATATTCATAATAGATTACCTGTATAGCTGTTGGTTTATTATATTTTCATATATATACTATTCAAATATTGTCTAATTTATATTTACTATTG
This sequence comes from Callitettix versicolor, assembly GCA_022606455.1. NCBI lineage: Eukaryota > Metazoa > Arthropoda > Insecta > Hemiptera > Cercopidae > Callitettix > Callitettix versicolor. The sequence continues at coordinate 13,087,016 of CM040187.1, forward strand.
TTTAGATTATGAATATGTTTAACCTAGGTTAAAGCTTAGGCCCTAAATTTTAATAATTTAAAATGATTTCGAGTAGAATGAATATGTAACTCCTAAATGTTTTAAAATACTATTTAGAGACATTTTAAATATGTAAGATGTGAATTATTTGTATTTCTAAGTAAATCTAAAAACTGATTTGAATAAAATCTCTAAAAAAAAGAAAGAAAAGTTCCACCAAAATCATTATTTACCTCACAACAAAAATTACATTTGGCAGTACCTTATAATAAACATTGTAACTCAAATTGAATCTATAAAAATGGCAATAATTTGAATTAGGAACTTCTGCATAGTTTAAATACTTTTGTGGCTTTAACGTTTTAGGTTAGTAAAGTTATTATTTTGTTATTATTTGTAAAGTTATTATGATAACACTAATATCATTGTTATTATAATACTATCAGTTTTAATACGAAACTATTTCAAAATATGCTCTTTCTCTCTTAATCTACTAAAATGAGGTTATAAAAGTAGTAATAACTAATCATATGACATCAGAACAATCGATTTTTAGGTTAGATTACAGGTTATGTAGCCTACAATAAAATATAAAGGAACCGCGAACATTTTAAGCATTATTTGACTAACTTGATGTAAATTTTGAATAAAATGTGAAATTGTAAACACTACCAGTAATTCATTACACTTCAAATACGTTAATAATTTTGTAGTTAGCAACAAAACAACTCAACCAAATTCACTTCCAAAACAAAGCAGCCATATTTGTTGTTTTCCAGTCCCCTTCCAGCCCTGCTAACATACCCAGAATGCTATGCGGCACGCGCCGCATGCGCGAAAGCGCTAAATTAATAATGTGAATAAATAATTATCTCAAAATATACCCGTCTCCTATTGTTTTTGTGATCCTTGTAACGTAATCTGTGATAATCCAACATTTTAAAATATACTGAATATATTTTTATACAACATTTATTATATTAAGGAGTGTGTACAACGATGACTGAACGCACGGCGTTTTTATCGTGGGTGGCGAGGGAAGTGTGGCAGTCGCTTGAATAGTCGGGGAGGTAAGTTGCTACCGTAGTGCGGCCGACATGCATGTCTGCCTGCCATTTTTATTTAGTTGATTTGTTCGTTTAAAATACCGTGTTTGTTAGTTTTAGTTTTGTTTGTATCAAGCATACTATTAGCGGAATGGAAAGCAAATATTTCACTTCGTATCGGAATACAATATCAGGTATGTCATGTGCATTCTGTTGTTAGTTCTATAAAAGAAAACAATTAAAACTCATAAAAGTACCATTAGATTAATTTAGAGGTTAATTTGAATTGGGCGCCAAATCAAAACTGACATGCTCTGTAGTAATTTGAATATGTACGTGCTCTAGGTTTTAAATTTAGGAAAATTATTAAAACTGTTCATAGAACAGACGATTCCTAATTTTGGGATGACAGAACCGTGTTGAATCAGAGAGGGTCGGGTATTTTTGGATGTTGAAGTGTTATGCTGTTAATTACAGGCTTCTAGAGCGGGCGATATTTTTAGATTCTAAAAACACATTTACTATTGAGTTTGGGTATACATACGTATTTGCACACGTTGGTTGTAGCATACAACTGAAAAACAATGTTAAACATTTCACTGTAGGCTATATGTTTAGACCACTGTAACAATTATAGGCTATTACTTAATACCAAACATCATATTTTAATAAGTAATTAAAGCAATAGATGCCTTTTTTATAATTAAAAATATTGTCATTAACTTAGGCTATTTATAAAAGTGTACACAATTATTATAGACTAACAAACATATTTTAAGGCAAACGGGTGATAAAATTCTTGTTTTTATTCTTAGATCAGGGTAAATTATAGCATTAAAATTCCTAAAAAGTAATATATTTTCTGTATTGTGCCTATTAAAATGTTCTCTTGTATTTTTAAAAGCTTTACTTATGTTAAAAGAAAAGCCCGGAAGAAATGTTTAAGACTAGTATTTTGTTCTAAAATTGTTAAGATATTTTCGCACAACAATACAATTTTTTTTAAGTTAAGAATAAACAACAGTATTTGTAAAGAACATGGATCTGTACATGACCACAAAGCAGCTGTTCCATTTATTGGCCAGCTGATCGGTTTTCCACGTGGTTCACGATCGAAAGGGGGAGTAAGGTCAATAGATAGCCTACACGGTGACAGTGTAGGAAGAGGGAAAGTGGAAGGGGTTGAATCAATGACAACAAAATCAAGAAAGCACTGAAAAGACAGGAAAGAGCAAAAGTTTTTGTTGGTTTTGTTGGTGTTTCCCCTTGTTTTGAAAGTGACACTGTTAGCTTTTCTCAGACGCCTTTTGTTGCTCATCCAGTGACCGGCAGATTGGAACAATAATGTCCTTAAGACATTTATTGGAGTGTTTTATAACAAAGGGACCCTGTTTTTGTGCGCACAATGAGTAGGCCGTTACAGCATTGTTAATGACAGAGTTTTACCGATGTTCGAGTTATTTGAGGTGCTGGGAAATGTGCTTTCGCTAAAAATATCTTTATTAGATTCTTACGTGGCATTGGTTTTTACACACTTTTCTACTAATAATAAATCATAGAAAATTAATAAATATTATGATAAAATAGTTGTCAAGACAATTCTAACAAACAATATTATACAACAGTAAAAAATTGAAAATATTTCAAATATCCTGAATTTATTAAAATTACCGCAGCATATAACATATTGCAGGTAACCGGCAAGCTAAAACAATAAAGATCTTAATTTTTTTGAAGTGTTTTATAACAAAAGGAGTTATGTTTGTGTACCCCCTAATTTGCTCATGATACAACAGGTTAGGTTAGAATTTGTTTAGGTAAAGTACCTGTATGAGCCTACGTCTAATTTTACGAGTTATTACTACTATTGTTTTTTTAAAGAATAAATAAACAAATTTAACAACTTTACAGAACATGTTCTAGATATTAAGATGGGTGCTGTTCGGGTCTCATCTCACAATGATGTGCTTCGAATAACTCATTCGAATAACTAATGATAATTGTTTTCTACCATTAGGCTACAAATAAATTATAACCAATAACTAATAACTAAGTATCATTAACTAATGATAATAGGCTTTCTACCTACTCATAGTAAGAAAAACGTCATTACAGTATTTTTTTACTATAAGAAGTTGAAAATTACGAAATTTGGCAGATTTTTGACCGAAAGAAGCGAGGTATATTTTAACTAAACCATTCGGCTTTTGATTTGTTTGTTTGTCACGCAGTTTTGGCAAAACGCATTGACCAATTGTTTCGAAACTTGGTAAGGAGGTACTTCGTATAAAGCCCGAACAACGTATGTGTAAGACTTTTTCCCATTCTCTTCCGTTTATGATAGCGACTTCTGATATAACGAGTGTACGCAAATTTAGCCAAACGCATTGACCGATTGTTTTGAAATTCGATACGAAAGGTATCTCGTGTAAAGCCCAAGTGACGCGTGTGTAAGATTTATCTCAATTTATTTCAATTTCAAGATGGCGGCCTCTGATTTAACGATGACGAGTGTGAGCAATTTTAATCAAACGCATTGGCCGATTTTTTTGTTTCTACATACTGTTCTACAAGTATGTAGAAAAGCAGTTTAGATAACAGCTTGGGGAAACATTGGGTCGCGGTCAGTAGATCCTGTGGGGACCGAAGGGCCGCTGATAGATAAGTCAGGAAGTGCTTCAAGAGGACGTTCCATGCAGACGGTGCTGGAGAGCAACGGATTAGCATCCTACGGGATAATTATACAACAGTTTTTGGGTACACTTCGTCCTCTTCTATTTTGGGGTTAAACAAATTGGGGCACGGATTCCGGAGAGGATCTTGCAACATTATCTCGGGGAAACAGTTTGATCGGGTAATGCAACAGTATTCATTCTTGGGTTATCACGTATACTTGTAGCCGAAACGATAGGCCTATAGGAAGATTGCAGTACAGTTACATGTATTTAAGGACATTGTTGAACACCGGTAGTTGATTCTTTAAAGGACCCCGGTTAGGAGAATTCCCAAATTTCTGATATTACGTAAGTGGATATGTACCGAACATATGCGATACAGAGTTATAAACAAAAAGCAAGACCAAATCGTCCAAATATCACAAATGCACTCAGGCAGGATTGCTCACAAGTTGGACGTTTATGAATAACTGAAGTCAGTATAACGAATTTTATATAACTGAAATTTACGTCGGGGGTCCATATATTGACGGGAGTAAGTAGATTACATGTTTTTACTGATTGTTTATTAACCGTATTTACTGAGGAGATGAATGAATGTAAGAGGTCTGTTTAGTGTATTATTTTTTATGAAACCATGTATTTTTTTAAAAGCACATCTCTGTAGAACACATTCAATCCCCAGTAACGACCCAGCAGGGGGTGCAGACTAGCTGCACTTATTGAGAGGATTTAGACGTCCCTCGCGGTATCCGAGTTTAACACACACTTACACATACTTAACATTTAACATACATACGACTTTAACACTTTACACTCACACTTACATTTAGAGAGGCGATAATAGCCTCAATGTGCTTTTCGCCTTAAAATAACAAAAAAATCCCCAGCAACGAATCCACATAAGTATAAAAAAAGACCCAGTAATACTGTCCACATTTACCTTGTCACGTGCAAACTTCAATATTTACACTGGTAAGCATTACACCAACATCAGCCGTTTCTTACAAGCAAGCATCTCGTCTGCCATTCACTATCCAAATCTAATTTAAACTGTTACAGTATTAAACACAACCTCATTTATAAGATAACCAATAAATCAACTTTAAAACAAATATAACTACAGCGTTGGCCGGCTTCCAAGAACAAAGCAGAAGAAACGCCGCTGACTTGGTCATTGTTTTAGAAGGCAGTGACGTTGTTTCTCGACTTAATTAAATAATTATCAGCTCCCGCGCATGCGTTGTTAACACCTCGACGTTGATTGTTAACGTTATCTTACATCTAGAGATGATATCGAGTTTTTTTCATTTTGATCAATTAACCGAGCCATTAAGTATACAACTAGCGAACCAGCGTACCGTGAAAGTACTTCCGGCTGTTTGTCCTCCTAAGAGATAATTAGCAATAGTAACAAAAGGTTTATGGGCTACAACAATGGTTTTAGTAATTATGCTCGTTGTAATTGTGCCCCCAATGTCGGTTCTTTTTGTCTTAAAAACCAGCTGGACATTTGTTACTCGGCAGATTTTATTTGGCCGCGTTAACGAATCCAGCCGTGCGGAACATTGCTTGTTTTACATTGCTCTTTAGCCTTTGTTTAACAGTGTATACCGAAATCGGGGCGGAGTCTGGGATGACATTTGCAGGCGGTATCACTGCTCGATACAAACACTCGACGCTGAAGCTTTATTTTATAACACTAAAGGTGTCTCTCAGTAATGATGTATTGTCAAATGAAATCGAGAAACAGAGTTTTGTTGATAAATCCAATCAAATTAATTTGACGTTGAATCGAAAATCAAATATTACAAAATTCTGCACCAGGCTTTATTGCATGCTGATTGTCCATACCTTTTATCTGCATTGAACCAATCAGCATCTTGTAAAAGATCTATCCGAACAATGTTCTTTTTAACAAAATTCAGCAAAGACTTCTTTGTACTGATCGCAATACTTGATCAACAAATAGTCCTTGATTTTTTTTTTAGTTCTTAATAAACTAATGATAAAAACTGTACACTGCATAAATACACCTTCAGTTAGACAGAGCCCTTCTTATAAGTCAGCCGCTTCAAAAACCTCAACAGGCCACTAAAAGTGTGCGAGTGAGAGGTCCAGTCCCCGCTCTAACACTATAGTTCCCTCCCTTTCCTTCATTATCGCTGAGTAGCAACACTTTTTATACTCAGATTAGCAGACTCTGTGTCCACTGGACTGTTGGAGGGGAATTCTGCTACATGCGCAAGAAATTCTCGTACAGACCGTTTGCTAAGCGGCTGGACATTGAAAACACTACTAAAATCCATTTTCAAGGTGCGTTACTGCGGTGGAATAGTGAGTGAAAATAATGGCTTAACGATAAAAATGATTGTGAATATCATAACGATCGAAACTATCAGCTGGCTTAGACATAATATATGTCATACATTTCAGCGCTGTTTGTTTTGGACAAGTATACGCCATGTTTTCAGCTTTCTGACAGTTTTGGCGTTCAACTCTGTCACACGTCAACCTAGTCGACTGCTTTCACACTTTAATAACAGTCCAATTTGTTTTATTTTACCACATCAACATAGCATGACTTAAGACACTTCCGAAATACACCGACCGCATACATCTTTATTAATGTACCACAAAAGTCTTGGTCCAAAATTAAATGTTATTTGCAGAGATTCAAGAGAAATTAAAGTAGTTGTCCGTATTAAAAGGAATTTATTGAGCAGATCATATATATTATTTCTCGAGCCAACATCACTTTTTCTCAACACATACCTACTATTCGTACACTCATAATGAGGTATCTTTAGAAAGATTTTTTACCGGCTTCTGACATTGCAAAACAGTTTTGCGCTCAAATTTATTGTTTGTGGAAAATTTTAACTTAAAAGAAACTTTTAACTGTCATGGGCAAAACGGCATCATGGGTGCGCATGCGCGGTATCACAAATCAGACAATATTTTCTATATTTTACGAAGCTAACTTATTAATCGCGAATAAACAGTCCCATTACAAATTCCACATTTTGTGCATAACGTGCTTAGAACAAATTCAGTATTTACTTTACTTAAAGTTACGTAGCCCTACTGACAGTCCCCTATTCGTGCCCGTCTTACAAACTGGGACAAGCATTTCGAATACCAAACACATGTTTTAGACGCTGTTTTTACACAAATATATTTTTGATTTCTCATTCCATCGTGCATTTATCTATTGTTAATACGGACATCATATAATACGAATTTAATAAGAGACTTCAGGCTAGATTAAAACTGGATGCCGCCTGGTATCCAGAATTCGCATAGTGTGCTGTGCTTCCCTTTGTTGTGCAGTCAGTTCCGCCTTGGCTTCGATAAAGGTATCTAATCCAAGAGCAGGTAGTTGGAAGTTAGATTCAGCTACACTTTGAAATTGTCAAACCTGTACTGACAAAGTGTGATCCATTGAGGGCTATTGGCTGTATAATAAAACACAAAAATCACTGAATATATAGATTTAACAATTTAATACAAATCGATTTAAATATATTAGTGAATAATATTTAGTTGTTACCGTTCCTGACGCTATCGGCAATTGTCAAATTCTAACTGTTAAGATTTTTGAAAACAGACCCAACAGACTTTGCTCAAATTTCAAAATTTCAACACAACAAGTCATAATTTAAGTATTTTTAGTTTAAATTTGTGTACATCAACTTGCGTTATAATTCTTTTAGTATGATTAAAATTTAAAAAAAAATCTGTTTAGCATGTTAATAAGACAAAATATTTAGTACATGTTTTTTGTAGACTACGGCAAATTTTATTAAGAAATCAGCTGTTATAGAGTATATTATGGGTTGTTTTATGGCATTGCAGTTTATGGTATGGGATGGTCTTTATGGTATGACCCTTAAGCCACTTCTCAGACTTCAGAACAAATTATTGAAAATAACGGGAATTAATGAACATGATACGGATAAAGCACTTGACCTACGGAGAGCACTAATGTATCAATGTGATAAATTAAAAGAAGACTTTAATTGTACCTCATGAAATACACGATGAAAAAATATTCAACTACCGAAACACTGTTTGACAATTGGTCAAATTAGTTTCACATACAATGCAATAAAGTATTATAATAAACTTCCAATGGAACTTAAAAGTTTAGAAGTTGGTGCTAAAGTGTTGCGAAATAAATTAAAGGACAAAATCAAAGACTTAAACGTAACAGACTGAATGATATCTAATAATTTATATTATTTATTACTTCTCTCTCTCTCTCTCTCTCTCTCTCTCTCTCTCTCTCTCTCTCTCTCTCTCTCTCTCTCTCTCTCTCTCTCTCTCTCTCTCTCTCTCTCTTTATATATATATATAATTTCTTGAGGTTTGTATCACTCCTGATTGTGTCCATAAATGCAGGTATATGTAGGACCAACCTATGTACGGGCATTGTATGCCTGCTATAGGTCCTTCTTATGTAACTAAAATGTTCTTATGATAGGAAAGTTGGTAATAAATAAATAAATATTTTGAGAGTTTAAATGTTCACTATTGCCGGTGTTTTCATTATTTTTTCAGTATTCGATACGATTTTTGAATTTTCGAGAATATAACTGAGGTCACTGTTCCTATTAGGTCGGTATTCATCACAGGCAGTAACAAAGGACAGCAGTAATCAACGATGACACTAACAATCGTGTTTTTAAATACCGGAGCAGACCGGAAACATACCAGTAATTATAAAATAATAACACACTGCAGAGCTACCTTTTCCTGTTATTAGCGGGCACAAAACGTAACCTTTTAATTGCAGTTTGTTCAATTGAAGAATTAATTTCTTATTTTGTCCTTGGAGACACGGAGCGTACCATTACATTAATATGTCGTTATATCGGGGGGGAGGGGTTAATTATACGGAACGTGTGCTTAAGGATGCGTGCTTTCCTTTTTGGTAAAACGCGCACGCAGCTGTTTCGCAAAGATATTCACAACGTGTATGTAGTTCAAAGTATTGCGATCGTGAACAAAAATATTTTGAAATGTTTGTGGTCCTAATCATTGTCAAGTCTTAAGTAAGATTTTAGGCCTACTTGTATGTTTGTTCGAGTATGTGGCAAATAGTCAGACCTGATTTATCGATTTGAAGGAAATTTGACATGTATGTATGGTTTTATTTAACTCGGGAGTTATTAACTGATACGAACCCGCGAAAGCTTTTTGAAAAACAATACGGAAGAAAAAGGATAGCAAACGAAGTTGTTAAAACATTAATAGCGAAGGGTTTCTTTGTGCAACAACAGAGCGATGGACATTCGACAGTCATTGATACTCTCACTAAATTATTATTTTAGTAGATCTAACCTTCCACTGGAAATAAGCTGTTGGGGCAGCCTTCTTAAAATGTGCGTCGGTCCCGGACCTCCAAATCATTTTTTGAGGGGTCGTTAGATTTGTGTGTGTGCGTATGAGTGCGTGCGTGTGCGTGTTAAGCGTCCGCAATTGTAGTCCGATTGAAACTTGGCACGAAAATGGATTTCGGTAATAGCTTGTTAAAATTCGTTAACCAGAAAAAATCTTTTAACGGTTTCAAAATGACGGCCATTTTAAATCTTTAAAAAAATCGTTACTTTTTTATATTAATTTATTCTTATTTTTTTAAATACGATTTCACTACCATAATCAGTGTTAAAAACTGCATAAGAAATAATTTGTATTTTAAAAATCGGTTGACATTAATTTAACGGCGGGTCAGTGTTCATTTTTCCATTGTCACTATAATTTAAAATACAGTATGCTAATCTCTTAATGTTGAGTGAGATGGTGAAATGTATTTGGAAAACTAGTAAGATTACGACAAATATTTTCAGAAATTCAATTCAATGACGTCACCGTATCAGTTTTGTACCGCGATTATTTAGGTTTATTTTTGACTGCATTATTACTTTCAGGTGCCACTATTAGTTTTGATGCTATTTTTTTTTAAAAAAAGGCTTAATCAAATTTTTATTCAAACGTAGAACAGTAAGTGACTAATCAAAATATGTGGGTCGCTGAGTAACCGAAACCGTCAAAAAGCGGAAAAATCAGAAGTTGCACATAAGAAGATGCATATCTAAGTATCAGTTTGAAATAAAAGACATTCACAATGCGGAAGTAAATTTAAAAATCAACAATGTTTGTTTGTTGCATTTTATTTTAATTTATCCTACAGCCTTACAGTGAATTTCTTTAAAAAAATTTTACACCGGATTGAGTTACGTCTCTTTATATATGTCCAAAATTTTGAGCAAAATTTAAATAACGATTTTCCGAAACTAAGCTATTTTTTCATTTTTTTAATAGTTTGTATTATTTTTATTAAAAAATTACATAAATCCAATAGGCCCCTACTTAAATTTAAATTTTTAACATTTTTTTTATCTGAAAATGAGTAATTTTATTTGTTTTTAATGGTTTTGAGATATGGAAAATTTCAGGAAAGTCGCTAGGTTGGGTTTATGCTCAGCGTTGTGAAAAAAAACACATGTGAATGGTCAACAAGTAAAAACTGATTATTTAGATTTAGAGGTTTTGGAAACGGAAAGTCGGAATCGTCGATTTTTGAAGATTCATTTTCTTTATATCCTACTAAGTGTAACGAGAAAGTAATAAAGAAGAAAAATAATGTAGCTTAATCCTTGTGCTTGTTATCTTTATTATTAAGGCTCAGTGATCGATGTAGCTAAGGCACCGGCCAGTCTGCTGTGTAGCTGAACTGTGTAACTTAAGGTTGTTAGTTCAAGCCGCAGTTACTACCGTTGCTTTATCTTACCGTTAACACTGATCCCTTGTTCACATTCGTTTAACTGAAAAAATGTAACCTTAATTATGGAAGTACACATAAATAAAAAAACTTAGGCAGTGCGGGACTGACCGACAGAAGTGACTACTTCTTTTGGCTTGCCTGACTGTATAATTTTTCACTATTATGATTTAATTATTTTTGTAAAAGTTTATATGCATCCAGGAAAGGACAGCTTTAGAAAATTATGTTCGTACTACATTTCGCGTGTGAGTAGGTACATAACTTAAAAATTAACTGAAACTGTCACAGACTGTGAATTTGAGTATCTTAAGCTATATGAGGGACTTAAATAATAAGTTTATAACCCTACTTTTGACAGTTATATAGTCTAAGTATAATAATAAATATAATATTTGTGAATCTGGCATTAAAAAATTGATGTAGGTCATATACATTAAATAATTTACTACACAAATTTAGAAAATACACATTTTAAAAATTAACAAGAACAATAAGCATAACCTCAATTGAAATTGATATTGAAGCTATTGTACGAAATCAGCTGTTTAGAAGTGGTCACTTTTAGACTAGATATATACAAGAACAATATGCGCTGTGAGGTATGCATTACGGATTCAAGCGTGACGCGAAAGCAAATGTTTATACCCATGAATTTTACCCCGTGTTACGCCCAAACCCTGCGATAGTAGTCACTATCGAAAAGTAGAAAACAGTCTAGATCCGCTTCCATATCAGCGTGAGACTGTTGCGTGCTGCGATTATGTGTATTTCCAATGCGTTGTGGGCGCGCAGATAGATAAACACTGCGATACAAGTGTTGTATAAACGAGGAATATAAAACGCAAATTACGAAGTGGTACGCGTACGCTGGATACGGCTGGGTATAAAAAGAAAATTTTTATACCCATGTTTTGTCAACCGCGACCAAACAAGTTTTCACTTCAAAAATACATTTTATTAATTACTAAAAAAATAATGTATTGCAATAATGTTTGTAATAATAATGTTTGGAATTGTAATGTTCCTAGAGTGTGCGTATGGATGTGTTAGAGCGTTCCGTGACGGCAAACTGAATTTTCCTCGTGCAAAACATACACCCATACCCCGCGATAAGAAGTAGTGACTTTAAAAACATCATAATTTCAAACTTTTTTCATTTATTAATATTTTTGCTTCTTCATATTATGTACTGTAGCTCCCTTGTGACGCAATGAGAAAAGTGGAAATGTCAAATAAACATTTCCATAAATTGTAATTTATGTAATACAGTGTAATTATGGACCTTCAGAAATTCGTTTCAAATTAATCGCTGGATCGAACGAAAAGAGCGAATTTAATTAAACAGCGAATGAAAAAACCCAAGCTTAGCAGAGTTTAAAAGATAAAGGTGACCCCTTATAACAGCAGCCGGACTAAGGGAAGGTGGGGTTAATTACTACCCCTCCCGCTCCCTTCTCAAACTTTATCCTCACTTTCTTATATTATCTTTCCTCGCGTCTAATTACGTCCATATATCCTGGGCCAGGACACATGTAGAATCCTGTCCCATGGGGCAGCCGGAATCAACGGCCATTCTTCGCTCTTTCCTTCCTCAATTCTTAAACTTTCGTTTAATGAAGGAAGACTTGCTTCATAGTGTGTCAACGTAACGTTTAACACTGGGCTGTTAAAGTGCAAGAATGCTGTACAGACAAAAAGTAATATTATAATTATAATTAGTGTCATATAAAAGATAAAAAAAATAATGGTGATCACGACACGCAACTATTTCACTGACGTGATGGATGTAAATTTCTTTAAGGGGGTAACTTTGATATACCAAAAAAAAGTATTTTTTGTTATTAACATGTGTCGTGTTTTAGAGGTAGTTATGATGTTGGATTTTTGGTGGTGATAGTGCTCAAAGTTATAAGATGGTATATTTTGGGCGTCGCAAGTCTTATATTAGATTAATTATAATTAAAAATTTCCTGTGTTCCGCCCGAGATCGAACCGGGAACATTGTGCGTGTGAGATGCACGTGATAACTACTTTCAATTTGATAATAAACTATTACAGCGACAATTATTGTAAGTTCCAGGCCCACAACTATGATATGAGCGTCAGTACTAACTTCTACCTCTAGAATATAATTTGTTTTATATCTTAAAATTTTGTGGCCTTATATATATATATATATATATATATATATATATATATATATATATATATATATAAATATATTATATATACATAATATATATGTATACAATGTAATATTTTGTGTAGAGTGTATTATATATTTTTATGTTGTATTACTTATACATTTGCTATTTTGGCCCTATTTGATTCAAACGTGGCACAAAAATCGATTGCAGTAATTAGCTTGAACGAATTCGTTAAACAGAAAAATTGGTTCAAAAATTTAAAATTTAAAGAGAAATCTCTTTAAAAATGCCTAACTTTATTGTTTACATTTTTTTCGAAAGCTTGAATTCACCACCGTAATCAGCATTAAAAACTGCATAAATTAGCATTTTTCATTTTCAAAATACCTTGAAATTATGAATTTTAATTTGTTGGTAGTTTTATTTTTCAGTGCAATTTGAAACTTAAATTGTTTAAAGTTTAATATATGCAGATTTTAGTGCTGATTGTGATAGTGAAAAATAAATAAATTAAAATTTAAAAAATAATTTATTTTTCTTAAATAAATTTAGAAAACGGTAAAATTAAGAAAAATACACTTTTGGAAATGCGCTTCATTAGCTTCGGCTGGACAGCTGTGTGCCGATCTCAATTCAAATAGAAATTCTTTAATATTTTAGACATCAGTTAGGGCTAAATTATAAAACAACGTTACATAACTTTACAGAATGAAACGTTTTTGTGACATTTATAACTGATTTCCTCGAACAGTTTCTAGAAATAAACACAATAAAGTGGAAATTTATTAAATTCGAGTCACATGAATGCCTTATTTTGAGCTGTTGTGTAACATCTTCAACAATGATTTCGCGATCCAACAAGAATAAAAATAATGTAGGAAAACTTTTAACGCAAACATCGTTGTTTGCAAATTTGCAATGGAAAAAGAGCTTATTATGGAGTGGCCGTCGTGGTAAATTCCTGAGCGGGACCTTTGAAATGAACACCTTTTGCGAGGTCGTAGAATAATTTATATATATATATATATACCCTAGGATATATATTTAAAGTTCAAATATATTTCCAAAGCCAAGGATTTTGGATATATATATATATATATATATATATATATATATATATATAGAACTTTCACTTTTTAAAAAACAAGTTTTTTGGATATATATATATATATATATATATATATATATATATATATATATGATGTATATGTGTTTGCATATTATATATATGCGTGTGCATGTGTGTGTGTGTATAATTATAGCACTTTCACTTTTGTAAATTTTATTTGATTTGATTGTAGTCTTGGTACTCAAATACATTTTGGAATAACTCGGACAAGTACGTTACCCAACAAAATCCGTTTAGTAGTTTCAAATCTTAAAGAAATAAACTTTATATATATATTTGAGATCTGATTTTACTATCTTAAGAATTTTTTTAAATCTGAACGTTCCTTTGAAAGTATGAAAATAAATCTGACAAAGGCCATTGAGCATTTTCAAATTTTAAATGATCGCTAATTGGAAAATTAAAATTAAAATGTCAATATATGCAGATTTTGTTGGTGAAATTGTATTTTTTTTTAAATTGTAAAGAAATATTTTTCAAAAATCGCTTCAATCACGTCAGCGAGACAAGTGCTCGCCACAATTTTTCTTATAATTTTCGAAACGGATATTTCGCAGACACAATTTATTTTTTAAAGTTTAAGTAATATTTGCACCTCCTGTGCTGATTCTAGCTTTTTGTAAGGTTAGTAGAAGAAACGGCATTGTTTGAAATTCTTCCGACTTACAGTTTAAACGCTATACGCGCGTCGTAAGACCGATAAAATCAACAACCGCGAAAGAAAACAAAAAGCGTTCAAGTAATACCGGTGCTCTTTTCCTTCGGAAAGCTTTTAAATATTGACGTCTTAATGAAGGATCCCGGATCCCGGATCCCGGTTCCCGGTTCCCGGTTCCCTCTCGCTCCTTGTCCGCACTCCTTGCTTACTTAATTTGTTCTCATTTGTCCGACAGTCGGAGCGCAGCGCGACAAGAAAGGGACAGATGACCATCCCCTCTTACTTCGGACAGCTAATTTCTTTCATCCTTTTCCTTAAGTTAATTAAAATAATAAATTAATTAAAGTAACTGCAGACGGAGACAAATGAAAAATAAACAAGTAGAGTGTCCGATGAAAAAGTACGAGATGAAGTTGCCTCGTATTATCATTCCAGTTGCTCGTGCTCGATGAAGCTATATTGTGTTTTATTTTTTTCGTTAAATACTTTATTCTTTTTTTAATGTTTAATTTTTATTTTGTTTTCCCGTTTCATTTTTCATTTTTCTTCCACTACATTAAGAAAATAAGCGGTGATATTGAAAAATCGGTCTTCAGATTTTTTTTATGTATACAGTTAGTTTGAAAAAAATTCAAAAATAAGGGATACGGTTTCCCAGAAGTTCATATAAACACACGTCCGAAAACGATTCATTTTCCCACTAGCCTCCATTTTGTTTTTTTTTAACAAAATGGTATTTGTAGAACAGTTCTATCAACAAAATGCAAACTATGCGTGCTTCTTACCTGATTGAGGTCCGATCGGGGGGAAAATAAAAAAAATATATTGACCCGTTTTAAAATTAAAAAAAAACATTATTTTAAAACAAAATAAATCAATAACTGTAAATTATTAGTGATAAAAAAGATACATTTTTGTAGCCCTTTATCTGTAGATCAGTTCTATCAACAAAATTCAAACATAGTGTGCTTTTTTTACCTGATTGAGTCCCGATTGGAAAAAAATAACAAACTTCATATATTGACCCGTTTTAAAATAAAAAACGTTGAATTATTTTAAATCATAATAAATCAGTAACGTTAAGTTTTTAGTGATAAAAATGAAGATACATTTTTGTAACCGTTTTAATTTCCTATCGAATAGTGTAACGTTTGTAATTATTCAAGGGTAAGACGAAACTTTGCATTATCATATGATTAGCATATTACTGGAATCATTTGAATATCCAAAAAAACTAGTTTTAACTTAAATTTCGGTACGTTTATGTATCTACTTATATGTGCATATGGCTAGCGAATAAACTAATTGACCGGTTTCCGTGTAACTTATTGTATAAATTTGATTTGACAATGATACGGGAGTTTTAAGTAGGCCTATTGTGTTTTTCCTTTAAAGCGGTTTAACGGTTTTAGTAAACAAATATCTTAAGGTTCTTTACATCTTAAAACATATATCCTTAGACTCTTAATATCCCTTAAGATGCGATATCAAACATAATTTTATCTTAACAATATATTGTCGATTAACGTTAATCTAACAAAGATAGATTCAAAATGGCCGACAGGATTTATACGGACTACTTGAAAAATACCGTTCTTACTATCGAAGAAATTTAATAATCGTAATTTTTTCAATAAAACAGATGATTCTCCTCTAATTTTGCTCATATATATATAAAACCCAAGTCAGTACAACAAATTTGAAATATTAGAAATTCAAGATTCAGTAGTAAATGTGTTTGTTTTTTCAAGTAAAAAAAACATGTGAAGCTTTTTTTATCTGTGTGCCTATGTACATAGCTGGAAAATAATTAAACGTTTTCTGTATTGATATGTAGGTCTGCTTTAATTATCTCTGATAGTGGAGTTTTCTGTTTTGATTTTTTCCAAATCGGCTTCAACGATTTTTATAAGTTACACATGTGTAATTAATTAGTACCCAAAACAAATAAATTCTTCCCTTTGCAATCCCGAAAATTCCAGTTAGAGAATTATCGAAATAAACTTTAAAATCGACGTAATACATTACTTAAATTTTGGTCGTTAATGAAGCTTTAAAACTGAAGTCAGTGTGGAAAATTGAAAATTTTTTCGGTTCAGTAATAAACTGAAGAAAGTAAAACTAAAACATAATTTCATTTGTTTTTTATTAATACTGTTCACCATCGGGCTTGTTTTGTTTTTAACAAGTGTCGTGTTTTAGGGCTGGTTGTGATCCTGGATTTTGCGCGTTGCGTTCTATTGTATATATATATATATATACAATATAATTGAGACTACTTCTAAACAGCTGATTTCGCTCAACAGCTGTTGATTCAATATCATTTCAGTTGAGGTTATGTTAAAAATTCAATTTCTTAATAAAATGGACATTAAAATTATTTAAAAAATTGTGTTTTAAATGAAGAACAAAAATTAAGAAAAAATGAAAGAGAAAGACCACTACGATTAGAAAATAAATTAAAACGAAAAAATTAAATTAATATGAAAATGTTACAATTAATATAAGAGAAGTAACTGAAGAGCAGCATCAACTAATTAAAAATAAAATCGAGGAATCGAGAAAAAATTGGTTCGATAACAGAATTTTTTTCGACTTACTGTCGTATCGTTTATAGTTGCTTTTATTTTAAATTTGGTATAAGTTTCCGAGTTATTTTTATCGGTGTCTTCAGATATTTTAATATTTTTTTAGGCTGTAAGTTTATGTGAAAAATTTCGTGCACGTTTTCCTTTCACTATTTATTTATCTAGTTTTTCTGGTTCAGTAATTACGGCAGTTACACTAATGAAGTCGCAAAGAAAATCCGACCACGGTAACTACACTGTAAACTGAGATTAGATTATGGTTGGAGCTAACTGTCCGTTACGGTACCGACTGAGCTACGAGCAGATAACGTGAGAATATTTGTAATTACAGAAGACAATTTGGACCGTTAACGAAACTAATTGCGAAACTGAAGGGGTCAAACTGGTCTGTCCGCTGGTTATTAAACAATTTTTTAAATACAAACAAAGTAGGAACTACCCTATCGGCAAGTGTTAAAAGGGTGGAACAGGTTTTGTCCAAGGGTGAACAGGTTAGGACCGGGTCACGTTCTCAGGGTCGCGTTTTGTTTTAAGGGAAAACTTGTTTGGACGATAAAAATGACCATTCCCAGGCCGTCATTGGGGACATGCTAAATGGACAATTAAGAAGGGTAGAACAACACCGCTTGCAACCCTTGGATTGGGAAATGAGTAAGTTGAATTCTTCGGTTTCAACATGTATCATGTTTTAGGGGTGGTTGTGATGGTGGATTTTACGCGATGCGAGTGCTCAAATTTATGCCGATTATAATAGTATATTTGCGTATTGCAAGTCTCATATTAAATTAATTATAATTACAAAATTTCTTCTGTTTCCGCCCTGGATCGAACCGGGGACCTTACGTGTGACACTACGGAAACTACGAAGACCTTTGACCGATGTAGATGTATGAAATTAATCGTTAATTTAAGTTTTATGTTGGTAGTTATAGTAAAAGGTCCGTTGTTTTATATTAATTCGTAACGATCAGCTGATTTCATTGAACAGCTGATAGGCTATAATACGTTTTAGGTTATGTCGTGATTTCGAAAAAATATCGTAATTAAAATAAAAAGGAAGAGAAAACATGATACATGATTTTAATTTTTGGTTCAGTAATAGAACGTCTTTTAAAGTCAATTTAAAATTTTAAATTGAATTTTAAAATTTTTGAAGCCTGTGATTACGTACTTTACTTACTTGGGTGATTATGTTAATGCGTGTAGGCTACTTCCCTTTTCCCTAGTAGCCTATATAGCGTTTAATTTTAACTTAGGTCGAAAAACTAAAAAACGAGATGATGTGATAATGCGTGCGATTTTAGGTTTTAAGTAATCGTTACATGCTGTTGCTTGCTGACGTGATGTAAGCAAATGTTTTGAAAATAGGTTTTTATCATACACTTTTTTAAAACTCTTACTACTAGTTACATACACATAGTTACTACTGAAATCTGAATTTATTAGTATTTTTAACCCTTTCAGTGCCAAATATTTTTTTGCAAGTAATATCCAAAAGTGCCTGACTTTTTTTACAGTACTCTCTAGAACTGCCAGGCGATTTTTTGAGCTTTTGATAGGCTTTTTAAAACAACTATAACTTTTTAGTTTACTTGTCAATTTTTACAATTCTTTTTTAATTTTTGTGGAAAATGTTTGAACTAAAACAGTGCTATTTAGAAAACTGAAGAAGAAAATTTAACATAATAAAAAAATTAAAAGTAAAATTGTTTTTTTGAATATTTTTCGAGTTTTTTCGGAATAAATCCCACAAAAAATAGTACAGTCAATAAATTTTATATCACTAGAAAGACAATTTGATTTGTACAGACAGTAAAAGTTTCATTTAAAAATACAAAAACGTAGATCTTATAGTTTTTTTTTCAAAAACCGTCCTCATCACATTTTACAGAACTGTATTTTTGAACATTAATTATTTAATTGTCTAACTTGTGTTTCCATGTTTAGCATCTCATAAAGTTTGCATTGGAATTTAAAATAATAAATGTAAAATACTGTAAATAAAACTCTTACACGCACACACACACACACGCGCACACACACACACACACACACACACACACACACATATATATATATATATATATATATATATATATATATATATATATATATATATATATATATATATATATTTTAAGGCAAAAAAAGCACATTGAGGCTATTATCGCCTCCCTAATGTAATGTAAGTGTGAGTGTAAAGTGTTAAAGTAGTAAATGTATTGTTGTAAGTTTAAGTGAGTGTTACACTCCGGGTACCGCAAGGAACATCTAAATCCTCTCAATAGGTGCAGCTAGTCTGAACCCTTCTGCGGTTCAGTCTAAACACAACTGTTAAAAATCGTTTGATATATCTTTAGATTTTTAGCACACACACACACACACACACACACACACACACACACACACACACACACACACACACACACACACACACACACACACACACATATATATATATATATATATATATATATATATATATATATATATACTCATAAATGTGTACACATTATATATATATCGCCTCCTAATATATATATATACACACACACATATATATATATATATATATATATATATATATATATATATGTAAAAACATGTAATGTGTGTGTGTGTGTGTGTGTGTGTGTGTGTGTGTGTGTGTGTGTGTGTGTGTGTGTGTGTTAAAAACTAAAGATATATCAAACGATTTTTAACAGTTGTGTTTAGAAATACATAAAGTCAACTGTAGGCCTATGCCTATTTTACTTCATCGTCCTTCTTAATCGTGAAGTTTTGTCGAAGCCGCTGCCAATCTAATTATACATATATGTATATATGCATGTATAATGTATATATGCATTATATATTATAACGAATCCCTGCGGGGGGTTCTAACTTCAGCACCTACTGAGAGGATTTAGACGTTCCTAGCAGGACCCGAGTCTAACACACACTTACACTTAAAATACTACACTTACGACTTTAACACTTTACACTCACACTTACATTTAGGAAGGCGAAAATATCCTTAATGTGCTTTTCGCCTTAAAATACCAAAAAAAAAAAAATCATTCTAGTTCAAATGAATATAAAATATTTATAGAAAAGTGTATTTGTAGTATTTTAAACAATTATTTTCTAAATGTCCGGTAAACAAGCCGTCGGCCCTTCTTGCACGTTATAAAAACGTCCGGATAAACAGACGTTGGCAGTGAAAGGGTTAAATTTTAACGCTGATAAAGATAGTAAAATCTGATTTTTAAAAGTAGCACTCGGAGGGGAATTTAAAAAAAAACAATATATTTCTGAAAAAAATATATTATTTCTAAATTTAAATTATACACAACCCTGTTATTAAAGAAAATGGACGCTTATTTTGTTTAAATAAATAAATACGTGAAAATAGTTAGATATTATTTATTGTAGTTATAGGAAAAGATCAGTTGTTTTGTATTAATTAGTAACGATCAGCTGATTTCATTGAACATCTGATAAGCTACAATAAGTTTCAGGTTGTGTTGTTAAAAACTAGAAATATTAACAACAATTATTACAAACGTTTATATTAATTTCGAATGTATTATAAACGGTTACAACTGCACGTGTTCTTCAACTAAAATACGGGAATCAATGAAACACAACGTTTTCACATAATATGAGTGTATTGTTATCGAAAAGGAGTAAGAAAAAGAAATAAAGAGACGAAATTCGTTTGTCGTTCGTTACATATTCCGTTACTTTCTTTCGTTAGGCAGACTTTTTTCTATTCACTCCTCTCGCCAAAGCTAACATTAAACACTTTTCTTCAATAAATTAGATTAACTGTTCATATTGCTACTCATCGCCATTTTAAAATGGTTGCGTTACGACAATGAATACGAACACAGCACGTGTTACATTTATTCGAGTGTGATTGCTGAGCCGTAGCGTGAAGGATTCGTTCGCTGCGCACAATTGTTTCAATCTATCCGATCGCAATCACTCGGGACATGCATTCCTTCTTATCATATCGATTCCTTTGAGCCAGGTACCATCAGGACACCCCCGAACCCAATTCGTATTCGCGTGCTTCGTATCTTCAGAGTTCATTACTAGACAATAGACCGATTGTAACTTATGGAGGCCTATTACCGGGGAATCTCTGCACGCAGCTGGTGCGCGCATATCGTGCGACAGCCGTTTACTTAGTCTTAAGCTCTAAATGTACGCGTTAGGGCTTCAGGGAAACTATACAGAAATTACAAGTAATTAGTTACGGAAATCAAATCATCGTTTTGGGTACAAAATTGGTATTATCATAAAAAAGTATTTGAATAAAATAACAACTTATTTATTTTTTTACAAACAAGGTTTTTTTAAATATCCAAAAATGTGCACGTCTGGAACTTGGTAAGTTACCAAAAAGAAGCGAAGCTTTTGGTAATGATACCTTTGCTGAACAAAAAATTACCTTGTTCAAAAATTATTTTTACAAATATCTTGTTTTCTTTAAATAGGGCCTAAATAAATACGTGAACCTACTTTAGACATTAAGTATTACAGTTATAGTTAAAGATCAGCTGTTTTATATTAGTTCGTAACGATCAGTTGATTTCATTGAACAGCTGACAGGCTATAATAAGTTTCAGATTATGTTGTTAAAACTAGTTATATTAAAAAAAATTATTATAAAAGTCTATAATAACCTAATGAGCAATACCGAAACCAATGCAACGCAACATTTTCATGTAATACGCGTGTACTGTTATCGAAAGGTAGGAAGAAAGAGACAGAAATAGAGAGATGAAATTCGTTTTGCTTGTTCGTTCCATATTTACGTTACATTCATCCGTTCGGCAGATTGTTTTCTACTCATTTCTGTCACCAAAACTGGCATTAAAAGCTTCGCTTAAAAACTTAAGATAAAAACTTAATAATTTTTTGAAGATTTTATAGGGGGTCAAGATTCTATTTCATATTGTTTGGTCATAAAAAATGTGTATAAAAAAATTGTCCTTTCCATGTATTACCGCCAATGGAATTCATTTCGAAAACCTTATTTATTTTTTCTTTCCGATTAGAGTTCTTTCTGTAGACGTTTTAAGTGCTTATTGTGAATTTTGTTTTTTCATATTAATGATTATCATTGTATTTTCTGTTGAAATTATGAATTAATTTTTATTTAAAAAAACCAAGTATGCTGGTTTATTTAAAATTAAAAAAGAAAACATTTCTGACTCTTGTGATTTATTCGTAAAATTTAGACTTTTTCGTGTTATTTGGATAAAACATTTTAAGTGACCGCCATATTGAAAAAATATTATTAGATAAGGTTGTTTATGTTTTAAAAAATAATTCTTTATTTTAGTAAGTTCAATGCCAAATTTGAACGTAATTGGATACACCTTTCTGGCGGTAAAAAATTATTTAGTGAAAAAATAAAATGGCGGCTAGCAGGAAAACAAAGTTTTCCCGGACCTATGTTTATTTGAATTCAAGAAAACCACTGCAGAAGTTATATAAAACTTAAAACTGCTCCTTAAAAGATTATCTAGATTTGACGATTGTTATTTACGTTTTATTATGTTGGTTGCTCAAATAGCCAATGGAAATTTGAAAAAAAGCTTAAATAAATATTTCTATAGGCTACCTCAAAACCAAACTTTTGGGTTTGACAATGAAGACAAAAAATTGTCAAGTTTGAATAAAATTTACAAACGTGAATATAAAATCTAAAAAAAATTATTGATTTTTAAAACTTGTTTAGTGGTCACGATCAGCGCACATTTCATGGCCGATAGCTGGCTGCTTCACTTTGCAACAAAAGAATACGGCAATTATCATTAAACCCAGAACCGCATATACATAAAATAGGCCTAAGCATAGCGTCGCGCAAAGCTCCAAATTTATTTGTCCGCCTTTACTATGAACCCAGACCGCGACCACGGTAAAACATTATACACTGTAATTACAAATTATTACGACCGAAAAAAACCGTTAACCATAACTAATCATTAGTGTCACATTATGTCTGTGAGAACCTTAAATATTACTGTGGACAATTAAAACTAAGAGCTTGAATTATTAATTAGTAAGAACTGGTTTGGGTTTAGACTTAGCCACGTGAAATGGCCAGTTCTCATAGAGTTGGGATGATAAAGACGGCAGGCCATGCTTGGTCACGTCGTAGATTAACATTTAAAAAGCGCCTTTATGTTTCACCCTTAGCTGGAGGGGCGAGGACCTGTTTAACTATCATGTCGATCCAGGACCCTTTGGTTGACCCCTACTTTTAAAACAAAGGCCAGCAGTGAATGTTTGCGTTGCGATAACCTGTTGGTATTTGGCGAACCTTCGTTGACCCCCTGTTTCAAAAACAAAAGCTGGTTTATTCCCATAAAACCTGTTTTGGGGATTTTTAATTTTCAGGACATGTCGGGTTCTGATTTCATTAAACAAAGCAGGCTAGTTGTTTAATGTTCCCTTGTGAATATCCTCAAACGTCCATAACTTGCAAGGCTTTACTTGCATACCAGGTGCTGCCCAAAATTTCGGGGAATTTTCTCATAAAAATAAAATTGTTACCGTAGGTCAACAGTTTCCTTCAAAATAAATCCCTTGGACTTGGATACAGCGATCCTAGCGTTTTTCCATGATTCCTGGAAGTCTGCAAGTGTAAGTGTTCGAAGCACGTCCTGCGATTCTGCCTGGATCTCCTCAATTGCGTCAAAACGACTTTCAATTCAACTTTATTGTGTGGGACAGAAAAAAATCAAACGGAACGAAGTGAGGCAAATAGGGTGGGTGGTGAACCACTGCCGTGTGTTTTTGGAAGCCGAAAAATTCCGAAAGACTTGCGATTTGATTGCGCAGGCGCGTTGTCGTGTTCTTCCATTTTTCTGAGGAAAGTTCCTAAATTGTTAACGTAAGCGTACAACTATCTCTCTCTCTCTCTCTCTCTCTCTCTCTCTCTCTCTCTCTCAAGTTAAAAATTTTATCAAAATATAATCTAGAGATCCTCAGGACCGGTGCTCATTTCAAGGTCCGGGATCTTACCATGATGGCCTCTCCAACAGCTAATTTCCCAATGGAAATTCGCTAAAAGTCTTAATTCAACTGCTTCGATTATATTTGCGTAAAATGTTCTCGTAAAATTAAAAAAACCTAATGTTCTAACGTTGTTGCTTCAAAACGTGTACAGGTTTAGGTAGGAGTGTGGATACATTTTTGTACACCAACTTTGTTGGAAACCAAACTCAGTGTACATATCTAGAATATGAAAATTACCACTTTCGTTAATACCATAACTTTGACCATATTACCAAATTAGGGAATTTTTGGGGCCACTTAAAAGTCGTAAATATAAAGAACCGTCGAGCTATATCTGTTTTGAAAGTTCTCGTCAAAAGAAGAACATCAGCGTAAATTAGAGGTCATCCCAATAAAAATTTATATCCGATTGAAATCTTAAGGTCCGTCATAAAAAAAATCTTTTAACTTGTTAGCTAGTACAATATTATGTATGAAACAAAGTGTAGTAAAATTAAAAATACTTTAAAAATTTTTTATTTTTTAAAAAATTATTTATCATTTTAATTAAATCATTAACATTATGGACACAGTATTGTCCACTGGTTACATTTTTTGGTTAACATCGAATTTCAATTGGATCAATATAAGTGTCTTTGAAATGAACGCTGGTCCGGACCTCTAGATTGCTTTTTGAGGAATGATTAAATATATCTTAAATATGTAGGCCCTATGTTGTATGTGAGTTTGCCATTTCACGCAATTTTCTCCGATTTGATTTAAATTTGGTACAAAAATCGCACTTGCTAATATCTTAGACTACTTCAAAAGTTTCAAAATACAGATAAAATCTTTAAAATATCGTAACTTTTTCGCTTTATTTATTTACTGAAAATATTGTTTCACCATCGTAAATAAAATTTAATTAAATTGCATCAATAAGAATTTTGAATTTTCAAAAAAAGAGTTAAAATTAAGAAACTGTTTTTCACGGCGTACAGGGTTTATGTTTCGTATTTCCTTAATGCACCAGTAATTTAAAAGTTTAAAATGCTGAAACTCGCTGATTTCAATGCTGATTGTTATGATGTAATCAGAATTTCAAAAAAGAGTATGTTGTAAAAAACAGTTTTGGAAACTCGCGCCTGTCAGCGAGAAAACTTCGTGCCTCGATTATTATGAATTTTTTTCTTGATAAATTTTTTTATTATTTTATGGAAAAACAGGAAATAATACTGAATTGTTTGGAATTAAAATGTGTGGACATTGTTTGATAACAAATTTTAAATATTTTTACTGCAAGATGTATCATGGGAACCGCGTTACACTAGTGTATCCGCAATTGAACGTGTTTTTGATTCAGTGTGTCGCTTTTGTCTTAATAAAATTAAGGGTCAGCTAAATAAAGGGACTGAATAACCGTTGCCCTGCGAATTAAAAATCAAAAACAGGTTTTCTTGGGAATACGCGGCGACAACCAGAAGTGGGCTATTGTTTTTTCGGGCAGGGTCACCCAGGGGTCGAAAAACCGATGTCCCTTTTCCGTGTTGAACAGGTTCTAGGATGGGAATAGTTTTAGAGTTTATTAAGAAAGGATCAAATTAAATGGAATGTTATTGTAATGACAATACTCAACTAGGAATGGGGAGTCTTATGACATTGCCGAGATTGCTAAATCAGTTGTCATACGATATACCCTGTCGCTCTCAGCCTGAGGACATACACATATGGTTACTGTTTACTTTTACTGTTTGTTCCATAGTTTTGGATAGTTAGGCTATAACATTCCATAGCAAATTAAAGAAGCTATAAAAATTTACTGTTGGAGTATTTTATAAAATTTTACTAATCATGCTCCTGCTTTTACTAACTTTTACATGGAGCCTTTTGGAAAAGTTTTAAAAATTAGGAATCTAAGAATTTTTTGTCGAAAATGGAGTAAATTTTTACATTAATTTTGTATGCGTTTTAAGTCTGAAAACAGATTAATAGTGCTAGTTTTTTTAAGGTATTATTTCAAAAATTGTCGTCATCTAGGTGGCTCTCCTTTAAATTGAATCATCCAACTAACCGCCCCACCAAAAAAATTGCATTAATCCATCAGTGTTGGAGAGGTCATCATGGTAAGACCCCTGACCTAAAAATGAGCGCCGATCCTGAACTCTAGATTACATTTTGAGAGGTAGTTACAATTTTTAACGAGAGAGAGAGAGAGAGAGAGAGAGAGAGAGAGAAAGAGAGAGAGGGGGGATGGAGGGAGGGGAGGGGAAAGGGAGAGAGAGAGAGAGAGAGAGAGAGAGATTTTCCTTAAATATTTTCATTTTTTTTATATTTTTGGAAATCAGATTTTATCATCGTTATCGTTATTAAAAACCGCAAAATTAACATTTTGTTTTTTCTCAAACCCGTTGATATTAGGGAATTTAATTTGAATGCGGTTCATTTTGGTATTTTGAAAGTTTAAAATTCCAGTATGTACTTTAATGACGTTTATGAAGGTGAACTCAGAGCTAGGTAAGATAAAAAAATTACTTCGGAAATTTGCTATCATCACGACAGCGAGACAGCTGCTTGTCGCGATTATATTTCTTATACACAGCTCATGTGATTTGAGTTACTCGTAGAAAGTGTGTGCAAAGTTCTAGTATAATTATTTATCGTGCAAAATTTTAATTTTTAACGTTTATAGCACGTGCGAAAGTACGAAACAATGAAGCCAGTGGCCACGAAGACGCTATCCAGCCGATTGGTAAGTCAGTGTATATTATCGGCTACAATAACTGTTACTTCAGAACAGAACAGGTTAAGTCCATTCTGTGACACTGACTAATCGTGCTTACAACGTGAACACCTCCTCCATCACACCACTCGATGGTTAATTAATAATCACAAATAATCGACTACCTAAGTACAATACAAAGCACTTAACTAATTGCCAACTGTACGGACGAAAAATTACCTTGTCACAACGTATAAGATGGATCGGCACGGCAGCGCCTTTAATTGCTGTGCTATGTTTGTTGATAGAGAGTTTATTTTAAATGATAACTCGCGATTAGTAGGGACGCTGATGTCATTTAAAGGTCGAACGCCTTTTTAGAACTCCAACTGTACGATGAGAAAAGTGGGCGGGGATTTTATAAATAGATTTGAAAGCTTGTTGTTGATGAAATTTTGGGATGTTTTTCTGCACTTAATTGGAGATTTGATGTTTTACAACTTGTTTTATAGACTGAAAATATTTACGTAAAATCTAGGATAATCTTGAAACTACACTGCTAAAACTGACATTCCCCTGTCATTGATCGATTTATCTGAATTATATAGTTATTTGTGCTCAGCATAGTTTTAATTTAATTAAAACTAAATTTTAATTTTCAATTAAATTAAATTAAATTTTAATTAATCAGTTAAATTAATTTAACTGATAATTTTAATTTTTTATTTTTAAATGTATTGTCTGTTAAACTAATCCGCAACGTCAAGATTTTTATAAATTAATTTTACTTCCTTAATAATCAAAGTAAGAAGTATTGTGGTGGAGAAAAAAATAGATCTTTAAATTCTAATAAGGAATTAGGGTGATGAGTACAGTCTGCTGCACATGTGGTAGACTGCGCACTTTAAGTTGGTGGGTTCGAGATGCAAACAAACATGATTAAATAACAGTAGTTTGCGTAATCGATAACATATTTTAATTTAAAAAAAATCCTCTTAAAGTCAATCAATAAATCGTATTTAAAAATCAGTCTACGAGGGAAGGGTCAAATATTTCCCGGAGTTGCTCAACGAAAATTTAATGAAAGTACGTATAATACTTTAACCTTATTTTCCTTCAAAATACTCTCCTCTTGCATGTATGGCAGTTTTTCCATCATTCATACAGTTGTTTGAAACACTCCTCAAAGCAATTTTTGGACATCATTTAGCTGCTTCTTCGCATTTTCCATCATCTCTTGCGAATCAGCAAACGATGTGACTTCAATGTCAATCGTGAAAACACGTAAACATCCGTTGGTGCAGGGTCAGGAGAGCAAGGAGAGTGTTCCAGAGTGATAACATTGTGTTTGGCAAGGTACTGTTTCAACACCAGGGATCGATGTGACGGGGAACAACAACAAAACCATCGACCATCGATGTCTTGCAACAAAAATCAATCGTTCCCTGCTCATTTTCAGGTTGTTGCCATCTAACTGCATCTCAGGATCTCCTTGTACAGTTCTTTGTTAAATGTTTTTCCTTCATATGAAATTTTCTTTTCTTGGAGATGTTTTTTATTTTCACTCAGCAGACCGACACTACGTCTGAGGGTCGTAAAGAAAGCACAATGTTGTTTACCACTTGATTTTTACCTGTGTCCGCGACTGAGAATGACATTGAAGGGATATCGTTTTGCTGATTCGCAAGAGGTGATGGAAAATGCGACTAGGCGGCTAAAGGAATTTCCAAACATAGTATGAACCGTGGAAGATGTGCATACAAGTTATGGTATGGTTTCGGGGACGTCGCTTTTTAAAAAACAACTTTTTTAATAATTAAAATAAGACTTTAATATCCACTTAAAACTTATAATAATTATTCAAGTTCGTCTCATATGTATTGAGATGCGAACTGAGTGAGACCTCGATTCACACTGAGCTTCTGCTCTTTCTTCTCTAGGTACATGAAAATGCTTACTGTGTTAAAAACTAAATTGTCAGCATTAAATATAGCTAAGTCTAACACTAAATCTAGCAAAGTTTACAATAATTGTCTATATAACTCCTCCATCCCTAAATAAAACTTCCGGGGGTGGTCGAGTGCTGGGTTGACGTTGGCCTTTTCCCGAAAATCGTTTAAACACAATATAAATAATCCCCAGGAGAAGACTTCCGAATATGATGATGGTCCAGATGCTGATTTTTCTTGTAGTAACTGAATGTTGATGAATTTTTGATATAGCGTCTAAATTAAATGATACAATTGTTTATCTTGATAAAGAATTGAATCATTGTTGGGACTGATTAAGTAGATCCCTCGAAGTATAGTTGCTGTAGTTTCCTTTTGAGGTAAAATTGCCAAATATTGGTTCATCTCAGGAATCCATATTAAATTTTCATGAATCTCCAATGCAGTATATTTGCAGCTGTCCGTCTTGCCGGATTGTATTATAGATGTTTCACAATCAAGATTATGATTAGTTATTTGTTCCAATGAGCATAGAGATTTTGAATGAATTTTGTTCTTACAATTACTGTTTTAACCTAAGAGTTTAACCTTACCTAACTTAGATTTAGACATTAACATATATTTTACTCTAGGAATTACAGTTATATATCCTGATTCATATTTGGTTGGTACAAATAACAACTTATAAATATTATAGTCTATTTCATTTACAATAAGCAATTTCAGCAAATATACTATTTCTTTAGCTCTAATTTTACAACTTAAGTCTATTACACTTTCAAATGCCCACATATTTTCTATTTATGGCTCTAATGGTAATTTATTATTATAGAACTGATGAATTTTTTATATTTCACTGAACAATTATTTTGTGGAAATTATACTTGGTTGAAGTATACCTAGTTTTCTTAATATTAACTTTATTTTCTACATAAATTATCTCTAGCTTATCTTTAATTACTCCCTGAAGGAAGAGGAGGGACCTGGAACAGGATTTATAGAAGGATCATTAGATTTTGGAATTTTACTGATTTTCCTTGGTCTTTTAATTTTTGATAGATGGATTTTTTGTTTGGTGTTAGGGTGTCTCCCTTTAATTTTGGCGGTTTTTAATTCTGCGTTTACTGAAGTGACTTCTTCTTTATTATATTTGTTTTTTGTTTTATTTTGTTTCTGTACAGTTTTGACATAAACATCAGATGGAATTTCGGGTACTAATTTTCTATTGACATTCCTTTTAGTTAAAATATTTTCCTTTGTATTTTGGTTTGTTTCTCTAATAATCTCATACAATCTTTGTGTCCTTTCTTTGTGGGTGGCAACGTAATCATTCATAACTTGTCTCTCAACGTCAATATCTAAAAGTGAATTGGAATTTATGTATCCATTTAAAATTTCAAACGGAGTTAATTTCGTTACAGAATGTATACTGTTGTTGTAGGCGATTATTGCATATTTTACTTTATTTTTTATTGTTTTATTTTTAAATTCAGATTGGTTGTTTAATAATCTTACATGTTCTATTAGTGTAGAATGTAATCTTTCTCCCATCCCATTCGATGATGGATGTTGTGTGCTTATGAAATGAATTTTTATTTTGTGTAAATCCATCATTTCTTTTACTAACCTGTTATTAAATTCCACGCCGTTATCTGCTACTATAACTTCTGGTATGCCATGATGAGAAAAGAAATCCAAGAATTTGCTGACTATTTCGACAGCCTGTGCACCTGCAATACAATACATCTGCGCATATCTAGAGAAGCTATCAACAATGCTTAGAAACTTTTGCTTATCAAGCGTAATACTGTCCACGTGCATTATCTGTAGTGGTCTCGTAGCTGTTGGTGTTAAATTCATTTCTAGCTTTAAGGGTATCCTCTCGTACTTTGTTTTTAAGCAAATGTCACAGTTGTTTACAAAATTTTGAATATGATTTTTTATATTTGGCCAATAATATCTCCTTTTTATTTGTTCGTATGTTTCCTGAATTCCACGATGGTTGGTTTTCCCTACGTGATAAATTTTTATGATTTCCTGAACCTCTTCTTCATCGGTTATGTCCACTAATTTTGTGGTACATTTAATTAACTATAGTTGCGAATTTTTAAAATGTCTGGCTATGCAAGTTGCAAATCTTTCATAAATATCGTTTTCAAAGTATATACTATATTTTATATTTGGTATTAAATATTGTTTTACAAAATTTACGGCATCATTATCGAAATTATTTTTAGATATCTCTACAATGAATCTTGTTTTACTGTTGTTAAATAATTTTTGTATTTTTACTTTTTTTGGGGTTATAGTTTACAAGAGATATTATTATCTGGTTTTTTCCAAAATTAACAGGTTCGTCCAAAATTGGCATTTCAATCACTGTGTTACCTTCATAATTTGAATGTAACGTTTGGTCGTTATCTTCTGCGTTATCTTCTGCTGCGGCCAAGTCGACTAAGATATCTTCCGTTTCATCTATGTTGGCTAACATCGATTGAGCATCGTCTACTTCTGGAAGTCCTTCGTCTAATTCCGGAAAATATAAGTTTACTGATTCTTCTATTGTTTGCTGAATGTCTTGATCGGTCGTTGATCCTTTCACTGGACTGGTATCGCTAACGTTTAGTTGTATTCTAGAAAGTGCGTCAGCGTTTTGATTTAACTTGCCCTTTTTATACACTATTTGGTAATCGTATTCTTCTAATTTAAGTCTCCACCGAAGAAGTTTAGAATTTGGTTCTTTGACTGAAAAAAGCCATTGTAAAGGTTTATGGTCCGAATAAATTTTGAATTTTCTTCCGTAGATATAGGGCCGAAAATATTTAGTTGCCCATACTATAGCAAGTAATTCCTTTTCTATCGCCGAATAATTGACTTCGCTATCACTTAACGTTCGACTCGCATAGGCTATAGGTAAATCAGCTTCGTTTTTATTTTGGCTAAGCACTGCTCCCATCGCAAAATTACTAGCATCCGTAGTTAAATTAAATTCTTTTTCAAAATCTAGATATTGTAACAAAGGTTCATTAGATAATATATTCTTGCAAGTTTCAAAACTTCATATAATTTGGATCGTCTATTTTAATTGTTGCACCTTTTTTCAAACAGTTTGTAAAAGGTTTAGTAATTCCAGCAAAATTTTTAATAAATTTTCTATAGTATCCCAATAGACCTAAAAATCCCTTAATTTGTTTGGTGGTTTTTGGAATTGGGTAGTTTTTAATTGCTTTCACTTTATCTGGATTTGGTTTGACACCTTCTGCTGTTACTAGGTGACCTAAATACGCTACTTCTTTTCTAAGAAATTCGGTTTTGTCTAACTGAATTTTAGAATTTGCTTTCCTTAATCTATCAAAAACTTCCCTAAGTCTTTGTATGTGTTCTTGGAGACTAGTCGAATAAATTATGACGTCATCTAAATATACTAGGCATGTTTCATTTTGAATTCCCCTTAAAACATTGTTCATAATTCTCTGAAATGTGGGAGGACTGTTTTTTAGATCAAAAGGCATTCTTAAGAATTCGTAATGTCCGGTTTCTGTTGAAAATGCTGTTTTTTCTACACTGTCTGGGTCCATTTCCACTTGGTGAAATCCTGAAGCTAAGTCCAATGTCGAGAAATATTGAGATCGTCCTAATTTGTCTAAAATATCTGTTATGTTCGGTAAAGGAAATCGGTCATCAATTGTTTTTGAGTTTAGGCCTCTGAAGTCTATTACTAGTCGAAATTTTTGTTTACCGGAGGCGTCCTGCTTTTTGGGTACAATCCATACTGGAGAGTTCCACGGGGATTGAGAAGGTTGAATAATTCCCTGATTCAGCATATCATCAATTTGTTTGTTAACTTCGTTTTTATAAATTTCTGGATATCTGTAGTTTTTAGAATATACGGGAATTTCGTCTGTGGTTCGAATTATATGTTTTATTTGATTAGTGAAGGTCAAGTTATTTCCGTCAACATGAAAAATATCTGCGTACTCTTGTACTAATTTAGTAATGGCAATTTTTTCTTCCGAATTCATGTGTTCTACTCTAATTTTTGACAAATCAAAAATATTTTTTCGACTTTTGTAATCAGTCATATTAAAATTAATTCTATTGTCCAATGTTTTTGGTTCATAAATATTGTAGTCACTTAGGGGTTCTAATTTAAATCTTTCATTTATAGTCAATTTAATATTTCTTGTTGTGTTGTTAGTAATGGGACAAAGAGCTTCGCCGTTACGTACTGTTACTAAACATTGAGGAATTTCTAACCCATTTATTTGTTTATATGCTAACACTCCTTCACCGTTATTTATATTATTTACTGAAATTTTCATAATTTGACTGGTTCTAGCTTGTACTATGTAACTTGAAATTTGTTGTTTAACAGAGTCTGTTCTTTTTTGTGATACGTCCTCTTCTTTGTTAAAATAATGAATAGGAATCTTCTTACCACACAAGATTAGCTTATTATTTATAAAATCTAAATGTATTCCCAAATCTTTAATGTTATCCAAACCTAGCAATAGATCAAATTGTTTATGGAAGTCAAACAGGTAAAATTTCATTGCCTTTTTAAATAACAAAGGTAGTTTACAACTAAAGTTTTCTCTTGAAACGCCATGTGCAGTAGTTACTTCAAAGGGTTCTTTAATTATACTTGTTTTAAAACATTCTAGGCCTAATGATTTTCTTATAAAAGATCGTGTACTACCTGTGTCGATTAATATTTTAAAGTTAGTATTCGGATCGTATATAAAAGGTAAGTGATTGTTATCACTCCTCAGATTCATTATCGAAAATCGGTTCCTGAATTGGTCATCTCTAAAAAATTATTCTCTTCGGATTGTGAGATTAAGTGGTTATCTTCACAGTCTTCGTCAGTGTGGTTGTAGTCAAAACATTGTTCTTCCGAATTCTCGTCTGTTACATCCTGGTCTGATAAGGAAATATTAGGTATTTGCCTCGTCAGTTCGTACATCGCGTGGTCATCGCTTTCTTGGTCAACCTGCTTGCCGGTCATCTGGTATAACTTATTTTGTCTAATCGCTGTGCCCGTTTGTCTAGTCGAAATGCTCATTGGCGTGGGTCGATAACTTTGATCTGCTTTTGGAGTATAATTAGTTATGAAATGTTTTTGTGTCTGATTGTAAGGTTGTCTGTGTCCATAGTTAGAATTGGGTTGTGGTGGTTGATGCAATTGTTTGTAAGGGTTTTGTTGAGACTGATGGTTAGGTATTGGTTTACGGATTGGCATAAATTGGTTTTTTGGTGGAATGTTGGAACTGTTTGTTTGGAATAATCCGTTTTTTTTAAACTGGAAATCGTTTGTAAGCATGTTAAGTGCCTCACCCAAAGTTGTGGGATTTTTCGTTCTCATAAGAGAACCTAATGGTTCCTGTAGCCCTCTTAATAAAACTCGTAAAGCTAATTTTTGAACGTACTCGCATAGTACCAAATGGTTACCTACTTCTTTATTTACAAAATATGCTATTTGCAGGTTTAACAATTTTTGTATTCTGTCATAGAATTTAAATGGTGATTCATTGACTTCTTGTTTTAGTTCAGCCATTTCGAGATTTAATGTAAAGCAATCTCTTTTGTCTGAATAACAAGATAAAAGTGTTTTCCTTACATCTAACCAAGCATAGCTATTAGAACTTACAACTAATTCTAAAGCAGATCCTTTTAACTTAGTTAAAATCGTTGACATCAAATATTCATTTTGAAAGTCTTCGGGATTACTAGCTACATAAAATTTAGCAGCTATTTTGTCACAAATTGATATGAATCTACTTAACATTGTAGGTTCTCCAGAATATTCCGGAATCATATCTAGATATTCCTTCTTTAAAACAGGAGTTGCCATTGTAAAAATTTAATTTAATTATTATTTAAAGTTAAAATGTTATAAATAACTAAGGATAATGTATACAGATTCACAAAGGTTATTCTTCTTTGTATTACTTACAAAATCCAAAACTCTATGCTCATTGCGTGATGCACTGAACTTTTACACAATTTTTTTTTTCACTTCACTTTGGTTCGGATGTAGATGTTCACTCTACGGTTGCAAATATTCACTTTGCCGGTTGGTTGTGTTCAATTTAGTAATATGCACTTATTAAATTAAACGGTTGGTCTTTTGTTCGACACTTCGGTTAACAGTTGAAACTGAAAAAAAATTATATGCACTAATTTTCCCGAAGTGTCCTACCGACTGCGCCAGTTATGGTATGGTTTCGGGGACGTCGCTTTTTAAAAAACAACTTTTTTAATAATTAAAATAAGACTTTAATATCCACTTAAAACTTATAATAATTATTCAAGTTCGTCTCATATGTATTGAGATGCGAACTGAGTGAGACCTCGATTAACACTGAGCTTCTGCTCTTTCTTCTCTAGGTACATGAAAATGCTTACTGTGTTAAAAGCTAAATTGTCAGCATTAAATATAGCTAAGTCTAACACTAAATCTAGCAAAGTTTACAATAATTGTCTATATAACTTACATGCAGAAGGAGATAAGGTTAAAATATTATAAATTGTCGTTGACCGATTCTGGGAACTTTTTAACCCTACCTCGTAGATAACGCTGACAATACATAGCACGAGTTAGTTGTACATGAAGGAACCTGTCGTTCATTGTTCATGATAGTTGTAATCATGTTCAATCAACCTGTTTTCTCATTGATTTATTTTTGATTTTAGGAAACATTTGTAGCCGATGACGAAAATCGGAAGGCCTTATCCAGTCAGAGAAACCGCCTTAGGTGTTCATACGGATTATGGTAAGTTTACGCACAAAATTTCTGAATTTAACATAGCATCTGATTTAGACAGCGAAGTGACAAGGACTTTTAAACATTTAGAAACAACATCTGTTATTTCTTGTTTAGGTTTGTACGCCGAATGAAAAAACAGTTATTATTGTGAAACTTTCAAAATTTGATGGACAAAACTAGATTTATATCTGGTTATATGTTTATTGTGATACAGCGCATGGCGGTTTTGTGAGAGTATAAGCTAGTTTTATTTTCTTACGTATTTAGTGATAAATAAAGTATTTGTATTATTTTAACATATATCAGGTTTTAGGGCTGGTTTTGTTGTTGGCTTTTGCGGGACGCGTGATGCGAAGAACATGTTTATATACTAGATGTATTAACAGTATATTTTGCGCGCCGCAAGTCTCATGTTAAATTAATTATAATATACCGTGCACGTGTGAGGCATACGCGATGAGCACAACACTACGGAAAGAACGAAGACGTTTGATGATAAGAAATGAATCGTTAATTTAATTTTGGTATTTATATTAAAATATCAGTTGTTTTATATTAATTCGTAACGATCAGCTGATTTCTTTGAACAACTGATAACCAGATAAGTTTCAGGTTATGTTGTTAAAAACTGGCTACGTTAATTTGTTGTGTTTTCGAACAAATTATCGTAATTAAAATAAAGAAAAGGACGTATGTGAGACGTTTTTGAGGTTTTCACTTAGTATTAAAACTGTAAAAGGGGACATTTAATACCCCTACCAATTAATTTTAAAACTCTAGTTGTATGGTTTGTAATCGGTATAAAAACAGATGCCAAACTCAAAATATTTAAGGAAAACCTGTTTGGATTCTATTTATTTTTTATTAACTTATTTCAAAAGTAAATTAAATGTGATTAAAATAATATATAACTTTTGCTTAAACGATAAATGCTAAGTTTGCAATGAAATCGGTCAATTAGTTAAATATAGTGTCAATCAGGACACTGACAGACAGTGGATTAAATATACAAGTTAAAATATATTTTTTGACTGAAAATGACAGTTTACAAATTTTTAAGATTTTTTCGAAGCTTTCAATCATAAGATTATTTTTTCCGGTGTTAGAGCTTTTGACACATTTAACAATAATACTGACAAGTTTAGCTTATTAGCAAAGGTTTTTGAGCGGCCATCATGGTTATACCCAGACCTAGGACTTAGCGCGCCCACGTTCGCTATTTTAGTCCGATTCAGTTCAAACGGACACAAAATCGATTTTTTTTATTAGTTTGGATAGCTATACAAAATTTTTGGAACCCAGCAAATCTGTTCAACAGTTTAAAAATGACGATTAAAAATTTTAAAAAGATCAAATTTTTTAAAAATATGTTTTCATTATCGTAATCAGCGTGAAAATCTACATATATTAGCATTGTTAATGGAACAGTTCTTTAAAAGTGCAAAATGAACGATATTTAGAGTTAATGATAGTTAGAGTTAGCCTATATTTTCGTATTTTAAATATAATAAGAAAATATCAAATTCCCAATATGTAGGTTTTAGTGTTAATTATAGTGGTGAAATCAATTTTTAAAAGTGTAAAATAAAAAAAATGTTTATAATTTATTAATTTCCAACGGACAAAGTACAGACACTCGCGCGAGAACAATAAGGCTGCAGATTGACTGCAACGGACCCCCGAAAATGTGCCACAAACGCCCAGGTACATAAGCGACAATGTGTTGTCTTACCGTGCAGAAATAATTAAAAAACTGGGCAGAGAATGGAGGTTTTTTATTGGCCGGCGTTCGCTCCGGTTCTTTAAATAATTACTTTGTTTTAAACGCTAACTTCACAACATTTTTACGACTGGCCGGGCTTTGTGTTTACGGTCAACGCCAAAACTTGTTAATTAAAACCCAACAACGGCGTTAAATTAACTGGCAGGTTGTAACGGAACAGAAAAATACAAAATTAATTCATAAACAGACCGGCCGAAGCACGCATCAAGAAAAGCAGATATTACAAAGAAAGCCATGCATATTCAATGCGATGCAAATCGCTCTCTGGTGTTCTGATTAAGGGTTGTTTTTCCCCGAGTATTGTTAATCAGACTCATTAGGGATGATTATAGGACCCATCTACGTTAATATACAGTGTTTCGTAGTGAATTTGAATCTTTTATCACTAGATTAAAAGAACTCGCGTATTGAATTATCGATACATGACTGTCTGTAATTGTAGCGTCGATTATTGGGCATTATTGGGTCGATTATAAGACATAAATTGTTGTCGGGTAAGGGAATTGCACAAACTTTCTTACAAACAGTTATATATAGTTCTGTCACAGTTGTATTCGCTTTTAATTTAGACAATGTTAAGAGTGAAATCAATTATTTCATTAAATAATGGTTTGGAAACCACTGATAAAAAACCGGGAAAATCGATCTAATTTATCAAAATCAGTTCAATAGATTTTTCCTGAAACTTTGGTTTCTTATAAAGATTTGTTACTAAAGTCAAGTCATAACTGATTATAAAAAGAATGGTAGTAGTCAGGAATTACTTCCGGGTTTCCAATAACTCTCGAACTGGAATTCTTTTGGAGAGATAAAGACTTGTATGTTTTATTATCAGTATTAGAACACTATAATTGAAAAAAAAATCGAGTTAATTTTGAGAAAATACGATTTTGCTAGATCCGATTTTCTTAGTTTTTTGTCAATTTTAAATTATTCAATTTTTTTTGAATAAGCCAAATTTAGTCAACAAAACATTTTTTTGACAAAATCGGCTTAACAGTTTAAATAAAACTTGCTCTAATTAAATCTATAAATAACCAAACAAATTATAATTTCTCTCTCATTCAATTTCACTTTTCAAAAATTGGTTTAGCATTGTAAAAAGATTGATAAGACATCCTTATGTATAATTTTTCAGAATTAATTTATCAGATATTCCTGTATTTTAACATTTTATAACTCGAAAAACCTCAGTTTATGTTTTTTTCAATTTATTCTTATTAGGTCGATTGGCCACCAAATACGGAGTGGAGTTGTGCTAAGCGGTACGGACTACGCATTGAAAGCGTAACGGAGTTGAGCGGGTTCAAGCCGCGTAGCTTCGACTCTGTCTAGTTCGGTTTTGAAGCAGACTCCGCTTCAACCACCACGCTAGCCACGCTCCCAAACTTATTATTTCTTTTTACCAAGTTTGCCGTTACGTTTTTTAAACATAGTACCTAGAATCCGTTATAGTAGGCCTACAGATTAAAGCTTATAAAAGCGTTCTTTAAACTGATTGAACTCTGTTTCCGGTTGCCGTTCCGCTCCGCTCAGCTCAACTTAGGGCAGTTCCGCTCCGCTAGGCTCAACTTAGGGCAGTTCAGCTCCGCTAGGCTCAACTTAGGGCAGTTCCGCTCCGCTAGGCTCAACTTAGGGCAGCTCCGCTCCGCTAGGCTCAACTTAGGGCAGTTCCGCTCCGCTAGGCTCAACTCCGCTAACTTAGTTTCAGCTCAACTTAGGGCAGTTCCGCTCCGCTAGGCTCAACTTAGGGCAGTTCCGCTCCGCTCAGCTCAACTTAGGGCAGTTCCGCTCCGCTAGGCTCAACTTAGGGCAGTTCCGCTCCGCTAGGCTCAACTTAGGGCAGTTCCGCTCCGCATTTGCCTTGTAAATTTTATTTACTTCGTAATATTTACACTGAAGCGTGCTATGTTTTTTCATAAATAACCAAAATTCGAGCGAATTCTAATAAACTGACTTTGATAATTAAGACCGATTACGTATGTTTTTTGTTGTTGTTTTTTTTTTGTCTTTTGAACCAGGTTTTAATTGGACGAGGGGAAATAATTAAATGCTGTAAAATGTTTCCTTTATTTTCATACTTCACAATCTGATTAGTACTAATTGAAACTAACCAGTATTCGAGCACACGGTTAATTGATTTAAAACAAGAGTTTTGTTAATTAACCTAAAAGAAGTAAACTCCAATTTCCGCAAACTGCAAATAATCTGATTCCCAAGTTATCTCGCCCCAATCGGATAGATTTGATGAAAGCTAATCCAGTTTGGCGTCAATTAAAGGAGAAGCGTTAATCAACTTTGTTATATTGATTGTGTTCCGGTAATTGGCAGAGCTCGGCTGTCTCCACCAAACACTTCCACACTGCACCCCCGGCGTCCTTCCAGTCCAGGCAAATCCAAATACCACATGACTAGCCGGCTCGTAGCAATATTTTAAATGAATTTATCTACCTAATAATACAAAATTTTAAATTAGACTATAATGTTATGCTGCAGGAGGTAGGGCCTACGTAATATTCACCCAAACAGCTGATTTCGCGCTACAGCTGTTCTTTCGGTAATACTGTTTCAACCGAATTTATATTTACTACTGTTGTTTATGATTAATATAAGTAGATACAAATAAGTAATGTTTAATTACTAGGAAAAATCCTGTCCACTTCGTGGGCCAACACCACGAAATATCTTTTTATCTATATTTTATTATTTTAAACATTATCAGAAATTAATTATTTATAATTTTGTTTTTATTGATCAGATGTTATGATTATACATAATTAAGACATTTTATACTTGGTGTAAATCTATTATATTAATAAATTATAACACGTATGTATATTCTCACAACTTTTTTTTTAAGTCTTGCCAACCGAGTTATGACTGTCCATGGTCATTATCCCCTCCTCCTAGTTCTTAGGCTTTTACAGTGAGTTTTTCTCAAACGAAAATATAATGTTGTACTAGCTGTTTTAACTTCAGTCTGATAAATGGCCTTGACAATGCTCTAAAGAGCCAACCTGGGTTGGCAAAACTGAAAGAAAAAAGTCGTGAACTTGTAAAGTACAAATGTGTTAGTATTTCATTAATTGCAGTTGAAATATACTTTTGTTATATTACCAAGTAATACTAGAACTTATTATTACAGCTGATTGTTACCATTCATTTCTTATAAAAACGTTCGTCCTACGAGGGCGGTTTGATAAGTCAGTGACTTTTTGAATAAAACAATTTTTTTCGGCAAATAAACATTTTATTTTTCTACATAATCACCTTTTAGCTCGATACATTTAGTCTAGCGTTTTTTTAATTTTTTTATTCCCTCCAAATAATAGGTTTCCTCAAAGCTCTCAAAATACGCGTTTGTTTCGGTAATGAATTCTTCATTCGACTCAAATCTCTTACCGCCAAGCCATTTCTTTAGGTTTGGAAACAGAAAATAGTCGCACGGGGCTAAATCTGGAGAATATGCTGGATGGGGTTAGCAGTTCGTATCCCAACTCGTGGATTTTGGCCATCGTGACTAGACATGTGTGCACACGTGCATTGTCTTGATGGAACAGCACTTTCTTCTTCGCCAAATGCGGCCGTTTTTGCTTCAAATCAACGTCGAATCTGTTCAAAAGCTTTGCATAATATTCGCCGGTGATCGTTTTACCTTTCTCGAGGTAATCGATGTGAATGACACCGCGTGCATCCCAAAAAACTGTGGCCATGACCTTGTTGGCTGACAGACTCTGTTTGGCCTTCTTTGGTCCACGTTCACCCCTAGCAACCCACTGTTTCGATTGTTCCTTGGTCTCTGGCGTGTTGTGATGGATCCATGTTGCGTCCACAGTAACAAAACGGCGTAAAAATTCGTTCGGATTACGGCTGAACATCGCTAAACACTCTTTTGAAGTGGTCACACGATTGCGCTTATGGTCGAGTGTGAGCATTCGCGGCACCCATCTCGCGGAGAGTTTTTTCATGTCCAAATATTTGTGTAAAATATGATGTACCCGTTCAGTTGAGATACGTACAGCATGAGCCAACTCACGCACTTTCATTCTCCGATCATCCAATATCATTTCATGGATTTTATCGACGATTTCCGGCATGATCACTTCTTTTGGACGACCTGAACGTTCGGCGTCACTAGTGCTGGTAAGACCAGAACGGAACTCTGTAAACCACTTCTTAACCATTGAAATTGATGGTGCCGAGTCCCCGTAGTATTTATCAAGTCTTTCCTTAGTTTCAGTGATGGATTTTTTACGTAAAAAGTAATGCTTAATCAGCACACGAAATTCACTTTTTTCCATTTTCGTAAAAATTCACGAGGTTGTCTGCTTTGAACGGCTATCAAACACCAACTACACGACGTAGCTTGCTCAAAATTAGAAAGTTGCCCACTGATAGATTACAGTTGACGGCAGCACTGTTGCATTTGGAGTAACTGCGCGGGAAATTCAAAAGTCACTGACTTATCAAACCGCCCTCGTATATATATGTGTATATATATATATGCATTTCGTCCTGCAGGAGGGTGCAGACTAGCTGCACCTATTGAGAGGATTTAGACGTCCCTCGCGGTACCCGAGTCTAACACACACATACACACACACACACACACACACACACACACACACACACACACACACACACACACACACACACACACACACACACACACACACACACACACACACACACACACACACACACACAACATTATACTTACGACTTTGACACTTTAGACTCACACTTACATATAGGGAGGCTATCAACCTCAATGTGCTCTTCGCCTTAAAATTAAAATATACGTAATTAAAATATATGTATATGCATTTCGAGAAAACATTTTTGAAAGTATTGAAACGTTAGCGATTGTGATTATTACTGCTCCGAAAGCAGACGCCTACACTCGCTCAATGATCGGCGCTAGCGACTCTCGAAATTCTCGGGTAGGTAAAAGGTAACGTGCAAACTTAGAAGAGTAGTGCTCCGCGATTATCGTTGAGTGATTATTGGCGAAGCTATTATAGCTGTAGTCGCGTTTTTAGAAAACGTACCTTGAGATTTAAAATAATTTTGTTTGAAATCCGTTTCTATCGCGTCAAACAGAAAGCTGATTATGTTATTATCTTTTTATTTAGAGGCCGTAAATAAAAGGTAGATGGAGCAAAGTCCTGTAGTATGGTATTCATTTTCAATAAAACAATTCTTTTGGTTATTTTAATAGAGTATAGGTATAGATAACATGAATTCTGGATTACCAGCCATTGTTAGGAATGTTGGGGTGACTTATGACAGAATAGACGGATAACAAAAATAGGCCACCAGTAGTTTGGCGATCGATAAAAATAACATAATATACTCTGTTTATAACACAGATTATTTGTTATTATTATTTTGAAGAATGTAATAAAACTCTGACAATTTTCTATTTAAATGTAATTTAGTCTTATACAAATTTTACATACACAGGTCTTTAAACAGTAAATTATCCGTGATTGCTCACATTATTGTTATTACGTGATCGACTTATACGCTGAATGGTATTGTTGTAAATAGTGTAAGAATGTTTATCTTTCAATAGAAACATTCGTGCGCTCTTCGGAATTTTTTGACACTGTCTGTAGTGTTTCTGTCTCATTTTACTAGAAGATAGGATCGTTTACGGTTATCAGTGTTTGCTTAGGGTAGCAATTAGTATCAGTTATTTACTAAGGAAGACAGTTTAAAAATGTCAGAGAACAGAATTAACCTGACGTTTAAAATGGTAACGGTTAACCGAGACTCTACTATAATGTGATTGTAAAAACATCTATTAAGGCATTAGGGCCTATACTCATGAATAGCTTAGTCTTAGAACAACTCGAGTACAGTAATCCTATCGTCCGTCTTCCAAGATAAAAAGTACCTAAGAGAACTTATTTACATCTTTCAAGCAGAATCAGTGTAGACCATCAGGTTGGCGAAACGATCACGTGATCAGTGTCGCGCTAAATCACATCTCTTAACCTTAATTAAAGCCAATGCTGTACAAGGGAAGCACCGCGACTCGACAATAGACTTAGGGACGTCCTATTAAAAGATTGCTACTGCAATATTAGATAATAGTGTCCGACGTTACAGTGAATTGAGTTTAATTGAGAGGAATCACGTGGCGATTAGCATCACCATGCATAGACTATTCGTCTTGGCGCGAGGTTCCCGGTTTTAGCGGTGTCTCTTTTATTGAGTTCTCCGTTTACCAGTCTCGTAGACGTCGCGTCACGCCATTACTGTCATTTTCTAAGATCCTCTTAAATATAATAGTAGTTGAAAAAACAATAGATCTCGCAGTGTATTCCTAATTAATATACAAAGCGCTCTACGACAGCGCTCGTAATGTTTTCCGCCAATTTAACCGGTAACCGTAATATTTACGAAAAAATGTTAAGTAATTAGAATTATGACCTATTCTTCCTGTCAGTGGTCTATCTACTCACCTGGTAAAGGCTACCGCTGTTTCGAAACTATATTGTTCCATCTTCAGGCTGTAATACAAAATGTTAAATCCCTCTGTCAAGGTCGTTACAAAGTCAAACAAATCATTAAAAACATACGTCAGAAACACTGAATACAATTACACGATTAAAATACGTACGATGAAATTTGATTTGGCCAAACGATATGTGCGACTCGTATGTCGCTACATTCCGAACTTTTTTTTCCGGTTAAGCTACTTAAGCTAAACAGTCCGCATACTTAAGCTAAACAGTTCTCATACGCAAGCTAAACAGTCCGCATACTTAAGCTAAACAGTTGTCATACTTAAGCTAAACAGTCCGTATACTTAAGCTAAACAGTTACCATACTTAAACTAAACAGTCCGCATACTTAAGCTAAACAGATCTCATATTTAAGCTAAACAGTCCGCATACTTAAGCTAAACAGTTACCATACTTAACCTAAATTGTCCGCATACTTAAGCTAAACCGTTCTCATACGTAAGCTAAACAGTCCGCATACTTAAGCTAAACAGTCCGCATACTTAAGCTAAACAGTTACCATACTTAAGCTAAATTGTCCGCATACTTAAGCTAAACAGTCTGCATACTTAAGCTAAA
This sequence comes from Callitettix versicolor, assembly GCA_022606455.1. Classification (NCBI taxonomy): domain Eukaryota; kingdom Metazoa; phylum Arthropoda; class Insecta; order Hemiptera; family Cercopidae; genus Callitettix; species Callitettix versicolor. The sequence continues at coordinate 13,131,360 of CM040187.1, forward strand.
CAGTTACCATACTTAAACTAAACAGTCCGCATACTTAAGCTAAACAGATCTCATATTTAAGCTAAACAGTCCGCATACTTAAGCTAAACAGTTACCATACTTAACCTAAATTGTCCGCATACTTAAGCTAAACCGCTCTCATACGTAAGCTAAACAGTCCGCATACTTAAGCTAAACAGTCCGCATACTTAAGCTAAACAGTTACCATACTTAAGCTAAATTGTCCACATACTTAAGCTAAACAGTCTGCATACTTAAGCTAAACAGTTACCATACTTAAACTAAACAGTCCGCATACTTAAGCTAAACAGATCTCATATTTAAGCTAAACAGTCCGCATACTTAAGCTAAACAGTTACCATACTTAACCTAAATTGTCCGCATACTTAAGCTAAACCGTTCTCATACGTAAGCTAAACAGTCCGCATACTTAAGCTAAACAGTCCGCATACTTAAGCTAAACAGTTACCATACTTAAGCTAAATTGTCCGCATACTTAAGCTAAACAGTCTGCATACTTAAGCTAAACAGTTACCATACTTAAACTAAACAGTCCGCATACTTAAGCTAAACAGATCTCATATTTAAGCTAAACAGTCCGCATACTTAAGCTAAACAGTTACCATACTTAACCTAAATTGTCCGCATACTTAAGCTAAACCGTTCTCATACGTAAGCTAAACAGTCCGCATACTTAAGCTAAACAGTCCGCATACTTAAGCTAAACAGTTACCATACTTAAGCTAAATTGTCCGCATACTTAAGCTAAACAGTCTGCATACTTAAGCTAAACAGTTACCATACTTAAACTAAACAGTCCGCATACTTAAGCTAAACAGATCTCATATTTAAGCTAAACAGTCCGCATACTTAAGCTAAACAGTTACCATACTTAACCTAAATTGTCCGCATACTTAAGCTAAACCGTTCTCATACGTAAGCTAAACAGTCTGCATACTTAAGCTAAACAGTTACCATACTTAAACTAAACAGTCCGCATACTTAAGCTAAACAGATCTCATATTTAAGCTAAACAGTCCGCATACTTAAGCTAAACAGTTACCATACTTAACCTAAATTGTCCGCATACTTAAGCTAAACCGTTCTCATACGTAAGCTAAACAGTCCGCATACTTAAGCTAAACAGTTACCATACTTAAACTAAACAGTCCGCATACTTAAGCTAAACAGATCTCATATTATGCTAAACAGTCCGCATACTTAAGCTAAACAGTTACCATACTTAAACTAAACAGTCCGCATACTTAAGCTAAACAGATCTCATATTTAAGCTAAACAGTCCGCATACTTAAGCTAAACAGTTACCATACTTAACCTAAATTGTCCGCATACTTAAGCTAAACCGTTCTCATACGTAAGCTAAACAGTCCGCATACTTAAGCTAAACAGTCCGCATACTTAAGCTAAACAGTTACCATACTTAAGCTAAATTGTCCGCATACTTAAGCTAAACAGTCTGCATACTTAAGCTAAACAGTTACCATACTTAAACTAAACAGTCCGCATACTTAAGCTAAACAGATCTCATATTTAAGCTAAACAGTCCGCATACTTAAGCTAAACAGTTACCATACTTAACCTAAATTGTCCGCATACTTAAGCTAAACCGTTCTCATACGTAAGCTAAACAGTCTGCATACTTAAGCTAAACAGTTACCATACTTAAACTAAACAGTCCGCATACTTAAGCTAAACAGATCTCATATTTAAGCTAAACAGTCCGCATACTTAAGCTAAACAGTTACCATACTTAACCTAAATTGTCCGCATACTTAAGCTAAACAGTCCGCATACTTAAGCTAAACAGTTACCATACTTAAACTAAACAGTCCGCATACTTAAGCTAAACAGATCTCATATTTAAGCTAAACAGTCCGCATACTTAAGCTAAACAGTTACCATACTTAACCTAAATTGTCCGCATACTTAAGCTAAACCGTTCTCATACGTAAGCTAAACAGTCCGCATACTTAAGCTAAACAGTTACCATACTTAAACTAAACAGTCCGCATACTTAAGCTAAACAGATCTCATATTTAAGCTAAACAGTCCGCATACTTAAGCTAAACAGTTACCATACTTAAACTAAACAGTCCGCATACTTAAGCTAAACAGATCTCATATTTAAGCTAAACAGTCCGCATACTTAAGCTAAACAGTTACCATACTTAACCTAAATTGTCCGCATACTTAAGCTAAACCGTTCTCATACGTAAGCTAAACAGTCCGCATACTTAAGCTAAACAGTCCGCATACTTAAGCTAAACAGTTACCATACTTAAGCTAAATTGTCCGCATACTTAAGCTAAACAGTCTGCATACTTAAGCTAAACAGTTACCATACTTAAAGTAAACAGTCCGCATACTTAAGCTAAACAGATCTCATATTTAAGCTAAACAGTCCGCATACTTAAGCTAAACAGTTACCATACTTAACCTAAATTGTCCGCATACTTAAGCTAAACCGTTCTCATACGTAAGCTAAACAGTCAGCATACTTAAGCTAAACAGTTACCATACTTAAGCTAAATTGTCCGCATACTTAAGCTAAACAGTTACCATACTTAAACTAAACAGTCCGCATACTTAAGCTAAACAGATCTCATATTTAAGCTAAACAGTCCGCATACTTAAGCTAAACAGTTATCATACTTAACCTAAATTGTCCGCATACTTAAGCTAAACAGTCCGCATATTTAAGGTAAACAGTCTGCATACTTCAGCTAAACAGTCCGCGTACTTCAGCTAAACACGCTCTTACCCACGCGGTATTCGGCGTAGCTGTTCCACCTTGGCTTGGGATGAAGGAATCTCACGCAAGAGCAGATAGATGGAGAAAGGTTGGGGATCTAACTAACCAGAGCATTTCGGCATTGCCAAACTCGTACACACAATGTGTAAGCCCCTAAAGAGGTTCGAACCATTCACGCACAACTCACAGAGTAGTATCGTTTGGAGTAAGGGTTTTGTACCCTAACAAAACTTACGTAATTTAAAATTTATTAGAATTTGCTCAAATTGTGTTAATTTATTTAAATTCATAAATCAGATCAGCGTACTAGCTTAGTGGGCCTATAGAAAAATGCGTACAGTTCTGCAATAAATTCAGAACCTTGTACAATCTTGAACCGTAAAAAAAATGTATAAAAAATAGTACTGTGAATTTTTTAGGCTACATATTACAAAAATTTAAGCAAACTCTAGTTAAGCGTTTTTCGGCTTTTAATAGTTTCCAAACTATATTATGGTTGTTAACAACAATTTTTGTAATATTTTTGCACAGTTAATGAGATAAACTATTAGCGTAAATGAATTGCATAACTACAAACTAACATTTACTTTTGAATATTTTGATATTTATAGTTAAGGAAATAATTTATCAAACAACTTTAAAGTTTTGAACATCAGTTTAACTAATTGTTATTTTGGTAAAACGCAAAGGTTTTCATTAAGATATTGACGGAAGAAGAAGTTGTGGGGGGGGGGGTTCTTAAGGGTTTGGCGCAGAAAAGAAGAGATAAAGACGGCCGTGCCGTGCTCTGCCAATTACCGGAACACAATCAATATAACAAAGTTGATTAACGCTTCTCTTCTAATTGACGCCAAACTGGATTAGCTTTTATTTCATCGTGGCCGATGATCAAATCTATATAGCACAGGGTCGGAGTGGGAATAGTGCACTCGCTGAAACAAAAGGCAACCAATTTAGTTAAACACAAATACAGTATCAGTATACTGTAACAACAATCTTTCAAGTCTTTACATAGTTTTAGAGGTAGATATATTTCATTGATTTATCACTTCAAGAAAATATGACAAAAAGAAATGAAAAATCGGTCTTGTGCTCAAAATCTGTTCAGCATACTTTGATAAATATGAAGATTCGTAAAAGAAAATGTCTGTTATTTCAAATTTGATATAGTCATTTAAATAATTAATCTACATAACCTAAATTATGTGATCAGCGTTTTAAAAAATGTAGCTGGTTGTAAAGTTGGATTTTACGTGATGCGAGTGCACTAATTTATATTGATATATAATAGAGTATATTTTGCGCGTCACAAGTTTCATGTTAAATTAAATATAATTAAAATTTCTTGTGTTTCCGCCCGGGATCGAACCGGTTACCTTGCGCGCATGAGGCGCACGTGATAACCACTACACTACGGAAGCTACGAAGAAGTATGACCGATGTAAATATATGAAATGAATCGTTAATTTAATTTTGATAAAAACTTAACAGTAAAAGATCAGCTGTTCTTTATTAATTCGGAACAATCAGCTGATTTCATTGAACAGCTGATAGGCTATAATAAATTTTATGTTATGTCGTGTTTTCGTACGAATTATCGTAATTAAATATTAGCTTTGACTCGGTGTTTTTGGAGAAACAGCGACCGTTTGTTTTGATCATTAATTTTAGCTAAATCTGAACAAAACTATTTAGAACAATTTTAAGAATTTTTTACCAAGAAAGAGCTTCGAAAACATTTTATGTTTTAATACTGATTTCAATCGATTAATTGAAGAAAATCTAAAGCCTCGAATACACGAGAAATTAATTTGCGACACTTACTGCAGAATAACTTGCATATCTGTTTATACTGACATAAGTTGCGCAAGTAACGGTTAACATTTTCTTCTGAGAGTAGTGTCACTTCTCTCTCTTCTGTCTCTCTCTCTCTCTCAAAAAAAAAAAAAATATATATATATATATATATATATATATATATATATATATATATATATATATGATGCTTGTTTACACTGTGCTCTATTGTAGTTTTTATTGCAACATTCAAGAACGTATACAAGGTGATGTGCAAATTTTCTAATAACAAACTTTTATCGTTTAATTGCAATAATCAAAGTAAACTGTAGTAAAATTAAACAAGTTATTTTAATGTATTTATCGATACTATTATTGTGAGCGTGTTAACACAAACACGTGCGCGCGCGCGCCGACCCAAAAATTTTAACGCTCACTATGAAAAGTGACATACAGGAACAGCGCTCATTTCAAACTTCCGGATCAGGGTTGTAATATGATGGCCGCTATAATAGTTTATTTTCGAATAGAAATTCGCTAGAAATACTTAATGTACAATTAGCAGTTGAAGGCTTTGAGTGGTCGCAGAATATAAAGTTTACTGCATCAAAAAACGCCAGTGTAGTACTGTATTGTATGTTGGCCTCTAGTAAGCTGAAAGTATCAAGTTTCGCAGAAAATTTCGGTTACTTTTGGTAATTGGAAAGTGCTTTCTGAGTGTTTATACTAAAAAAAAACCGGGTTGACATATAAGACCGGATGACCACTAAATACGGAGCGGAGTTGTTCTGAGCGGAGCGGACTACACATTCAAAATGGAACATAGAGTCTTTAATGTAATTGTGGCTACTGAAAGCGTAATGGAGCTGAACGGAGTCAAGCGGCCTCGCTGGACTATGCTCCGTGTAGCTTCGACTCTGTCTTTTTCGGTTTTGAAGCTGACTCAGCTTTCCCCACCACGCTGGCCATGCCTCCAAACTTATTCTCGTTATCTAAGTTACGGTTTTTAAACATAGTATTTTCGTAGAATCCGTTACAGTAAGTTTAAATATTTTTATTTAAAAGACAAAAACGCGTTCTTTAAACTGCCTGAACTCCGCGGAGCGCACTACGCATTCAAAATCAAACCTATAGTTTTTAATGTAAGCTCGGCCACTGAAAGCGAGCGAACGCTCCGCTCAGCGAAACTCCGCCTTGCATTTGGTGGTCACACGGCTTAAAAGTATCTGGCATGTTTTACACGAAAGTTAAGGTCAATTCTCGCGATAAGTGTTCGTGTATTCCCGGTCTCAATAGTGCATTTCTCATCTGTTCCCCGGTCACATTTTGTTTACTATCAAAATGTTTTTATTTTCAAAACTAAATAAGGTTAAACAAATTTAAATTTAAATGTACACGTAAATAAGAAAATCACAAAACTGGACCCTGCCACCGCCGTGCTTTTAAAAACACAGATACAAATCTTTAAATAAAACCGCGGATCGTTATTTCCGCCGTGCCGAATATAATAACAGCTTATTATTCCTTTTCGACAATCCAGTGATGACACCGGAACGCCAGCAAATCCTTAAATTAGGAAACGAATCTGTGAGAATCCTTCCGCTCATTGTCGCCCTGCACCGTGAACCGTCAATTGCTTTTTAATTTCATACCATCAAAGGGACTGATATTTTTATTCAAGAAATTCGGTCGGGTAAAATATTATATAGAATGAAAGAACGCCATACAATGCCACGAAAAAAGAAACAATGATTTTTTTCACCGGTAAAAAGACGATGCCTCATTGTTGGCAGCGTGGTAAATCAGAAATGAGTTAGGACGTTAGGGTTTCGAAACAATGGGCGGCCGAGGAAGGTTTTTGTAACTTGACTATGTCTGAGTGCTTGATGAGGTGGGATTCTGTTAATCTGCGACTAGCAGCTCCCGATTTGTCGACTTGCGTTTGTTTAATCTGCTCTGCTCATTAAATGATGGACACATTAGAGAGAGCCATTCACGTGTTAGTTCAAGGTGTAGCTTATAAGTAGCCTAAACACAAAAACAAAATTTTCTCATATTCAAATAAATTATGTAAAATTTTTAGGCTAATTGATACACGTAAGCACCCAGACTACGTGTTATTTTTAAAAGACAGTTCTTATAAATCTGGTTCAGAAGTTATCAAAATTAAAAAACCGGAAAATCGGAATTTTTTAAAATTTCCAATAAACCGTGACCGATGTATGGTAAGACCCAGACCTGAAGCCTAGAACTGAGTGCCAATACTGGTGGTCGATGTGGGTAAAGCACCTGTTAGTCTACTGTGTCTCTGGACTGTGCAGTTACTCCCGTTGCTTTTCCCTTACCGTTAACGCTGATCCTTGGTTCTCATTAGTCTAACTAGCATAAAGTATAAACGTAAATATTATATGTGAACCGAACACAAAATGTATGTTTTGGAAAGCCCAAAAGATGTATGCTTACGATTTTCCCCGTTCCGTCTGTGTTCTGACGAAACATTGAGGAGTTGCTGGCTAATTTTTATAATACTGGTTGAACGTCAAAACCTATCATAATTTTGACCACTTTGTGGAGAAAGAGCAAAAAATGTCCAATGAAGTTGTTTTAGTATATTTTTTTCTAAATATTACGGTTACCGGTGAACAAAATTACAAGCACTGTCACTTTGTATATTAATAAAGAATCTACTGCGAGATCTACTAATTATCATTTTGATTAGTTTTCATGTTAAGTTGAAGGATGTTTTCATTTATTAGAATGACAAACCAACGACAATTATAGCGCATTTGAAAGAAAGAAGTAACTTACAATATATCAAATAAATTAAAACGTAAAGATCAGTAATTTTCATCCCCTGAAAATTTTTCAATTGCCCAGCAGTCTAATTACGTAATACAAAAGTCAACTGTTTGATATCGCAGGCTGCGTACAGCAGTGGGGCAACGCTGTGTGGTTACAGCTATGTAACATTTTTTTTAATTCAATGCCGGATCACGCCGCACAACCACAAATTGGATCTGCGGCGAGCTGAGGGGGTGAGACATTGTTTCCTCAGTTTCCGGTGATTAACTGCCACGACCTATAGAAGGTATAGGCCTAGAACATTGTAGGTTAGGAGTACTGTGAATGACCAACGGATATCGATGCTTAAACGATCGTCTGTTCAGAGCTGAAGTGAAGGCGGCGAGACAGTTAGAATAACTTTACTGACGCTTATCTCACAATATTGGTTGAATAAATGAAATTTCTAGGGATACAGTTACAGATATTGTGCTACCATTCTGTGTTCTTGAGATGCTCAGTTACGACCATCTTCAGCTCTAGTCTCTTCGTAAAGTCCAGGATCCCTTTACTTCCAATTGGTGACTTTTCAATTTGTTATTTAGGTGCTTGCAGGTGCTTAATTCAAATTCAATTTTTTCCCTTGTCTCTTATAAAGGAGATATTACTCCATTTAGCAAAGCTTTTGTTGTTCTGTGTGGAGCCGCTGTTACATTATTCCGCATACATGGATAAGTCTTTGGTACACTGAGAGTTAAACAATTATTCAAGGTGAAACACTATTATTTATAGGTCTGCTAAAACACAAGTGGGAGAGAGAGAGAGAGAGAGAGAGAGAGAGAGAGAGAGAGAGAGAGAGAGAGAGAGAGAGAGAGAGAGAGAGAGAGAGAGAGAGAGAGAGAGAGAATGTGCGAATGAGAGGTTGAGTTTTCATTTTCTCCCACAGCTTCAACCTTCTGTTTCCCAGTCGATAAAATGAAGATCTACCACTTTGTAGACTCAAACTGGTAGACGTATGTGTCACTGGACTGTTGGCGGGAGCTGGTGGATAATTCTCCTACATGCGCGAGAAATTCTCACGCAGGCCGTTTACTATGTAGCTGGTCTATAGCTGGTGTCATTCAATTTCAAATCTTTAAAAATTCGTAACTTTGTTGTCTTGAATTATTTTTTAAAATACGATTTTACTATTGTAATAAACGTTAAAAACTGTACAGACCTTAAATTAGCATTTTGAACTTTTAAAAATATTTGAAATTAAGAAATTTAATTTGACGGCGGTCAGGGTTCATTTTTGTATTTCCAGTGGAATTTCAATGTTTGAAATGCTGATATTTACAGATTTTAATACTACTTATGTTGTTGAAATCGGAATTTCAAAGAAGTAACAAAAGGTATTGTTGGTTACACTAATATCACGTCAGTAAGTTATTTGTATTCCGCGATTATGGCCTATTTCTTAAAAAAGTTTAAAATGATAAGAGTACGAATTTTACGACGGTCAGAGTTCGTGTGTGTATTTTAATGTAGAAAACATTGCCTATTACAGGCAATGTTTGTACATGTGATAAAATTTAGTATTTATGCAGTGTAGCCTAAATTGTTTTTTCACATAGTGATTTTTGAATATTTTTTTCTTATATTACGTACCTGATTATCCAATTAACACATATTCATTCGCGAAAAATATTTTTTTACGATTTTGCGCTATTTTTACGGAACTTTAGGCTATTGTGACGTCATTGCTGTTTACATTGCATAAAACATTCCAGATTTTCTATGCCGACTTTCTGCTCACGAGCACTATCAGTTACTACACGGAGTTACTACTCATGCGCGTTATCACATTCTAATAGGTATACTAATTACTAAATACGTATTACTTTGTTCGTTCGTATAGTGAAAACGTTGTTAAAATGGCGTCACTTTAACTAAATGGTTCTTCACTCAACAACCGTGTCAGTTAGGCTCAGTACTTTTTTTAAATTCATGCTTTTTTTATGTTTTAGCGATCCAAAACTCAATACGTTTTTCTCGCAGTAGCAATTTTGAGGTTATACGGGTCACTTTTATTTTCGATTTTTATGGTACTTCCCGTACTTTTTACGCTTTTATATTTTGAATAATTGTTTTGGGGAATGTTTTAGCAAAAAGTACTTCTTTTGGCATGCCTGATTGTATACTTTTTCACTTTTATGATTTACTTAATTTTATAAAAATTTAGATGTATACAGGAAAGAGTAACTTTTTAAAATTATTTTCGTATTAAATTTTGCGTGTGTGTAGGTACACAACTTAAAAATTAACTGAAACTATCACGTACTATGAATTTGAGTATTTTAGGTTATATAAGGGACTTTAATAATTAATCATTTTATAACCCTACTTTTGACAGTTATATAGTCTACGTATAATAATAAATACAATATTTGTGATACTGACATTCAAAAATTGGTATAGGTCATATACATTAAATAATTTACTACACAAATTTAAAAAATACACATTTTTAAAATTAACAAGAACAATAAGCATAACCTCAGCTGAAGTTATATTGAAGCTATTGTGCGAAATCAGCTGTTTAGAAGTGGTCACTTTTAGACTAGATATAGCCTATACAAGAACAATATGCGCTGTGAGGTATGCATTACGGACTCAAGCGTGACGCGAAAGCAAATGTTTATACCCATGAATTTTACCCCGTGTAAAACATACGCCCAAACCCTGCGATAAGAAGTAGTCAGTTCAAAAATATCGAAAAGTAGAAAAGAACGTAGATCGCATAGTTTTGAAAATCCGTTTCCATTACGTCAGCGTGAGACTGTTGCGTGCTGCGATTATGTGTATTTACAATGCGTTGTGGGCGCGCAGATAGATAAACACTGCGATACAAGTGTTGTATAAACGAGGAATATAAAACGCAAATTACGAAGTGGTACGCGTACGCTGGATACGGCTGTGCGCCCGCCTCTATTTACGACTTTACAACCTTCAATTTAAACACCACCAGAGTACAGTGCTAGACAAAAGAAATTCCGTGAATTTAAAATAAGAAATTAAAGGCCGAGTTAAGTGAGAAAATCGGCGACTCGTTAAGTTTGATTGCGGCGTATTTCAAGCTGGCGCCGAAAGAAAGACAAACTATCGTTTAGAACACTATAGATGGATCGATATATGCGCGTAGCCTATTTACGTGGGTGTCACACCTAAGCCGGGCCGGGCGAAAATCGCCTGACCACTAATTACGCTTTATTTCATATGGGAGCTATTTCAAATAAGACGCCGGGTGGGGCCGAGCGATTTTGAACAGACCTGCTTCCCGCTATATCAAGCGGTTTCCGCCTGCGTTTTTCAGTTCCTACTATTAGTTCACACTCTTCATATATATATATATCTTGTTCAAATTTTCAATCGTTAATAAAATACCTTCTGTTTATCAATTCAAGTTCAAATACATTTTTTTAAAACTCGTAATGGATGACCGTTGATGTTAATACAGTTTTTTTCAAATATTAATTCATAAATAATTTAATTTTAGTTTTATATGGGAGAAAAAAATTCTCTTACATAAGATATTTAGCAGGATATAAATTTAGGAATAAATTGTTGACCTAAGTAGGAATTACTTGTTTTCAGCCTATCTCCGGTGTCCCGGCCAATGAGTGTGTACGTAATATTGCGCAATATTGTAACACTCGATTTTTGTCCGTTTATAAAAAAGTAATACTGTTTTAACAATGAGTATTGATGTTGAATTGCTAATCAATATTAATGAGTATTGATGTTGAATTGCTAATCAATATTAATGAGTATTGATGTTGAATTGCTAATCAATATTAATGAGTATTGATGTTGAATTGCTAATCAATATTAATGAGTATTGATGTTGAATTGCTAATCAATATTAATGAGTATTGATGTTGAATTGCTAATCAATATTAATGAGTATTGATGTTGAATTGCTAATCAATATTAATGAGTATTGATGTTGAATTGCTAATCAATATTAATGAGTATTGATGTTGAATTGCTAATCAATATTAATGAGTATTGATGTTGAATTGCTAATCAATATTAATGAGTATTGATGTTGAATTGCTAATCAATATTAATGAGTATTGATGTTGAATTGCTAATCAATATTAATGAGTATTGATGTTGAATTGCTAATCAATATTAATGAGTATTGATGTTGAATTGCTAATCAATATTAATGAGTATTGATGTTGAATTGCTAATCAATATTAATGAGTATTGATGTTGAATTGCTAATCAGTGATATTTAAGAAAGACCTCCTCCATTGTGGAATCAACCCAAGAAAAAATTGGGGTTTCTCTTATAGAGTTGCGAACTGTCCGCTTTTATCGTGATTTTTATTGAGACTTCTAGTCCAGTATCGCCTTCTTTGTTCCACATACTCATCCTCAAGGTTGATGACATTATTACACTACGTTGCAACCGAGACTGCTGGGACGGATAAAAGCACGTCTTTACTACAAGCCTAGAAAACCTACTGAGTGCGAATCGGCTTCAGTGTGAACGCATCGCAGATTTTGCTCAGCTCGGCTTTGGTGTGTAAGGCGCCTTGGGGCCAACATAGTACAGCTAAATTCTGATATTTAAACCCTATCAGTGACAATGAGATCTGTTAAATGAAACAGTGTCGGATTGGTCATACGGTCTAAGGCGCTATACTTGGCCAGCATAGTGTATTAAGCGTGAACGGGTTCGAACCACGCAACGGTCTTTGATTTGTCTGTGCAGTTCACTTAAAGAGTTTGCTTGTCTGTGGTAGAGGGAGGGGCGAGACCCACCTTAAACTGTGGACGGTTCGGGTGGAAGCAGACAGGGATAGGTGAAATTGAGTGAGTGTGTGTGTGTGTGTGTGTGTGTGTGTGTGTGTGTGTGTGTGTGTGTGTGTGTGTGTGTGTGTGTGTGTGTGCGCGCGCGCGCGCGTGTGCGCGCGCGTGCGTGTGTGCGTGCGTGTGTGTGTGTGTGTGTGTGTGTGTGTGTGGCTGAAAATCCGCATGTTTTGTTCTCCGAAATGTTTAGCAATTTAAGATATCAAACGCTAATGAACGCTAATGAACAATATACTTACAATATACTTGAAATAATCTTCTCGGTGAGCAGGTTTTCAAATATTAAAACCGCTAAGGCTTTTATTTTATTTGTCCAAAATGGCATACGAATAAGGAAACATGGGCACTGTTCGTTTTCCTTCTAACCAGTTGCTCCGATCTACGTTCTGTTGAAAAACCGTTAGGAAATTTTCGACGACTTTTTAATTTAACATTTTTTTCTATCTCTAGCTTTTTACGAATTAAGTAAAAATTATTACTACGTGCAATTTTTTTTTTTTTAACGTCCGACTATTGTGCACACTTGGGCTAATGCAGACGATGGGATGATTTATAGCGTATAAAAATGCCAAGCCCTGGCCGGGAATCGAACCCGGGTCCTCGGGGTGAAAGCCCAGTACGCTATCAACTAGGCCACCAGGCCACCAAAGCGGAGCGAAGCTGTGCCGAGTTGAGCCAAACGGAGCGGAGTTTAGTCAGTTTAAAGAACGCGTTTTTACCTTTTAAATATAAATATTTAGGTCTATTTTAACGTTTCTAGGAAACTACTATGTTTTAAAATCGTAATATAGGCAGATGTAGTCTATGTAATGACAAATAGTAGGTGGGAGAAGTGGAGTCAGCTTCAAAACCGTACCTATACAGAATCGAAGCTAAGCAGAGTGGAGCCCAGTGACTCCGCTCAGCTCCATTACGCTTTTAGTGGCCGCTCTTGCATTAAAAATAATAGGTTAGGTTTTGAATACTTGGTCCGCTCCTCCGCATTTGATGGCCACCCGACCTAACACCTAGTACAGTACTACGATTGATTACGTTGCATAAATAGCTAGGGGACCTGAACTAGCATTATGACTGTTTCGTTTACGGTACAACTTTCAACGTGAAACATTATTCCAAGGTGAAAATCACCGCCCGTTAAACAGGCTGGAATCGTATTAAATTACAAAAATGTGTACACATATAAAAGTTTAAGATTTAACTGCCCGCCGGCCAATCCTGCAACGCACATATCAAGGCCGGCGCGGTGACGTCGCGGTAACTCATTAGTTTTATAGGTTCGGATTTTTAATTAGCGCGAAATTATCTGTCACCAGTTGCTGGAAGCAGTAAACTTGTTTGAATTTTTATACGCGGTTCCCAAGCCCGGACCCTAATTGGACCGCTCGACTCACGTAGAAAATTAACACGTGCCGGCACAAAAAAATAGCACTTCCTACACGGAACGGTATTACCGAATACTGTGTGCGCGTGGGATATAACGGCGGGTCGGAGTCAGTATCCTACATAATCGTGTTATTTGTCTCGCGCGTGTAGCGTAGTCATCACTGGCTTACCTACAGGCAATACATATTTCTGAATTCCTATATTTTAATAACAGCCAAAAATTAAGATTTCTCATTAATAATATTACAATGATTTCACAGAGGCTGTCAAAGGGGTTCAGATGGACCGCTTGGAGGTCTATTGAATTTTGAAGGGGGTCAATTGAATTCGGGAGGTCTGTTGGGGGGGAGGGTTCGATGAAATAAATTCCATTTTTAACCCCTTAGGATAGCAGAACGTGGTGATTTACGATTAATATTAACAAATATTTCCCCGGATATAGGCCTAATATGATAATAGAAGGGCATCAGCCGCAACCACCTCATTAAAATCTTATGTACTTATGTGATTTATATTTTATTTAAATTTCTGCTTTTACAAATTATATCTTTAATGTATATCTAATAATACAAAATGCAATTTTTAAAAATTGTATTACTGAATTGCTCCTAATACAAGCTTCATTTGCGGTGATATTTGTGTAACACAGTGTAAACATTTTACGTGGGGGTCTACGGAATAAAAAAAAAAAAATACTTGGGGGTTCAAAGCAAAAAAAAAAAAAGGATGAGAAGTCCTGATTTAGATGTACGAATCAGTAATGAACTCCTATATATCTAATTTTCTCATTAGGAAATCGTAATTTTCAATGATATGTATATATCATTGTACTATATGTATATAGTAGCCTTAAATACATATTTTTTAATATACTTCGTTGTATTTGTACGTTATTGTATTAATTATGTGTGTATATAGTTTTTATCATTTTTAAAAGTGGTATTTTCAAGAATTATGTTTACAATATCTTTAAACTTCTAATCATTTTGAGGTGTTCAATTAATAATGATTATTGTTAATACTTTGTAGTACATATTGTTTTCTTGATATACCAAATTTGTTGTATTTGTACATTTTTAAAATATAATAAAGTGTGTATTTAGTTTTTTCACATTGGCGAAATGTAACTTTTTACGAAATTTAGGTTAGAATCCCTAAACTCATTATTTAACATCTTTTCTTATTAAAACGTCACGGTTGTCGACCGATATTATAAATAATAGTTAACGTTTAATTATAATTATTATTAGTGTAAACATTGAAACAAAACAAAATTATTCGATATCACTAGTATCGATATTCTTTTCCGACATGTTATCGACACCAAATATCGTATCGAATGCGGTACAGGAACATCCGTATCTGTAGGTTACAAACACATTTCGTGTAGAGACAGTTTGTCTAAAATGTGTATTGTCCGATTTGTTAATAACATGTAGCTGTTAAGGTTTCTCGTATTCTTAGTCTTCTCTTAATTTTTTCGGAGACAGTATTAGCCTTGAGGTTACAATGGATGTTATTGTTTCGAATCAACTATTGTGAAGTAACTATATTCCTAAGGACAGTTGTATCCTGTATATTCAAGAAGCTAACAGTGGTGATCCAGATGTGAGTTTCTCCCAAGCAACCAATTCATATTTCTTAGTTTAATGTTTATATTTCTCCTGCGAAGCCTTGGATCCAGCGCTATTCA
Organism: Callitettix versicolor; assembly: GCA_022606455.1. Lineage (NCBI taxonomy): Eukaryota > Metazoa > Arthropoda > Insecta > Hemiptera > Cercopidae > Callitettix > Callitettix versicolor. The sequence goes on from CM040187.1 coordinate 13,146,650, forward strand.
CTCGACTACTTTCACAGAAATTCCTGACTTAAACACTCTCGTTTAACGTGTTAGAATTGAATTTCTTAAGGGTTAAAAATCGTTTTAAAATGGTTGAACGGATTTTCTTATAAGAATGTAATTGGTACACTGTTTTCGTATAATTAATCCGTTTGGATAAAAAAGGCAGAATATTTTTGCTACATTTTTTTAATAGAATTTCTGAACGTAATACACTATCTCTACTTGTTTTATCTCCATAATGTTTGTACACGTCGTATTGTCTTCCAAATCACGCACACTTTCAACGTTGACACTGTCTCTGTGGGGTCTGTGAATGTTAGGTGTTTGATCCGTCTACCCCTCGGACTAGAGGGGGAGCACATTATTTACACACTATAATGGACATCCCCCTTGTGGCTACTCACTCAGGTAAGTTTCAAGGTGCATTGTTGTCCTGGCCGGGGCCAACACCCATGGGCACTGGACAGTAGGCAGCGGGACAAAGGGCTTTACTTAATAAATCATACTTCCGTCCTGCGACCAGGAACAATAACAAATAAATTATGGAGATTTCGTTGTGTTGGTTGATTGCTACACTGTGGTCGAGTATAAGGAGGTGTCGGGGATGCAGTCTCTCATTTATATTTATATAAACACTTACATGCAGCCCAAAAGTAGCAATATCGCAATAATTTTGTACCGTACACTTTTTTGAAAACGTGTTTTCATTACAATACAAAGTAGTGAATTTACAAGAAAGTACATTAAAAGTACACGTGTGGTACTCGGGGAGGTGAAGACAGAATCAAAGCTTTTATTAATATCTTTGATGAATATATATTTAGTTTGAAGATATGTTTATAAATATCTTGTTTTGTTTAAAAAATAAATACGTGAATCTAGCTTAGATATTATTTACTGTAGTTATAGTAAAAGATCAGTTTTTTTTTATTAATTCGTTACGATCAGCTGATTTCATTGAACAGCCGATAAGCTATAATAAGTTTCAGTTTATGTTGTTAAAAATTAGCAATATTAACAACAATTATTATAAACGTTTATATTAATTTTGATTGTATTATAAACGGTTACAACATGCATGTGTTTTTCAACTAAGGAACCGAAACCAAAGCAACACAACATTTTCATATAATACGCCTGTACTGTTATAGGAAAGGAGGGAGAAAATAAGAGACAGAAATAGAGCCAACGAAATTCGTTTCCTCGATCGTTACATATTTCTGTTACATTATTCCGTTCGCCACTTTTTCTATTCAATCCTCTCGCCAAAGCTAACATTAAAAGCTTCACTTCAATAAATACAAAATATTGATTTATACAAATTTTATCTGTTCATTTTCAAATCAAGTATATCTTTATTAAGATTTGAAGTTGTGCATGTAATGAAATATATTAGCAATGTAAACTTTCAATTTGCATTGAAATTAAGAAAATGAACCCTGATCGTTATCAGATTAATTTTTTTTGTTTCAACAGATTTTGAAAATTAAAAATTTTTAACACTGATTACGATGGTGAAATCAGATTTTCAAAAATATTTAATAAAAAAAAATGTGGTTGTTAAAAGATTTGAAATTGCCGCCATTTTGAAACTGTTGAAAAAATTTTACTTGTTAACGTACTATTGTCCAAGTTATTAGCAAAATCTATTTTTTCAAACATCACTAATATGCAGCTTTCAGCGTTTCGAGTCAATAGTAGGGCCACCGTCTAAGGAAGAAATATATGATATACTGCGGAAACCCCTAAGCACTTCGTGGGCCAACCATACGAAATAAGTTCTTTTAATTTAATTTAATTATTTAACTATTAGCCTGCCATAGAAAGCAATATTAGAAATTAGGAATGTATTACATACACGTACCGGTAACGTTTGTGATATTTTATTTTTATTCTGTAACTTTTACGTGTTATTCTTTTGTTACCATGGAAACCAACAAGTTATTCAGATTAAATTATGATTTATAATTTTATTTTTAATCAACAACTGTTATGAAAATAAATAAATGTAATGAAAGGAAAAAGAACTTAGAAGGGTGAGTCGTTCCCTTTAAGAATGGGTTTCCAAAAAATCGTTTCTTATTGCCTTTCTGCGTTACAAAAAGAATACTCTGAGTTTCAGGTCTCTTAACTATTGCAGTTTTAGCTGTTCTTTTATCAGTCAGTCAGGACATTACATTCTTTATATTGATGTTATTAAAAAAGAGCATATAGATTTTGTCATACAGCACGATAATAATCATGCAAAATGGAAATCTTATCTTAAGATTATGGTTTTAATAAGACTGAATTTACTTAATAGCTAATAACTGAAACTTCCTCCGTTCGTGAAAACCTGTTTGATATTCTTACAACCCGGAAGGGGACTTTGGTTTTCGACCCTTGGGTGACCCTGTCCTAAAAAACAATAGCCCACTTCTGGTTGTCGCCGCGTATTCCCAAGAAAACCTGTTTTTGATTTTTTAATTCGCAGGACAACGGTTACTCAGCCCTTTATTTAGCTGACCCTTAATTTTATTAAGACAAAAGCGACACACTGAATCAAAAACACGTTTAATGATGGAGGCACTGGTGTAACTCGGTTCCCATATCGTTAATATAAGTTTTAAACACTGTAACACTGGTTGTTGTTGAAACGGTTTAAATATTTTGATTTTTATCAAACTTGTTTAAAATTTTCTATCAAGTTTTTTCCCACTAGAGGGCCAGGACTTCCGTGATCCTGGTTTTGCCACTCAGCTATACAGTTTATTATTCACTCTCGTCCACAAATTCGACCTTCCCAATACAACCACAGGTCTTTACAGATGCTTCGGATGGTGTTGCCTCGTTCCATCGTCTGTTCTCCACTCCAGAGAGTTCCTAAGGATTCAATTCTTTTTCTGTCCAAAGGTGCACAGTCTTTTTTTCTGTCCAAAGGTGCACAGTCAAAAAGGACGTCCTGAGCTGTTTCCTCAGCTGTACCACATTTTCTTATCGAAATATTTGTCATGTGAAAACCCATTTTGTGTAGATCACTGCGGAGTGTCCAGTGACCCGTCAGAAATTCCTTCACTCTCTTCACATCCAGGACGTTCTACCTAAGGACATCGCCTGTAATGGATCTATTAGGTGGATCTGCAAACGTCCTATTTGACAGTACAAGGCAGCTCATGCTCCCCAAGACCTTAGGTGTTCCATAGAAACCAACTAGAAGACATGCGTGCGTGCTAGATTGTAATATTCTCCACATGCAGATTCTGGAACAATGAATAGGCTGTTGGCTCCTATGCAGCACACCGACGTGCCTCAACGCTCTGATAAGTTGCTTTACGTAATAAAGTATTGGTATAGGCTAAGCTATTGTTTTTATTAAAATGTATTGCATTACTCATACAATATAGGCCTACACATTATGGGTAAAAATAATGTGGCATAACTTTAAGGATTTGTTGTACGGATCAAAACAAGAGGAAAAGTTCCTATAATCATAGGTCTTAAAAAGCTTAGTTTTCTATATAGTCTCCATTTTGCGTGTCTTACAAAAATATTACAATTTCAATAACACTTTGATGTATTTACTTGAAACTGGAAGTGGTTGTCACTAATAACCACATAATTGTACAAAAAATATAAAACAATTTCCTACCGTTTCAAGGTGTTTTTTTTTTTTTTTTTTTTTTCCGGCGAAAAACCGTTAAGGTTATCATCGCCGTCATGCAAAATGAAAGTATAAAAAAAATTAAGAAAAATTACTTAAATAAGAAAATAAAACTACAACAAACTATAACAGTAAAAATAAATTAAACAAAATTTAAATAACCGTTTCAATGATTTTCGTTTAATAAAATCGACCGAAAGGTAGAAGTGGTATTATGCATAACAGGTTATACCACCATGTTTGCAGTAGGTGTTTCATGTGGGGAAGCAATATAATAGGCTATATTTAAGCAAGGGATTTTAGCAAAATTTAATCAAATCATATAGAATAGATTTTACGAAAAGGCATTTTAACACTAAAACATTAATGAATAACGATGGCAAAGAAAAGCCTTATTTCTAGACGTGTCGGGGTAGAATAACATTCCAACGTCGCCACAGGGGATGGACATCTCTTCCCAACAGTCCCTAAATAAATGTAAAGCCTAAATCTCTTTTGAATACAAGAAACGTCATCTCCAATAATTGATTGTTATATTCTGGACAGTTCCCTCTCATTTCGCCCAGTTAATGGGCGCTGACACAATAGTGTCCTTGCTTAATGCATACAACAGATGTATTAGTGTTTGTGGGGGGAGCTTTGGCTTACGTTTTTATTGTTTGATGCGGTCGTATTAGAATTGATCATTTTAATGTCCTAACGACGGACTTTCGGAAAGGTTTTTCTGTGTGAATTGAAAATTTTCATCGCAACGGTTCCACAGTAGCATAGCACTGTTTTATCTAATATTAGATTTGGTTTGTTATTATACTAAAAATATTCGCGGCACGCAACTGTCTCGCTGACGTGCTGGAAACGAATTTCTAAAAGTAATCTGTTTTCTCATTCTTTTTTTTTGGAAAGTCTGTGATTTTCAACAGCATTAAAGGCTGCATATATAAGCATTTTAAACTTTCGAATTGCATTGGAAGTACAAAAACGAACGAATACATTAATTTTTTATTTTAACGGATTTTGAAATACAACATTTTTAACTCTCATTTTGATGGTGAAATCAGATTTTCAAAAATATGTAATACAAAAATAATTATGACTATTTTAAAGCTTTGAAATGACCGCCTTTTTGAAAGTTTTGGACAATTTTACTTGTTTACTTACTCGTTAACAAATAAACAAGCTATTACCAAAATCTATTTTGCTAACACGCGCGCGCGCACACACACACATATGCGCGCGAGCGCGACACCTCAAAAAGTGATCTAGAGGACAGGATAGGTGCTCATTTCAAGGACCCGGGTTTGGGTTTACAATAATGGTCTCTAATAGTTTCACTACTGTGAATCAGTGCTTCTTTCGACATTTGTCAAGGAATAAAAAGTACAGCGGCAAATATTTTTAATAAGAAGTATTACATAATAATTTGAACTTACTAGTAGTTGTTTGGAGAGAAATTACGTCCCTTGCATTCACTTTATAAAAGTCGGAATATGAATAAATACAGTTGTTAAAACAACAGCTCTACCTATCGGATTTAATTCAAGCAACTCTCTAAGTAAATTCATCAGTGGAAATAACTTTTTACGGAAAGAGATAAGGTGGTGAAATCATTCTCTAAACACTCCTGGAACTGAAATTTTCAGCGAAGCTGGTTCATATATATATATATATATATATATATATATATATATATATATATATATATATATAGAGAGAGAGAGAGAGAGAGAGAGAGAGAGAGAGAGAGAGAGAGAGAGCCAGCCCATTTGTATTAATGGAAACGAATGTATACAGTATTACTCCTGGAGAGTCATAGGTCATAGGAGAACAAACCTGTAGATGCGGGCGTTCCATTGAAAAGAGTAACGAGGGGGGGTTATGGAAAGAGTTATGGAGCTGATATCACTCTCTAAACATTCCTTGGCACTAATAAGAACAAACTGTGAATTTTCATCGAAACCGTTTAAGCAGTTATTTCCCTATTGTATATGTACGCATTGACGTATTTTCTAGGCTTGCTAGCGTCAGTTGTGAAGCCCAAGTGTTGAACAAAGAAATGGACATACATTCCTAAAGCCCAACCATATTAAAGAGCCCGAATATACAAAATAAAATAAAGACTTTATTTTGATTATGAAATTCCCCTAATATTAAGTGACTGCATAGCTGCAACAGCAAGTGAGTTAGGAGGGGAGTATGATAGTTTTAATATCAAGTCTGCGCTTTATGAATAGCTAGCTAGCATAAAAGTGCACGTAAAGTATTCATGTTTGTGCGTGTTGTTTTTCCTGGTGTGCTGTGTTTGTCATGTTTTTTTTTGTACAATTTCTTATTTTATTATTACAATTAGCTATTTAATTATTGTAATTTATAGATTTTATTTTAAAAAAACACTATTTTTTCTCTATGTATATGATAACGACACCTCAGAAATTGATCTAAAGATCTGGATCGGCGCTCAGTTCAGTGTCCCTGGTCTGGGTTTTACCATGTTGGCTGTTCCTATTTTGATCTCATGTTCCAATTGCGATTTGCTAAAAACTATAAGCAACCATGCAAGGCATTTGAGTAGAGTCATGGATTATTGTCGTCAGGCATTTGAGATATTTTATATGATATTGTTTACGTGAAACGAGAATACAAAAATTGTGAGTTTACTTTTCATGTGTTCAGATTGCCATGTCTAACTTTACTTCAACATACTTCGTTTCCTCTTTAAAAATATCTTACAATAACTGCGTAACCATTATTTTAGCCGAGTTATTAAAGTTGGAAATTACTTCGAGAGAAATTGCCGTTCATTTGGTTTCAATAGCCTTTCAAAACGTGGGATCGATTTTAATTAAAGTAGTTTTACTTAGACTGGTGACTGTGTAGCTGGGTGAATTTCTTTAGACAATGACTTCAGTTACCTATCTGCGTAAACAACCAACAATACAAATTTGATTTGTTTATATTTTCCGATCCGAATTTCTTGAAGGTAAGCGATCAGTATATTTTGTTTTATTATATTTTTTTAATTAAAAATTAGTTACATTTGTTTTTTGAATATAACAATATATATATATATATATATATATATATATATATATATATATATATATATATATATATAGCCTATATATATATAAAACAATATAAAATAGCGTATTTTGAAAAATTTTGTTTTATTATATTTTTTGCCGAAAATAGGATTTATAAAAAACTGCATGCAAATTTCATTAAAATTTATAAGTTTTTCTCCAGCCGATATAAATTTTAGTCTATTAAAATCTCAAGATCGATTTTTTGATTGTCACAATACTTTCTCCATACTTCGTATAACTAGACAGTAAAATATTAGTTGTAGTTAAACTATATAAGCACTCAATTGATGCCGGAAGTAAATCATTTAAGAGACTAAGAAACAGTGAAATACTTTATTGGAATAAGAGAGAGAAAGACAGAAAATAGAGAGATGGAGAAAGAGACAAAGACAGGAGAGAGAGAGAGAGAGAGAGAGAGAGAGAGAGAGAGGAGAGGGGGAGAGAGGGGGAGAGGGAGAGAGAGAGCAACCCTTCTGGCCGTTGGCTACCGGGAAAAGATAGTACTGTTGTCTGTCTGTGGAAAAACCAGTCCTGCCTAGAATTAGGGGAATTACCCTAGCAATAGTATTAAATATGCAACGGACTCTAACGGTGAGGACGTTAACAGCACGCTGGACTTCGGTTTATGGAATTAAATATGGGGATTTCTGCAGCAGCGGCTTCGGGCGTTATTGCTTTTGTTGATACAATAGTCTAAGCGTTTTGTGTTAAAGAAAGAATTATTGCATTTTTGTACAGATGCATATCCTTTGCGGCCTTCGGTCGCTAACACGCGGTAACAGGCCGCTTTGCGGCTACTAAATAAACGATTTTCTTTTGCACAATAATTTCCCAATCAAAGTGTTTAAACAAAAAAAGGAACATTTCTAAAGCCCAACCATATAAAGTTACACATATTAGTAATTATTCAGAATATAGAAAGTAAAATGACGTTATTTTGATTATGAAATTCCCCGCTTAACTGACAGCATAGCTGAGTTAACAGGGGGATATGACAGTTTTAACACAGCAAGTCTTCGCTTTGTGAGTAGCTAGCTTACTCTGTGTAAAACAACTCGTAACGCTGTCTAAGTTACGATCTAATTAGCAAAAACGTGCGAAACGAAGTGAACGACCGTTCGACATTCGGTTTGTGTGTTTGTTACACAGTTTTGGCCAAACGCATTGACCGATTGTTATGAAATTTGGTACGTAAGGTACTTTGAATAAAACCCGAACGACGTGTGTGTAAGATTTTTTCCCTATTAGCTTCGGTTTCAAGATGGCGGCCTCTGTTTTACAATAACGTGTGTACGCAGTTTTAGTCAAACGAATTAACCGATTGTTTTGAAATTCGGTAATGAATAAATCTCAAATGACATACCTATTTACTTACGTTTAGAGATGGCTGAATGGTTAAGCTATCTTAATTTTGACCGCTTCATGGAGAGAGAACATACAATTTCCAGTAAGGTTGGTTCAGAAACTTTTTTTGTAAATATTACGGTTATCGGTTAAATTGGCGGAAAAAATCATGAGCGCTGTGGGGCGCTCTGTATGTTAGCCTATACTGCGACGTCTACACTACTGTTCTTTGAACTAGGGTCACTACTGAATTTAATTTTATTGTATTTCTCGTGATAGATTTTATGAATCGTAATCAAGTCAAATATCTAAAACAGATATTTCGATATTCACAATAACAGTTTGTGTTATGTAAGGATTTATATTCGTCGTAAACAGTACCGATAACATAATCTCAAAAGAACAGCTGTGGTGCGAAATCAGCTGTTTAAGTGAATATTACCTATATGACAATAGGACAACAATTTTTCCGGTTCACGTTACCGTTTTGTATTAATTTTATATATATTTGAGAATCTCTTTAGAGTTCGTATAACGTATGTGTGTTTTTTCGTACGTAGAGAATATAAATCTTTAATGAAAATATAGGCTAATAAATGGTAACCGATAGACGGTGAAATTGGACATTTTTTCTTTGTAAAATGTAAATTAAGAGGATGCTAAAAATATCGCAAGAAGGTTCTCTTATTTAATTTATAATACTATTGATCTGGAAAACTGCCAAAATTTGCATTCCAGTAAGAAAGCTGTCAATAAAAAAGAAGGTAATTATTGAACTGTTTTGTGATCACTGAATTTGTTTGCCCATATCTCGAGAACATTTTTTTACTTTTTCAAAAAAAAAGGTACACGTGTGGAACTCGGGGAGTTACCAACAGAAACGATTTTGTTAATGATATCTTTGCTGAATGCATAATTAGTTTGAAGATATGTTTACAAATATCTTGTTTTGTTTAAATAAATAAATACCTGAATCTAATTTAGATATTAGTTACTTTAGTTATAGTAAAAGATCAGCTGATTTCATTGAACAGCTGATAGGCTGTAATAAGTTTCATTTTTTTTTTTTTATGTTTAACGTTCGACTATTGTGCACACTTGGGCTAATGCAGACGGTGGGATGATTTATAGCGTATGAAAATGCTAAGCCCTCGCCGGGAATCGAACCCGGGTCCTCGGGGTGAAAGCCTAGTACGCTATCCACTAGACCACCGAGGCGGCCTTAATAAGTTTCAAGTTATGTTGTTAAAAACTATCAATATTAACAAAAATTATTATAAACGTTCATATTAATTTCGAATGTATTATAAAACAGTTACAACGTGCACCTGTTCTTCCACTAAGGAAAAATACCGAAACCAAAACAACACAATACGCGTGTATTATTATCAAAAAGGAGGAAGAAAAAGAAAGTGACAGAAATAGAGAGACGAAATTCGTTTGCTCGTTCGTTCTATATTTCCGTTACATTCTTCCGTTCGGCGGACTTTTTTTCTATTCACTTTTCTCGCCAAAGCTAACATTAAAAATTGTGCTTCAAAAAAATAAGTTTTTTGCTAAAAAAATATATTTAAATCTGATTTTATCAAAATCGTCTAATGAGTTTAATCAAATATAGTCCGTAAATACCCAAACAATATTAAGGGTCATATAAAAAAAATGGAACTAAAGAAAGCGCAAAATCTGCCTAATTTTTAAAAATTGATATATCATATTTTTCTCAAATTCCGTAAGTATTTGAAGAAACCTACCGGTAAGGTTAGTGTTGGGAATTTAAAGTTTAAAAATACCGATTAAAGACAAAATATGAAATCCGGGGGGGGGGGCAGAAAAACGTTTGTCGTGGTCTGGCGGATCCAGGTTTATATAAACTCTTTATGTACACAAACAATACATATTCGGAATCAATATCACTTTTAGTTTCAAATAATGAACAACAAAAAAATACAAAAATACCATTAAGATTTTACTCAATAAATATCCATAATAATTTTTTTGTCGCCAACCCCTATACTTTCTTGGGGTCGGGCAGCTACAAAGACCATTTTCTTTTCGAAACAGATTCGTTACTGTCAGACAGACACTCAAATATATAACGATTTTTGGTTTTACCTACTGACGCAAAGAATACTACTGACGCTTATATGGAGAAAACTGTTTGCCAGACGGTTTAGTTGGAGCATTTAACAGATAATTGTCTCCCCAGTTGCTTTTGCGCGATAACTCTACAGAACTCCCAAATATAAACTGCCATCAATAAGTTATAAAAGGAGGTCGCTGACAAGCCACTCGGATTTTAGTTCAAGATTTGAAAAATCCCCAACAACTGACATAAACTTTGGTCCTTCTAATTTACAGATAGTATCGTCTTGTTTTATTGCTCCCGCCCCCCCACTCCGCCCGCCAAGACTCGTGTATTATTTTGAAGTAATATCATCTGCTCCGAGTCTGCATTGTTCTTTCCCTGTTGGAAATATTTTATGTTTTAAGATATCTTGCTTATCTCGTTTACCATTGTTAACATATCCTTTTTCCTTTTGTCACGCTTGAATGGCGGCAATGACGCCGTATCCTTACATTAGGCTTTATCTATTCATGGGATGTCCTGTCCACTCTTGCTCCGGTGTTGTTCCTGGGAGGAATTAACGCCAGATAAAAGAAATGCTTCATATGTTGTTTTAAATCTTTCACGGGTGCATTCTTTAAGACTTGTTTTCAATTGTGAAACCGTAATTATTTTTTATAAATTACGGTACAAATATTTTGAGTTATAAATCTGATAAGAAATTTGAATAAAGTCTAATAACCGATTTTTTTTAAAGAAGTCAGAAACTTTTTGTAAATTGGTTTACGCAGCACCATTTGTTACTAAACAGTAGGACCTATAGATAGAGTGAAAGTATAAGCATACTTGAACGGTTTTTACCCGTCTTCGTATTGGTCACTCCGTACTAACGCATGGATTTCTGATGGGAAGCGGGGACCCACCTCAATGAGAGCTCTATAAGGAAACCATTACGGTAAGACATAGGCTATATTGCTCGATTGTGTTGGTTTCAAAATATGAGGTGTAGATATAAATTGCGCAAATGTTTCGGCTATAATCAGACTTTAGATTTCCTTCGTCGTCTTCATTTTTTTAAATGCAATTTAAAATTTAAGGATATAATATTATTGTAAGGCTTTTTTACAGCTCTGAAACTAATTGTTTATTTGATTGTTTTCTTTGGTAATTAGTTTTAAGTATGTTTTATATTTCTTTATTTTGTTATTATTGCAAGGCCCATTGACAGTCCTACAATAAACTAAGTTGTGTGTTTGTTTTAAGGTATATTGTTGTTAACCAGTTTTAGATATATTTTTTATACTTGTTATTGTATTTTGTAAGTGTTTATGTATTTATTTTTGTTTTTTTTAATTATAGTTTTAAAATAATTTTCTTTTGGTGATAACCTTTAAAGATTTTCTTCTGGAAGAATACTTATCTGAATAAAAAACAATACACGATTCGTTATCATAGAAAAAAAATTTCATAAATCTAGGTCGTTAAATGTCTCTAAAACGTAATTTTTGCGTAAAAGTGTGTGTGTGTGTGTGTGTGTGTGTGTGTGTGTGTGTGTGTGTGTGTGTGTGTGTGTGTGTGTGTGTGTGTGTGTGTGTGTGTGTGTGTGTGTGTGTGTGTGTGTGTGTGTGTGTGTGTGTGTGTGTGTGTGTGTGTGTGTGTGTGTGTGCGTGCGTGCGTGTGCGTGCGTGCGTGCGTGTGTGTGTGCGTGCGTGCGTGTGTGTGTGTGTCCATCTTGAAACTTTTTTTGTATCTTTAACATTTCAAAATGTGTTGATTTATTATGAGAATAACGCTTAAAATTTAACAAATTTCTAATTTATTAAAAATAAACAAATTATGATCTGCAACTAAACAGTAAATAAAAAAATAAACCATTACGCTAGTGATGTTTTTTGTCGACTGATATTCAACTGGAGTTCGCAACCACAATTTTAGCACTTTCAATTACGGAAAGTCAGAAAGTTTGTTCAGCGATTACACATAATTTATTTATTATTTAGGTAAGTTTTATAGTCTTGTGAATGGAGTGTATCAGTGCAGCTTCAAGTTTTTTTGCATGTGAGTACGAAATAGTGTACGACAGTGAGTCAGTCAGTACTACAGACGATACGACATGAATGCACTTCTTGTATAAACACTCAAAACTACGCTATTTCCAAACAGAAATTCGTCCACCGTGATGGTTAATAATTGGATATGTGTTCGATAAGCGAGGGGCTGTTTAATAAGACAATGATTGCCTGTGTGTAGGAGTCAAGGCGAAACAAGGAATGGTAAAGGACACTATGTAAATGAGAAACAGAGAAAGGAAAGGGTTAATCGAGAAGAGAATGGGTGGAGCCTGAGATACTCCCTTACAGCGCCTGTGTATGCAAATTGGACCAATAGAGACAGAGCTAACTCAACCCCTCTAGCTCTGTTTTAACCTGTCTCTCCCGAAAACCCCAGTTTAGGAAATTCCATCGCTCCCTCCCGCATCCCTCGGGACCTCGCTATTTATTCCCATATAATGCACTGAAAAGATCTCTTCCTTTATTTCTTATTCTTGCCAATTTTCTTTTCAGGGAAAAAATATCGAACGGCTAAACACAATCCAAGATTATTTCGGGTATGTGAAATTTCGGGGGCAATTATTTAGCTCCAGGTGTCTGCCGTGATATGTCTGAGCGTTATTCTGCGTGCCTGCGGCCTCGGTTATCTAGGAATAACGCTTTCAGCGAGAAGCATTAGGGTTCGATATAAAGGATACTTAAAATTTTCGTTTTGGCTCTTAAAAAGAATGTAAAAAACATTTTCTTATAAAGACGTCTAAACGTTGAAGATCCAGGAAAAATATTACGAAATTTATTTTACTTGTTTAAAAATGGTTGTAGTACGAATGTTTAGAAAGTGCTGTTTAACTGTTTACTTTTCAAACTGACATACAAGTATCACAAAATCGATTTGAGGTATGAAGACAAATATATTTGTAGACAAGTTAAAGTTTCAGTGAATTTAACGTCCTTGGTAAAGATTATAAGTTTCGTACACAAAATTTACGTTCAAGAGAACAGACAATTTTGTTTATCGTCTAGCTGAACGTGAAAATAAAAAAGTAGCAACCAGCTTATCCTGGACAATTAAAGAAAATTGTCTCCAGCATTGCAGATTCCAAACAAAATTGTTCGGATTCTAAAGTTCTATCTTATATAGATGTTTTTCAGTACACTTTATTTTGAAATTGCTGTATGAAAACGAATATTTAACGCATGGTTTTAAATTCGGAAAAAAAATTTGGACCCGCAGTGGTAGTTTATCAAACTTAATAATGATCTAAGTTTCTTTGTGCGTCCGAACACGAGCATCAATTTTTGCGATTGTTAAGTGATTTTTGTATCAATAAATCACATTTTTTTGTAGAATGTTGTTTAAATTCCGTTAAACAACTTTAGATTTATTTTGTTTCTAAAGAACTTTGAGCTTAATAACATTTCTGTCAAATTTTTATGGTCGATTCGTCCTTCTCTTGATAGTGTAATAAAATATGTTCTTATTCTCGAGTTCCTTCTTTGTCTTTCTTCGGCTGATTTTTCTTGTCTCCTTTTATTTTTTTTACTTTCGTCACATTCTTAACTGTTCCATCTTCTTCTGACATCAGTTTATAATTCTGTAATACCTACAATATACGTTGGAAAGTTATGTATAAATTTACTTGAAATTACAGTAAAAAAGTCTCCTAATCTAAATATCTGAAATTTTATTAAAACCGTTATTGCTGGTTTTGAGAAATCTACTACTATTTCTCTTGTATTATTAGTATTTAAAAAAATCGAAAGTACATTAAACTCAGTTATCAATCTTATTAACAACTTACCCCTATTTAAGAAATAATATAGTTACCAGTATTTTAGAAAGAATTTGTAATGAATTTCGTTTACCAATTTCATTACTAAGTTACTATTAGTTAACGACGGCTTATCGAATTCGGTTATCAAGTAATCATTCTTTTACGATACATTTACCAATTGCATTGCCTAATTACCATTCTTCAATGTTGAATTTACCATTTTCAATATTTAGTCACCATTTTTTGTTATTGAATCTATCAATTTCATTGCTTATTTACCATTATTTGGTGTTGATCTTACCCATTTCACTATTTAGTTACCATTATTTGATATTAAATTTACATATTTCATTATTTAATTATTACTTTTTACATTGAATTTACCAGTATCACTACTTAGTTACCATTCACTGATGTTGAATTTATCTATTTCAGTAAAAATTTCCCATTCTTTGACAATGAATTTAGTAATTTATTTTCGTTAGATGTCTTAATGACAAATTACTAAATTTATTAAGCCCTATTTACCATTTTTTTTTTTTTGACAATGATTGCATATCATTAACCTACATCAGATTTACAATAGGCCTATTTTTTCATCGGGCCAGTTTCATGATGTTGAAATTGTATCAATTTTCAACAGTACAACACCAGTTGGATTGACCAAATCTTAAACTACGTTAAGCAACACACATCAAGCGCAACTACTTGTAGCCCAACTCCAAGTAGGCATAGAACGACCTACTAAACTACCCCTAACTGGTTTACTGCTCTTAATTTACATAATCTGCAGGACTGACAGTTGACCGACACCCCCTCGTATTATTGTCTTTCTTATGCAAATTATTTAAGGGATGCTTTTGTCTACGGCCGGTCGTTCACTTGGATCAATAATCACACTGGCCTATTGTTTTTAAACAGATGTCCTAAGCCTAGATTAGAGATAGGCAAGAACAAACAGTCATTGTTGCCTGAGGAAATTATTGGAGGGTGGGTGTGACGCTTGGGGTGTGCACTTTTAGGTTCCGTTAGCGTGTCAGAATAATATATTTGTATTGAAATTAAAATTTGATCGAAAACGTTTGTATTAATTTGACACTATAGTAAAGTGTAATTGGATAAAAGATTGTTGATGAATCACTGTTATTTTTTAGAGTTTTTTGTTAATTTTTTTTTTACACTAGGATACGAAGTGTATAAAAAGTATGGTTGTAGTGATAAAACTGTTTTTGAAACTTTTTATATATACGTTTTCAAGTTTCAAAAAATTGGTTCTTGCTAAAGTGTCTGTCCGTCGGTGTGTGTGTGTGTGTGTGTGTGTGTGTGTGTGTGTGTGTGTGTGTGTGTGTGTGTGTGTGTGTGTGTGTGTGTGTGTGTGTGTGTGTGTGTGTGTGTGTGTGTGTGTGTGTGTGTGTGTGTGTGTGTGTGTGTTTCCAAATAATTGGAGACTAAACGAATTGGCCGATTAAATTTTATATGGAGATGTAATTTTGACCACTTTTGTTCAAAACTTCCATAAACGTTAACAAAAGTATAATAAATTTTATAATCTTAAAGGGTTTTAATAAGTCTCTTATTCAGATGGAGGACATTGGCTATAGAGTGTTTCAAAAAGGAGAGACAGAATTCCAACACTTGTTCTACTACTGAAGTAATGAAAAACACACTCCCTGTGTACTTCGTAATATACTTAATTTTTTATCTAGTCGTCATCTTGTGTTTTAACTTTAAAAAAATCGAATCTTTTTAACGGTAAATGATAGCGAGTTCGAAATTTTCGGTGTTACTTAGTGTTATAAAATCCAAATTTTAGAAAAATAATCATTCTGTTTTTTTTTTTACTAATTTCGAAACCATAATATTACGTGACATTCTTAACGCCGAATATTTAATAATTTAACAAAATATGAACAACATACAAAATATTTTCCTTTTTATAATAACAAATAAAACGTTTTTTTTGAAATTTTGTCACTAGCTGTATAACGGACAAAAACACGGAGAACACATTCTTGATAATTGCCTACCAATAGCTATGTTAAATATATTTTGTAAAATTAACGGATTTCGAGACATTTGATTGTAAAACATTTTAATAGCCGCCATTTCGAAATTGGTAAGGGAAATAGGATGTTTTTTCTCAGATTTTGATCTTCATGACACTATCGTTAACCATTAAATAATTATGGTTTTTTTGTTAAAAACACAAAATAGTGCGTAGGTGTTTCCACAAACGTTTTTATTACTTTCAATACATCCTGAAATTTTTCCCGTTTCTTCGTGAAACACCCTGTATAACTATGTATAAGTACAAATTCAACGAATCAAATATTAAAACGAAAGAACATGTTCACATGTCGAAGGTTATGACTATGAAATCAGTTTGTGGAATCTGACTGACTTACTGTAACATAAAGGAGCCGTAGTTAGTTAATAGGATAGGGGCAGTTCGCTTCAACTCTGACCTATACGCAGGATCGAGTCTTGTCAATGCTGTTGATTTTCCGTGCCTTATATCGAACTTTCGTCTTCATTCAGTCTTGTGGCATAAAATAAATAAGTAAAATTACATAGGAAAAAACGTCAACACTTTTTACGAACACATTTTTAAAATTGTAAGGAAAGGTTTTCGTTAAATTTTCTTTAAAGACAAACATGATACAAGTGATAATTAAATTTATATTTAAACGTTTATCTGTAGACAACGCGTTAGGTTATGCGAACAATTTTGCAAAGTTACACAAATTGTCTTAAAATCAATTTAAATAAGAGAAGAATTTTGCGTTTGCGTTTCTTAATTTAAACGTGTTAGAAAACCAGCAACAATACATTCTGAAAATGATTCTCAAAATCAGCGATACAGTTTTGCAAAGTTACACAAATTGTCTTAAAATCGATTTAAATAAGAGAAGAATTTTGCGTTTGCGTTTCTTAATTTAAACGTGTTAGAAAACCAGCAACAATACATTCTGAAAATGATTCTCAAAATCAGCGATACAGTTTTGCAAAGTTACACAAATTGTCTTAAAATCAATTTAAATAAGAGAAGAATTTTGCGTTTGCGTTTCTTAATTTAAACGTGTTAGAAAACCAGCAACAATACATTCTGAAAATGATTCTCAAAATCAGCGATACAGTTTTGCAAAGTTACACAAATTGTCTTAAAATCAATTTAAATAAGAGAAGAATTTTGCGTTTGCGTTTCTTAATT
The DNA here is from genome assembly GCA_022606455.1 of Callitettix versicolor. Classification (NCBI taxonomy): domain Eukaryota; kingdom Metazoa; phylum Arthropoda; class Insecta; order Hemiptera; family Cercopidae; genus Callitettix; species Callitettix versicolor. Next base: position 13,163,822 of record CM040187.1, read on the forward strand.
TAAACGTGTTAGAAAACCAGCAACAATACATTCTGAAAATGATTCTCGAAATCAGCGATACAGTTTTGCAAAGTTACACAAATTGTCTTAAAATCGATTTAAATAAGAGAAGAATTTTGCGTTTGCGTTTCTTAATTTAAACGTGTTAGAAAACCAGCAACAATACATTCTGAAAATGATTCTCGAAATCAGCGATACAGTTTTGCAAAGTTACACAAATTGTCTTAAAATCGATTTAAATAAGAGAAGAATTTTGCGTTTGCGTTTCTTAATTTAAACGTGTTAGAAAACCAGCAACAATACATTCTGAAAATGATTCTCGAAATCAGCGATACAGTTTTGCAAAGTTACACAAATTGTCTTAAAATCGATTTAAATAAGAGAAGAATTTTGCGTTTGCGTTTCTTAATTTAAACGTGTTAGAAAACCAGCAACAATACATTCTGAAAATGATTCTCAAAATCAGCGATACAGTTTTGGTCGTATGCTGACCATGTCAAATAAAGTAATATAAATGGTGAAGTGTCACCTATTTTAATGGAATTTGTGAAGAAAATGTCGTTTGCCAATTTAAGGATTGACATTTAATTTAATTTAGCCCTTATAAATAAGCCTTAATATGTGAACTTAGCATATTATTTAGTTTCTCAGCACTCGTAGGCCTATAGTTCATACGAAACGTCGATTATTTTAATTAAATATTGCGATAGTTTCCCAGGTTAGTTAAATTTTATCCGCCTCTACAGTAATGTTACAGTACAGGGAAAGTCTGAGACAACTCGCCCCCTCCCCTATTCCATCGGCGCGACTTATTAACATATAAATAGACAATCTGTACTTGAATGTTAGGTTATCTGCTATGCAGAGAAAGTATTAAAAATATCTAATATTTACAAAAATTAGGTGAGCTTTGTAGTGTATAGACAAACCGTTACGTTGCGAAGTTGCACAATTTTTTTTTAAATCAATTTAAATCGGAGGAGAATTTACGTTTGCATTTCTTTAAGTTAAAGAGAAATTTTGAAGATTTTCAAAATCGGTTTTACAGTTTTTCTAATATTATGGTCGTTTCTTGACCATGCCAATTAAAATAAAATAAGTGGTTTTACCTATTTTGATGAAATTTGTGAAGAAAATTCCGTTTGCGCATTTAACATTTGATTTTTTGGTAGGGTTAGTGAAAGAACGTGTAATGATGATACACTATCCTAATAGTGGTCAGCAGCAGTCTTTTTGACGTGATGGAAACGAATTATCATAATTTTTTTGGTAGGGCCTACAAGTTTTTTTTGAAAATCTGATTCCACCGTCATTATTAGCATTAAAATTTGCACATTCTGTGTTAGAATTTGAAACTTTCAAATTACATTGAGAGAACGATACCCGTCAGTTTTATTTTCGTATTTTTAATATATAGGCCTAATTTAAAAATTTTTAAGAAATCATTTTTTGCAGATTTTAACGCTGATTAAATCATATTTTAAGACAAATTTAAGATATTAACGTTATAATTATAATTTTTTTAATTATTTTAAATGGCAGCGGTTTTGAAACTGTTCAACAGATTTAGTTTGGCATCTAATTTGTTTAAACTATTATCAAAAACGATTTTCGTGCCAAGTTCTAATCAAATAGAAAAAATTGCGAAATTGTGAACGAGTGTTATGTTATAAAGACGTGCATGTAAATAATTTTTTAAAACTCTTCAAATATTGTTTTAGTGATCAGAATCGGTGTTCAAGGACTGGGTTATAAAATCTCTAGATAAGGTACGTAACCAGTTTCAAAGAACACTAAGATTGTAAAATTAAAAGTTTTTCGTTTTTACGATTTTCTGAAATCACTTCGTGGCACGTTATACGTCGCTAACCCGTCGCCCATGCGTCGCAACGTTAAATTTACTTACAGTCAGTTGCAATATTATTTTTATACTAACAATACACTACACCGCGGTCGCTTCATCGGACAGGTACAGTAATGTATTGCCTACGCGGCGCTATTGTTTTATTTCATTTTGAAAATGAAGCCGTCCGATTGGTCGGCACCAGTGTTTTGTTCTTGCTTTGTATGATCAAGTACATAAAGACGGGGAGGGGGGAATCGCTGGACCCCATTTGAAACTAGAGTCATGAGCGGTCATTCGAGGCTATTCCCCACTTCAACGCTAACAAGAGAGGGGTATTAATGAGAAGAGGGGGGTAATGCACGGTATTCTCTCTCTCTCTCCGGCTGCTTGCATCTATTAAACGGTTTCATCACGGAAAAGAGATAGAAGAGAGAGAGAAAGAGACACGTTCCCCTCCGTGTGTTTTGCTCCCCACCACGTTTACGCCGCCTATTTTCTGTAATTAATTCCTTAGCGAGCTTTAGACAACATCCCCGGCCGACACACGGACTTGTCTAATTTAGTGTCTGTACTGACCCGGTCTACGTAACGTGTCCTCAGTCTTCAGCGTGTACAAACTGTAGTGTGACGCTTGTGCTTTTATTGCGGTTTTTAGTAGTTCTTAAGTGTGTTTCCACTCTTCGCAACGGACGATTTTACTGTCGCCGTTTCTCTCTTCAAATCTGTGTGTGTAGTCTATGTGTGTTAGTTTGTGTTGTGTGTTTTGTTTGACTCTACTTGTTTTATTGACTCAGTGATTTTTTTTTTTGGATCTAGATTCGGCCGAGAGAATAAAGTAAGTAGCCTGTTTCAAATACATACTTTCTAAATACATTCGCTTTGCGCAAAACGTTAAATTTACGTTAAAACTAACGCATCATCGTTTGAACAAAATTTATTTGGTCGATTTTAAGTTTGAGTCTGTTATATTGTTTTCTAACGGTAGGGAAATATCCTAAGAAAAAATCTCAACATTCAAACGGACTTTGATCAAAATCGTAACAAAATATTTTTCCGAAAGTATAGACGGATCTTAGGGTCTTATGACGTCTACTATTAATTTCAGAGCTATGAGTAGCCTTTTTTACCAGTAAATTCTGAAACCCTTTGAAGAAAGATGGAGGAACACTGACGTTGTAAAGTTTAAACGTTGTTTTGATTTAGGATGAAAGAAAAACATGCGCGCGTACACACACACACACACACACGTACACTGACATACATGAAAATCATGGCACGTGAATATTTATCATTATAATATTGAATTTTGAAACGTTTGAAGTAAGAACAGGCAATGTTTTTGATTGTCGGAGGAAGTGGTTGTTTACTTCTTCTATTGCGCCCCGATATTGGGGGGGGAGTTAATCCGATTCATCAATCACCGGCATCTGTTCTCATTAAATCATGACAGAAGGAAAACAGTTTAAGGATAAAGTTTAATTAATGGGGGGAATTAATTTAGGCCTACCATGGCGGTTATCTTAGCAAGAGTGATTTCGGAAAGTTTCTGATCGGGCGAAAACGCGTTATTAAAAATGTGTTACGTTCCACTCAACTGTTCGTAGCCTACATTGTATCCGAACATTAGTTAGTTTATAAATGAATTTTTGAAGTGACTAGGCTACTTCTTATCGTGTGGTATTGGTGTATGTCTTGCAGTGGTATTGGTGTATGTCTTGCAGTGGTATTGGTGTATGTCTTGCAGGAGAAAAAAAATCAGTTTTTCCGTCACGGAACGCTCTAATTTTTGTTTAGTGATTAATATAATATATCCTATTTTTGAAGTGACTAGGCTACTTCTTATCGTGTGGTATTGGTGTATGTCTTGCAGGAGAAAAAAAATCAGTTTTTCCGTCACGGAACGCTCTAATTTTTGTTTAGTGATTAATATAATATATCCTATTTTTGAAGTGACTAGGCTACTTCTTATCGTGTGGTATTGGTGTATGTCTTGCAGGAGAAAAAAAAAAATCAGTTTTTCCGTCACGGAACGCTCTAATTTTGTTTAGTGATTAATATAATATATCCTATTTTTGAAGTGACTAGGCTACTTCTTATCGTGTGGTATTGGTGTATGTCTTGCAGGAGAAAAAAAATCAGTTTTTCCGTCACGGAACGCTCTAATTTTTGTTTAGTGATTAATATAATATATCCTATTTTTGAAGTGACTAGGCTACTTCTTATCGTGTGGTATTGGTGTATGTCTTGCAGGAGAAAAAAATCAGTTTTTCCGTCACGGAACGCTCTAATTTTTGTTTAGTGATTAATATAATATATCCTATTTTTGAAGTGAAAACTTGTATGGTGGCGGTTGACAAAACATAGATATAAACGTTTGCTTTCGCGTCACGTTTGAATCCGTAATGCATACCTCACAGCGCATATTGTTCTTGTATATATGCATATTGTTCTAGTCTAAAAGTGACCACTTCTAAACAGCTGATTTCGCACAATACCTTCAATATAATTTTAACTGAGGTTGTGTTTATTGTTCTTGTTAATTTTATAAATGTGTATTTTCTAAATTTGTGTAATTAAATGGGGCCTATTTAATGTATATGACCTATACCAATTTTTGAATGCCAAAATCAAAAATATTATATTTATTATTATACTTAAGCCGTATTAAAAGTAGGGTTATAAACTGATTATTTAAGTCCCTTATATAGCCTAAGATACTCAAATTCATAGTCTGTGACAGTTTCAGTTAATTTTTAAGTTATGCACCTACTCACACGTGAAATTTAATACAAAAATAATTTTCAAGAGTTGCTATTTCCTGCATCTAAATTTTTATACAAGTAATTAAATCATAATAGTGAAAAAGTATTGTCAGGCGTGCCAATAGTAATAACTTCTGTCGGCCAGTCACGCACTGCTTACGTTTTTTTTCAAAAATAAAATGTGGTTTAACGTGCTGTTGAAAAATTATGACAAAGACAAAAATTTTACAACCTAAGTTACTGAGTAGCTCAAATTACAATATTTATGACGTATAAATATTGCATGATTGTTGTAAAATATAAGATTCACACATATTCAGCACATTTAAAGTTGAATGGAATCACGATTATTTTGCTTTAGAGACTGGTGCTCATTGTGGCTCTCAGCCTGCCCTGATTATTTGAAATAAAGATGAAAACTGCAATTATTTTACTGGACGGGCTAGTAGCTGTAGACCTCCACTGCACTCCACCACTCTTAGACCTACTTAAGAATAAATATTGGAATTCTCCACTGCCAATCGTGACCCTGGGTCCTACCGCATTTAAACAACCAAAAATTTGTATTGTTGAAAAAAGTAATTGTATACTCCAAAATAGCTTTAAATATGATAGTTTTCAACTCTATTATTTACACTCTAATTACTGTTCACTTAATTTGAAAATCTAAGCGAATTTTGAAGTAGGTAATAACCCAGGGAAAATATGTTCTTTGCAATGTTAATTAGAATGTACATTGCGAATATTAGAAATTATAATAATAATCACGACAAGCAGCTTTCTCGCTGATGTGATGAAAGCGAATTGCAAAAAATATTTTTTTCACCTAACTTTCTTCACCTTACACTTTTTCAAAATCTGATTTCATACATTAACTTTTTAAAATCATCAAATTATAGGCCTATTGAAAATAAGAAAATAAACCCTGACCGCCGTCATGATTATTTTCTCAATTTTTCGTTGACGCGATGGAAGCGAATTGCAAAAAATATTTCACCTTAAACTTTATCAAAATATTTTTCGTATACTGGCATTTTAAAATCATCAAGTTATAGACCTACTGAAAATAAGAAAAAAACCTGACCGCCGTCATGATTATTTTCTCAATTTTCGTTGACGCGATGGAAGCGAATTACAAAAAATATTTCACCTTAAACTTTATCAAAATATTTTTTCGTATACTGGCATTTTAAAATCATCAAGTTATAGACCTACTGAAAATAAGAAAAAGAACCCTGACCGCCGTCATGATTATTTTCTCAATTTTTCGTTGACGCGATGGAAGCGAATTACAAAAAATATTTCACCTTAAACTTTATCAAAATATTTTTTCGTATACTGGCATTTTAAAATCATCAAGTTATAGACCTACTGAAAATAAGAAAAAGAACCCTGACCGCCGTCATGATTATTTTCTCAATTTTTCGTTGACGCGATGGAAGCGAATTACAAAAAATATTTCACCTTAAACTTTATCAAAATATTTTTCGTATACTGGCATTTTAAAATCATCAAGTTATAGACCTACTGAAAATGCAAAAATGAGCCCTGACCGCCGTCATCATTATTTTCTCGTAATTTCTCCCTGACGTGATGAAAGCGATTTGTTAACAGTATTTGTCTACCCTAAGCTTTTCCAAAATCTGATTTCATATATTGGCATTTTAAAATAATCAAATTATAGACCTACTGAAAATGCAAAAATGAGCCCTGACCGCCGTCATAATTATTGTCTCCTAATTTCTTGGTGACGTGATGGAAGCGATTTGTTAACAGTATTTGTCTACCCTAAGCTTTTCCAAAATCTGATTTCATATATTGGCATTTTAAAATCATCAAATTATAGACCTACTGAAAATACAAAAATGAACACTGACCGCCGTCATAATTATTGTCTCCTAATTTCTTGGTGACGTGATGGAAGCGATTTGTTAACAGTATTTGTCTACCCTAAGCTTTTCCAAAATCTGATTTCATATATTGGCATTTTAAAATAATCAAATTATAGACCTACTGAAAATGCAAAAATGAACACTGACCGCCGTCATAATTATTGTCTCCTAATTTCTTGGTGACGTGATGGAAGCGATTTGTTAACAGTATTTGTCTACCCTAAGCTTTTCCAAAATCTGATTTCATATATTGGCATTTTAAAATAATCAAATTATAGACCTACTGAAAATGCAAAAATGAACACTGACCGCCGTCATAATTATTGTCTCCTAATTTCTTGGTGACGTGATGGAAGCGATTTGTTAACAGTATTTGTCTACCTAAGATTTTCAAAAATTTGATTCCATATATTGGTATTTTAAAATCATTAAATTATAGGCCTACTGAATTTTTAAAAATAGGCCTAACCCTGACCGCAATCATAATTATTTTCTTGCAATTTTAAAGTAACTTAGAAAAATTTTCAAGTAACAATTTATACAGATTTTAAAGCTGATTACGGTGGTAACATCGTATTTTTAAAAGAACGGCACTTATAAAAAGTAGTAGAATTTTTCAAGATTTAAAATTGCTGCCATTTCAAAACGGACTTTACTGAAAAAACGTGTTTGTTCAAGGAATTACGTAAATCGATTTTTGTGTCAAAAATTGTATTAAATCCGAGGAAAAATTTTGTTAAAACGTTATGTTTTATATACATATAAAACATATTGACATTCAAATATATATATATATATATATATATATATATATATATATATATATATATATATATATAATGACTCTTCAAAATCTAATGTACTTACTTCAAGATGCCGGATCTGAGTGTTACCATGATTAACGCTCCAATAGCTCATTTTTCAATAAAATATCGCTGAAAACGTCATACTGCCTTTGTCAGTATCACTCCCCCTTCAGTTATACTCGATCGCGACCGATATCGTCGTGTTATAAGTGTATCTGCTTTGAAGTAGTTTCTCTTTAAATCTGTGACAATCGTTTTTCTTAAATGTCGCAGAATTTATAAGTAAAACATCGTGGAATACGAACTGTGCTATTTGTTTTGTTTTTTTTTAGCTACAAAAAAAGTTTTTCTTTAACGTAATTTTAACACTTTCCTGTTAAATTTTAGTAGCATGTTTATTTATAAATTTGTAACGGAAAAAGTTTATTGCCCGTTTTTAAGGTAGCTTTGGCTTTGGTAGAATATATTTGTTAACCTTTCAGAACAGTACTTTAAAAATACCTTCATATGAATGTTCTTCTATTATTTAATGTCTTTGTTGTAGCTACTTGAGAAAAGTTCATTTACGTGCACAAATAATAGATTATCTAAATTAAAATAAGGTAAGTTCGTTTTTTTAAATGGAAAATTTTCAATTAATGATACTGCGAATAGCTTTGAGAAGAAGGTTGGGTATAGGCTTACCGAACGAACTCAAATCTCGCAAAATAATCTGCAAGCATTATAAAATATTATTTTCCAAATATTTTAGTTTTAAACAATTCTTGTGTCACAATGCGTTTAGAAAATGTTATAGTAGTCTAGCGTTATGTACGTACTATACAATTTCTAAATTTCAATGAATTAAATAAACTTGTGTATTTTGGCCATTGTCTTGCGTGTCTGTGTTGTGTACGAACTAAATACTGTAGGCCTACATAAGATTGCCTGTATTATCTCGGAATAGGGTCTTTAAAAATCGAACTTTCTTAAAAAATGTTTCGCTCAAATATAATCAAAAAGTAGCCAAACAAAACGCACGGTTGTATCTTCGAAGTATTCATTTCGAGAACTAGCGAAAAAGCTATAAATACGATCTAATACGAAACACCTTTGGAAGATACATACCTTAATGAAAATTTAAAAAATAGTAAAATGAACCCTGACCAGTGTCGGGTTTGTTTTCGTTTTCTCGATTTTCTTTAGTGCAATTTCTATTGGAAAATAAGTTATTAGTTGGATCACAGTCGTGGTGAGACCCACATCCTTAAAATTATCGTTGGTCTTGACCATATACGATATAAAACGGTTTCAAAATGGCGGTAATTTCAAACCTTAAAAAATTCATAACGTTTTTGTTTTGAATGATTTAAAAAAATCTCATATCACCATCGTGGTTAGCGTTCGTTACAAACTGCGCATATTGGCGTTTTGAATTTCCAAAATCCGTTTGAAAATAAGAAATTCCACTTGACGGCGGTCAGGGTTCATTTTCGTATTTTCAATACGATTTGAAAGTTTAGAACGCTATTATATGCAGATTTTAATCATACGGAAGTGAAAACAGAATTTTTAAAAATGATGATGAAATACTTTTGAAAATTTGCTTCCATCATGTGAGTGAGGCAGCTGCTTGCCGCGATTAGCCTATTAATTTTTTTATAGTTAATATGTTTTCTGTCAAATTATATGAACGAAATTTCGTGTCAAAATATTATGAACCGATTTTGAGAAAATTGACGATTTTACGGTTTTTTGTCGACAACTTCAAAAATCTATTATATTGCAAAAATTATTTAACGTGTTGAAGTTTTGTGTAATTTGTAGTACCATTTTCTTAGTCTGCCTGACTTTAATAACCTTGGACTCCTGGTATTTCATTCACTATAGGCTATATCTTAAGACTATAGTAATTTCAAAACCACAACAGTTTATAACCGCAGTAATAAGTTATAACTTTAAAAAATCTATTATTTAATGTTAGATGGTTTGAAAAATTGTTTCTGATTTTAGTTTTATATTATCTATTTCAATTTGTTAACACTGAGAGCTTTGTAGGTCTAATTGTAGTCATTTGTCTATAGTAGCCTATGTCATTATATTGCGCAATAATCGGTTTCATTAGCCGTGAATCTATTGAGACGTTATTGATTTAATTTAATTGTTGTGTAATTTAATTATTAGCATTAATATTTTAATTGACATTACGTAATATGCTATAGAAGACGCCTTAAACATAATAAGAAAATCAAAAGCAATAACATTTCACCCTAAACTTTTCACGTATGTCATCACACACAGTATTATCGGATGTGACATTTCGTCGCATATACTTGAGCCAAGGGTTTTTTAAAAAGGTCAAATCGAAGGGGCATCTCCCTTATAAAGTTGTATTGATTTTGTAACTTTTATTGATAGACTGGGTGACCTCTGTACCTGTGTCAATCAATATTTTTGCCTGGTCTTGAACTGTATGAACCATATAGCTTATACTTGACCATTTATTTTACTATTCAATATCTATTGAAAAATGAGTTATTCGAAAGGCCATCGTGGTAAGACCCAAACCCGGAACCTTGAAATGAGCGCCGATTTTGACCTCCAGATCACTTTTGATGGTCGTCGTTATATATATGACGAAAAACATAGCCTATAATAACGAGTTGCCAGTTATGACCATAACCCTGTTATTTTATATTAATTGTATTACCATTTTTACTAGAAACCCAGTTATTTAATGAAGCAATTAAAAATTCCAGAGAATACTTTTTTGAATTTAACGTCTTTTTCCAAAAAAAATCGATCATTTTCGCATTATTTGGGTTAAAAAGATTTCAAATGGCCGCCATTTAGAAAAAATTAGATAAGGTTGTTTATGTTTTTAACAATTGGTCTTTATCGTACAATTGGTCTTTATTGGTATTGGTAAGCATCGTGCACATTTCAACGTAATTAGGTTAAACCATTTTTAACCTGTTAGTAAACATTTTTAAGAGCAAAAAAAAAAATTGAGGCTAGCAAGAAAACGAGGAATGGTTCTTTATTTTAATATAAGAAAACCATTGCAGTAGTTTGTTAACTTATTTTAGGAACACCCTGTATATATTGAATGTGTGTGTTAGTATGCTGACACTCGTAATTTTGGACCGATTTAATTCACACTTAGCACGAAAATCGATTTTAGTAATAGCTCTAATAAATATCTCCAACAAATAGGCCTAAATAGCTCCAACAAAATTTCAAAACTTAACAGTTCATAACTTTTTTGTCTCATATTTTTGAAACTCTGATTTCACAATCGCAATCAGCGTTAAAAACTGCATACATTAGCGTTTTTATTTTTGAATATATGTTGAAATCAAGAAATTTCATTTAAATGTCGTAAGACTTATTTTCGTATTTTTAATGCAATATTTTAATGGCGTTTGATATGGAAATCTTTCTTAAAAAGTACGATAAACAAATAGATTTTTGAAATGCTGCTACGTCATGTAATTTTGTAATTTTGTTATATCTATCTGTTTTCAGGTTTCCTGAATATTAAAATTTTGTTGATCTATTCAACTTCTAAGAACTATTGAAATCATTTTTGTAAATTTATTATTTCAGATAAAAAATCAGCTGGTTCTCCACTTGAAACTGGCTAAACTAAACAAAATGGAATCATATGCCTGAATTAAATATGCGCGATATAATTTTGCATAAATATTTTTGTTAAGCACCGAAATACATCGATTTTTTGTCAGTTTTTGAAAAAAGTTATTAAATCTGCCAGACGATTTTTTGAATCCAAACACATTTTTTATGGTCTCAAATGTTAAGAGTAACACAAAATTCGCGGTAACACATATTTTAAGCGAAACATATGACAATATTGTACAAAATATTTAATATTTTTGAAAGAAGTGATGTATTGTTTCATTAAGCTATAGAAAGATCATGCTGAAAATTTGCAGAGATTGTGCTCATAAAACACAAACAAAATAACTTGATCAAGGATAATACACAACAGCTGTTTAACTCATACATTTTTCTGATTAATATTACAAATAATTATTACGTCAGCTCAATTATTTACAATAATATTGATTAACAAATTTAGTAACGAAATTTTATTAATAACTTTTAGAAAAAGTTGCGGGTTGCCACAATGAGGTTGTTTACAACTAGAAACCACCCTCGTGTTTTTACCCCTGATCCAAAGGGGTGAACGCTCCCCTCTACCCTTGACCTACAAGATGCACATAATGCCTATACGGGCATTGTAAGGCGTTATTTTGTTCAAACTGCTTAGGCTTACTATGGAATCAACTATTAGGTTTTGATAATATGTGAAATCATACAAACGTTTCAGTTTGTTTATGAATTAACTGTAGTTAACTAGTAAAAAAATGTCGTTTTTATATACTAACTTTTAAAAAAATTTGTGTAATAATTTAGTTTACATAAAACAAAAAGTCGCTCTACATACGAACTGTATTGTTGACGCATTCAAGAAAATATTTTTTTAAAACAATGTATTTATTTAGTAATTAAGTTTTACGGTTTTTTTTGTTTTATAGTTCCATAAAAAAGGTGTGATACAAAAAGTAGTAAACGTTTTCTCTCTTTGTTTCACCCAACTTTGGGGTACACTAAATCAATCACTTTTTAATGTTCTGTGCCCTCCTCGTAGCCCAGTATTGCTTCATTCGTGGTAAACATTTTATTAACAAATTTATTTTTACTTATTTTATTTCTAAATTTTAAAAAAATTGTTTCTCATAATTTCTGTATATCTGTGTACACAGCTAGAGACTGAACAAAATGACTTGTTTCGACGAAATTTTGTATATTGGTCTCGTTTTTTCATGTATGTGGATGGCAACTATTTTTTCTCAAAATCAGCTTTTTTAGTGCCCAAACAAAACTTAAAAATACAGTTAAAATACACGTGTGTTATTGAAAGAAAAGTTGAAAATCTTTATTGTAGTTTTGATTGTTATGTAATTTTTGAAGACGTGTAGAATGGTCGAGTTTCTTGGAGGTTTGGGATATAAGATATTCGATAAGAGTGGTTATTTACTAAATACAATAAGGAATTATGCATACTTGCAAAAGTAAATTTGCAATTATCGTCCCTATGTCTTTATAGAATTTTTGAATTTGTTTTGGGTTCTTGAAATGCTTGTTTAAATATATATTAATATATTTACAAGTTTATGAAAATTTTACCAAAAATCTTCTATTTGTATTATTTACACATTGTATATTAACACATGTATATTATACTGTCAATTATTGGAACGATTTGAAAAAAACTAATACAAATTATTCAGTACGAATATTTAAATACTTTACTGTTTGTTATAAAATTAGAGTAGAAGATACGGTGCACGTTTCATGACTCGTTACAACGCTGCACGTGAAACCATAACGCTGTTACAACGTCCGTAAAATTTGTAATAACAAAACTAATAAATATCAGTGATTCTGTAATGAAATATAACATTCATTAGTGCATAATGACACCGTGGCTCCTTGAAACACTAAGGGAAGAATAGAAGATATTCTATCTCGGAATGTTGAAGGGGTGGGTAGAGTAGGGGGATGGCGGTAGTAATGTTACTGCCCTAACCTGTGTAGTGTCACAGTAGAAGCCCCTACCTTGAAGCAATTTCGTAAATTGTACAACTCTAAAGAGAAGTTAAAACTTTATTAAAAAGCGGAATTTTTTTTAAATGTATTTTTTTTATTGTTTTGTAAAGTGTTAATATTATTTGAGTATCAAAAACGTTATTTTTTCTTATTTGGTTTTTTGTCTTGAATGAAAACAAGAATATAAAAATGTTTCATTTTAAAGTCTAGAAAGAGTATAAATTATTTACAGAGTAAAGAAATTGAGATTTACTGTTTTTGGTTCTCACTATAGGCCAGTCTAAAGGTTATAGTGGCAAAGATCGTTTTGATTGATCTGTTTCCAAGTCCACTGAGTTGAAGAAAGTGATTTTTAGTTGTATGTCTTTCAGAAAACTAAACAAGCTGACCGATGCTTATTACATTTAGCGTATTGGTCTGATTAGACAATTAACAGGAACAATGTTTTAATTTTTTCGTCGAAAACTCTGAAAAATCAGATTTTACTCAAATTCGTGAACTGATTTCTCAAAAAATCCACTTAGCTATCGGGAAAAAATTATACATCGGCATGATTTTTGAAAATTAGTTCATTAGTTTTCTTCAAATTTTAGTAATATTAAAATTTTTTTACAATTTACCAATCCTAGTACACTGATTTGAGGAACAAGTATTTATACAAAAACAAAATCTTAAGTTTGAAAAATTAGGCTGATCTTGTCAGTAGCTAACGAAACAAATTTTTTGCAGGAAGTTAAATTTAAAAGTTTTCTGTAATAATTTGTCGCTTTTTATTTCTTAGGCAAAACAAAATAATCTATAGAAAATTATACAGAAGGATTTGAAAATTTTTAATTGCTTCATACAATATATCAGCTGATGTCAATCAAAAAAATTTTGATAGGTAACTCACATGTGCTATTTAAGTTTTACAAAAAAAGGAGTCCGTAATTTTGAAATTTCAACTCATTGTGTTTTATAAATGTTTCACATTACCAAACGTGTACATTGAATCTATGCATTTGTCTTCGTATTTGTCTGTGTGTCTTCTATCGTTTGTAAAGGCTAGTCTACACTGAAACGCAGCTAAGCTATTTATAAATCAGTGAGAGAAATATGACTGATATATCAGTACCTAAAAATTAATTGTAGTGAATAAATTATAATTTATACAATTTTAAATGTTCTTAATCCAATCTAAGATTTTTTTAGTTAAAAATATGTTGTGATGAACGTAATTTTTGAAAAGTATCAATAAATCTAGGTAGGCTTTTAAATTATTACCTAAAAAGAGAAAATAGGTAAGGGTTAATAGAAAATTTAAAAAAAATATACAAAGAGCATTATAAGAAAGAGCTACTCTCCTTGAAAAATATATTACTCATAAAATTGTTTTATATCTACGTCTATATAAAGACAAAATAGAAATGTGTGTCACTTGATTTTATTTGGGGGGGAATTTAAAATACAGAATTTACAGTATTTTTTGTTATGTTTGGTGCACACGTATAAGGCAATAGATGAAAGATTATAGATTCGTAACGATCTCAAAAGACTAGTACAATAAATCAAATTATAAGGGTTAGTTTTGCCGTGTGGTCATCGAATATCATAGGTAGTTTTCTCATCAGGCAATCGCAACCAGCTACGGCCCTAAGTAGCTTCAGCATCTTTTATTTGTTTTTGGAGTGCTAGTGAAAACGGAATGACAAAATAAGGGAGTTGACATGATTAGGGATGCAAGGAGTGGCAGGGCGGGGGAGGGTGGCGGAGGGTAGCACACCCCCACTTCTAGCTGACACTAAACTACGCAATCGCGTACTCATTACTCCGTACATGCGCCTGAACATTAATTAAGGAAATGCTCCCTCCCACTCCTTCAGCTTTCCATGCAAATACGTTGCCGCCGCTCAGATACCAGTTGTTCGCCGTACAGTGGACTACGTAAGGGTGGTGTGCTTATCTGGGTAGGCATAGGTCGTGATTAATTAATCAGTCATAGTATTTAATTAGTGTAGCCTTTAATAGTATAAAAACGTAATAACTGATCGATAAACGTTTGTATTTTTTTATAAAATCTTAATCCTTTTTTTAGTTTTTTGATCTGTATTAATTTTTACGGCTCTTAAGACATAATATTTAAAGTAACATTTTTTTAGTAGAAAGGGCCACTGACTAAACAGTTTATTAGATACGAAATCTGCAAATACTTGATATTTTTTTGTAAAAGAGTTAGGTTACATTGATAGGTAACACTGACCATGTGAGTGGACCTCAGCATAGTGCGTGTCCGATAAAGTGCGTGTGTGCAACTGAGTGTGTAAGAAGGGGGGTACTAAACTCTCTCCCTTGCTCTCTCTCTCTCTCTCTCTCCGACTAACGTCTACGTACACTGGACAATGGACAGGGAATACGACAAGTGAAACTTTAGGGTTAAGTCTTATTTAGTCGTAAAAGTTTAGGTCTGTTTTGTTAAGGTTGTGCGCTACTTAAATTGTTTGATTTAAAAATTTTTTATATATTACAATTCTTACTTAATTTCCGGTTTTCGTTCGCTTAACAATTTTAGTTTTTTTTAATACCGTTAAGTATATTTGAAATTAATCATTTCATATTCTATGTAAATCAGTTTTATTAGTATACAATTTCGAATATAAAACTTGCTTTTAATTTACAAAAGTAAGTGTAAGACGTAATTATAGTTAAAGTATAACTATAACTAGTCACTTATAACTAGTCACATAACTATAACTAGTCACTATAATAATAAAAAAAATTGTTAAAATTATCGTTGAAACAATGGGGTTACAGAATCTTAAACTCTTTATTTTCAAAACTAGTAGGATGCACAAAATCTCTATTTATGCTACTTCAGGAATTCTTTTACCAGCTGATTGTTTTAGCAGTGTTAAATACTTTATATTGTTTTTTCTTTTGTTATGTTAAACGTTTGCGATTGAAAAGAACAGATGTCGAGATTTTAATGGATATATTAGTTGTTATATCTTCTGTGTTGAACAAATAATTTAGACTTTAAGATCTGTCTGTCTCAACGTTACTCGATATTAAAAGAATTAATCGATTTTAATAAATTTTAGCATGTCTAAGTCTAATTTGCACGTATCTTAGAACCACTTTTTAAATTTAATTTATTAAGAAAAAGATTGCTCTGTTTTGTCCAAAAAACCTTAACACCTAATTGTTTATACTCGGTTTGACGATTTTTAACAAACTTTTTTCTCATAGTCGGTAAATACAAAAACAAAACATTGCTTCTTCCTCGAGTAATCTGGTTAGAAAAACAGAAAAAAAATATCACTGTTCCAAATTCTGCTCCAATTTCCTTTCGTATAGATAGCAAAAAATATCACTTTTTTCTTCGAGGAGAAAATATCACCACCGTCTAATTGAGGAAAAAGTAGACTGATTTTCCGATTTCTATATCCTTTTCAAATTTTTCGGGAAAAGAATTCAGTGTGAAAAAGTTTTATATTATTTTTACACATTTTATTTTGTATGTATTTTCGTATGTATTTAATATTACTTTTTCGGAAAAATGTCAACTTTGCTAATTAACTTGTGCAATACAAGTAACAATAATATTTTTACAATCATTCTAGTTTTTTTTAAAAAGTAGAGTATTAACAAGTAGTGGTTTTAATGTCAAATACTTTTTATCTCAAGTGAATGTGTTTTTAGTTTTTTTATTGAATTAATAGAACTTTACCGTCCTATAATTTCGGAGCAACTCGCTACTATTCGCCTGAGTTTCTTGTTCGTATGACACTCAACATAAATAAATTAGATGACTCTTACAACTTTGAAATATATATTTTTTTTATTTTGTTGCACTAACTCGAATGATTTCCATTGTTATTTAATATTTTAGTGAACAATTAAAAAACATAAATTTTTTGAGTCGCATTTTCGGTTTTTTTGTCGTTATCTCTCAACTGGAATTTCTGTGAACTATTTATACACAATTTATTGGAGTTTTTCGAGGTTAAGTGTAAAATTTTTTTAATAAAAATCGTTGTAGCTGTTTTATTTTAAGGAAATTATTTTTTTTAGCAACTACTTTTAATAAAAATAAATGATATGATTTAATACTCATTCTTAGTTCCAAAGTAAATTCTGCTATGTACGTATAATTACATTTTATATGATAAATTTAGTAATCTAATGTAGACCTGATAGATTTAGTTATATAGAAAAAAATATGTAGAAATTATTCAATATTACAGTTTTATTAAAATGAAAAGTTATGTTTCTTTTATACTCGACAAGATTGATAATGTTGCAAACATAACATAATTTTTTTTTAATTCAGTTATTTCTCGAAAAATTACGATTTGACAACTATTACTATTGACAAACACCCCAGTACAGAATCAGCATAATTTTTCTAAAACGGTTTATTGATTTTGCTCTTGTATGAAAAATTATTACTTGTTGACTGCATTGTACATGTTTTCTATCTAAGATGGCCAAACGTGTTTGTCTGTCTTCGCATCTCAGTCGATAAAGTCGAAAAAGTCGTAGATTCGAGCCTTGTCGGCTGCATTAATTAACGCTGATTTTACCGTCTTAAACAGCATTCAAAATCTTCATATAAATCATTTTACTTTCAAAACGCATTAAAAATACGAAAATGAACCCTGACCGGCATTAAATTTAATATCTTACTTTCAAAATTGATTTCAAAATGACAATTTATTCAATCTTTAACGCTGACTACGGTGGTGAAATAAATATTTTAAAAAATATTTAAAAAAAAGTTATTACTGTTAAAGATTTGAAATGACCGCCATTTTGAAACTGTTAAACGAATTTCACTGGACAACAAGCCTGTTCGAGTTATTACCAAAACATACTGTTCACCACGTTTGAATCAAATTGGACTAAAATTGCGAACGTGAGCGTTATAAAACACCTACACAAATTTTAACAACCCCTAAGAAAGTAATCTAGAAATGATTGGCGTTCCGAGTCTGGGTTTTACCGTGATGGCTACTCTAATAATTCATTTGTAATGGAAATTCGCTAAAAACGGGTTGCGGTTTTGCCATTCCAGCACGATTTTGAAGGGAGTATTTATTAACTTTTAACAATTTTTTGTTCGGAAAAATCTTAGAAAAACGTTTTTTGAAAAATTAGTAAATGATTCTGAGGTACTTGTAGGCTCTATACTACAGCTAGTCCTACGTATCGATTTCTTCAAAATCTCCAGCGATGTGCACAAACACTTAGGCAGTCAGAAACCTCTTGGATGTTTGACTTCCATCTATCCAACTGAAAACGGATCTAGAGCCTACCTGTCGAAAATTTAAAATAGTTTTGTTTACTTTCTTTTTACTCTTTTCATTTTACTTACTTCATATTTCTTATAGAAAAGTAAAAACATAGAACTAAAATAAGCTTTAGTTTATATGGTTTTAGTTATTCGAAAATTTATAATTTGTTTTTGCAAACTCACCCTCCAATTAAAAGCAAGCACTCATCAGTCACGTGACATGAAGTTATTCGGAGTAACCCGTAACGTATTTTCCTCAGATCGATGTTTAGGTCGATTCGAAGAACCGAACGTTGATTGGTGCCCGGTGAGGGTACGGCTGCACCTGTGGACAAAAAGGTCAATTTGAATTGCGAATTGTCTAGAACTGCCCCAACTTGTATCCAATTTTAAATTGAAATTTGTGCCCGGCCTTGGTACGGCTTGAATATTTCTAAACGTTTAACCTCGTCGGTTGTAAATTGTATGCATTGACAAAGGGTCTTGCTGTCCTCTAGCTACTTTAAATTGTTCGGATTGATTTCAGAACTTATAAATAAAAGATTCACTTTGGAAATAAATTTAATTGTAAGCGCTGTTTCAACCTGCCGCTCTTTTAAAGCTTCCCAAATATAATAAGTTTTTTTTAGAAATACTTTTGTTTTAGTTATGTTTCTTCTGAAATTTATTGAATTATGCAATTCTTTTTCATAACTTTTCTTTTACTTAAAAATTCGTTTCGAATAATAAACTTTGCACGCAGCTGTCTCGCTGACGCGTTGGAGTGAATTTCCAAAAATAATTTATCTTGCCATTTTTTTGAAACATACATTCGATGTTAAAATACGTATGAATTGGAATTTTATCATGCAAATTACAATGAAAATACAAAAATGAACTCTGGCCACAGTAGAATTTAATTTCTCAATTTCAACTGATTTTCTAAATTCAGAATTTGCATTTTTTAACGCTGATTAATATGGTGTAATAGAATTCAGAAAAAATAAGGCAAAAGGGGGAGAATTTTTAATAGTATAATCTTCATACACAGTACGAATCAAAACTAAACGGCAGTCTTTCAGGAGATGATTCTGTACGTTAAAAATATGGAAACATTTCTGTACAAATATATGTCCAAAAACGATTCATTTTTCCACGCCATTTTATTTTTTACCTTTATCAAATGTTTTATAGTATAGATTCGGTCAGTAAAATTCAAACTTAGCATGCTGATTGAGGCTTAATTAGTTATCGTATATTGCAAAGTATATGATTTTGTGGCGTGATCAAAAGTTCATCCATAGTTTTGTAAGTCAAACTAACCTACATCATTCGCAGTGCCTGGGGTTGAACTATCCTTTTCTCTAGTAAATAATCTTAACCTACATCATTCGATAGGAAATTAGAAGTGCTACAGGTAAGGTATCCGTGACATTTGTCAATAAAATTTACCTTTATTTATTTAAAAATTTTAACGTCCGCCATTTTGAAATGGGTTAATGTTATTTGATCAAACCTCTCTAAAGATACAAAATATTTTATTAAAAAACAAAATGTTGGCTAGTGGGAAAATAAAGTTTTTTTGGACATATTTATAATTTTTTTTTTTATTTGTAAGTATAGAATCAGCTAAGGAGATTGCGATAGTTTTGATTCATCCTGTATAACCAAGTAAGGGGCTTAGCTAGGTTACGGCTATTTTAAAACTATAGTATATTGACTTTTAGAAAAGTATATCAAGCAAGCTACACAATTAGGAAACATAATTAAAACAGTGTAAATTGTTTTTTAGTTTACAGAAATAAAAATGTTTTGAAAATATGAAAATTAACTTTGTTTTTTTGTCAAGTTTATTTCTGAATTTACAAAAAAATTTATGATGGCCAGTCGTATTTTCTTTTTAAAAAGTGTAAGCTAAAAAATTAAGATTTTAATGGTGCCCATTTTGAAACGATTGAACGGATTTTGTTGGCTAATGAGCAAAGCTTTCATCGAAAGAATTTTTGCTACTGTATCAACAGCTTACACAATTTATATATATATATATATATATTTAACGCTTCAAAACGAGTTAAAGGAATCAGGATCGGTGCACATATTATAACCCGCATCTGGGTTGCAAAATGATTTACTACTGCAAATTCACTTGTTATCAGAATGTGTTATTTTTATTGGCTGGTTTTTGCCGCTTAACAGATTTTTTAACTTTTATTGTGTGTTTTACGAGATTATCTCTTGTAAGTACTGCCGTATGAGGAGTAATTCAAATCCTGTTTGCAATAATTAAAGAGAGATAGAGAGAGAGAGAGAGAGAGAGAGAGAGAGAGAGAGAGAGAGAGAGAGAGAGAGAATAGAATTAAAAATAATAATTCATTACTATTAGACCGCGTGGCCACCAAATGCGGAGCGGAGTTGCGCTGAGCGGAGCTGACTATGCATTCAAACGCCCACCTATTGTGTTTAATGTAAGTGCGGTCACTGAAAGCGGAGCGGAGCGCTGCAATGCCGCTTGACTCCGCTCAGTTTTGTTTCGCTTTCAATGGCCGCACTTACATTTAAAACATTATGTTAGGTTTTCAATGCGTAGTCCGCTCCGCTTTGGTGGCCACTCGGCCTTACAGTGTCTGTTAATCATTTCTCTTTATAAAACCAGTTTTTAAAATAAATAACCAATAGGCAATGTAATATTGAAAATAAATTTTCAAAATTGCTTCCACCGGTTTTGCGTTTATTTGCGGACACGCACTATTGCCATAAATCGATGGTATAATTTTTGTTGTCTTTTTTCTGGAAAAAAAACAGATCCCGCACACTGGCCTCAAAAACCGATGAAAAATGCCGGTAAAGCCATAATCGAACAGAATCAAGACTGAAAACTTCGCCACGGACGATTTTTGGGAGATTATTTTATGGAGGAATGGGATGGATTCCCAAACAAGGTAAGGTTATTGTTTCCTTAAATACTTGTTCTTCGAGACGTTTGTTGTAGATGCTTTAGTGTTAGTAAAAGCTATCGAACGGTAGACGTAACAGTCAGGGCATTTCAATGTTAAACTGCCGATTAAACTACTGCGCATCGATTTTGATTTTGAAATAATAAGTACAAATTGTTATATTTTGTTTTTTTGCAAACATTTTTTGAAAAAATTTGGTTATGTGAAGATTTATGCCTTAAGTCAGTGTTGCACATTTAAAAAACGTAGGCCTACACTTATGGAACTCGGGGAGTTACCGACAGAAGAGACGCTTTTGTTAATATCTTTCCCCGCAGGGGTGCAGACTAGCTGCACCTATTGAGAGGATTTAGACGTCTCTTGTGGTACTCGAGTCTTAACACACACTTACACTTATAACTACATTTACGACTTTAACACTTTACACTCACACTTACATTTAGGGAGGCGATAATAGCCTCAATGTTTTCGCTTAAAATAAAAATATATATATATATATATATAATATATATATATATATATATATATATATATATATATATATATATATATATATATATATATTATATCTTTGCTGAATATATAATTAGTGTGAAGATATCTTTAAGAATATCTTATTTTGTTTAAGCGAATAAATACGTGAACCTAGCTTAGATATTATTTACTGTAGTTATAGTAAAAGATTAGTTGTTTTATATTCATAACGATCATCTGATTTCATTGAACAGCTGATTGGCTGTATAATAAGTTTCAGGTTATGCTGTTATAAATGGTTACAACGTGTAGGAAGAAAAAGAAATAGACAGAAATAGAGTTGATATTCGTTTGGTCGTTTTCGTTTCATATTTCCGTTACGTTCTTCCGTTCGGCGGATTTTTTCTATTCACTCCTCTCGCCATTACCGCTAACATTTAAAGCCTCGCTTCAGTGAGTGGAATTCACAGTTTGTGAATGAATCAGATGTTAACTAAGAATTAATCACGTTTTGTATGTAATTCTTCGTGTATTATCACATTTTGTGCAAAACACAATTGTCTGTTTCCCAGTATTTTTGTCTAACGTTTTTGTACAGTTTGTTAAATTCGTTGATGCATTTCGCTTGAACTCCTTCATAAGAACGATCAAGAAGAGTGTTTGCGTATTTGGTTAAAACAGTTTAAAAATGATTCTGACTCAGGTTGCAGTTTGTAACGGTCAGCTAGCACAGCTGTGTCGGCTGGCGTGCGTTTAATTGCTGGTTTTATGTATTTATTCAAGTTTTAGATTTTATTTAATCACGGTTCCGAACTTAACTGAGCAACAGAAAGAATCGTGGCGAAGTGCGGCTCCCCCTCGGTGAGGGAGGGTGATATCGATCGTCGGGGCTGAAGAATGACTAATGAAACTGGTCGAAACCATGTGCTCGTACACGCCGTATCGTAGAAGGTCGTTCGGTTCTGTTTACATCTGGAGCTGCTGAACGGCGATTTGTTGGGAAACACGTTTAAAATGAAATTTTGTTCACGCCATTTGTTAGTAGCGTTCGGTCTCCAGTTCAACTATGTTTATCACCGAATTAGAGCCATTATGTTACGACCCTGACCCGGGAGCTTGTAATAAGCGTCTATGCTGCCCTTTAGATCACCTTTTTATGGTCGTTAAAGTTTTATAGAAATACCTGACTGTAGTCTTGTGATTCGAAAAGTTAAAATGCTATATGTGCAGATTTTAATGCTGATTATGTTGGGGAAATTAGATATTCAAAACGATTAAAACACAAAAAAGATAATTCTTTGAAAATTTGCTTCCATCAGGTCTACGAGACATTATTTTTACTGTACTGTATTATTTTTATTATTTATTTTATTATTTTTTTATTGTTTATTGTTATTTTATTGTTTTATTGTTTATTGTTTATTTTATTGTTATTATTATTTATTTTGTTATTATTTATTTTTATTATATTTACTTCCTAAACTATACGAAGTACGGACAAGAAATATAGCGATCGTTAATAACTTAAATAGAACGTAAAAGTTTTTATTGACATTTCCATACTCAGTCATTTTGAATTCTAAGTAATCGCCGCACATTTGTGGTTGACGTGATGGAAGCAAACTGCCAAAAATTAAACGAAAGCAATATTTTCTTTACTTTACGTTTTTTTTTATAAACAGCGTTAAAATTGTCATACATTAACGTTTAAGTAGAATTATTGATAAGGCCGAGTGGCCGCCAAACGCGGAGCTGAGTTGCACTGAGCCACGCCACGCTTTCAAAAGTTAAGTGCGGCTGCTGAAAGCAAAGCTGACTTCGCTTGACTCGGTTCAGCTCCGGTTCGCTTTGTGTTTCGAATGTGTAGTCCGCTCCGCTCAGCGCTACTCTACTCCGCGTTTGACAGCTACAATTGATTACAAACCTTATCAATTGTAATTTGTAAGTTTAAAATGCTAAAATGTATTTGCAGTTATGCAGTTTGCTGTTTATGATAGTGGGATCAAAGTTCCAAAAGAGGTTAAATAAAAATACTTTAATGTTCTTAAATCATTTTATTTATACAAAAACGAATAAATGTCGATAGAAATAACCAGTTTGGTGACAATACATAAACACGATATTGCGGTGCAATAAAATACTAGCACACGTAACAGGAAGGAAGTAGTCAACGGCAAAGTGACGCATACACGATTAAGATGAAACACGAAACGCACCCGGCTCTCGGATAAATGAGCAAATACATTATTGAAATGACTCCGCGGGATATGCAAATACGAAACGGAGACGGAAGAATCGTAGGCTATCTGGCGAAGGAATCGTCTGTTATGAGAACATAAATACGATACCGTAGTGTTTTAACTAACGTCAGGTAGTCACGTGGTCGTAGCCAACAGTTATTTGGAATGTACGCAAACAAGGAATGTTCACGTTGGACGAAGTAATAATAGTTATTGTAATACAAGTAACGGAAATACGGCTTGCTAATATCACTAACGTAACCTCAAAGTGAACAACGTAAAGAAACAACTGTTGGCTGCAAAATATCAGCTGTTTGGTGGGAAACGTTTTGTAGGATGGTTTCTTCTACTTATAAATCAGCTGTTTCAGTGTTCAGCTGATAGTCTCGATTTTAAAATGTTAATGTTAAAATAATATTAATATTAGCGAATTTCCATTGGAATACACACACACACACACACACACACACACACACACACACACACACACACACACACACACACACACACACACACACACACACACACACACACACACACACACACACACACACACACACACACACACACACACACACACACACACACATACATACATACATACATACATACATACATACATACATACACATACATATATATATATATATATATATATATATATATATATATATATATATATATATATATATATATATATATATATGTATGTGTGTGTGTGTGTGTGTGTGTGTGTGTGTGTGAGAGAGAGAGAGAGAGAGAGAGAGAGAGAGATTTAAATATTTAAAAAAATCTCATTTCTTCGTAGACATCAACCATAAAACTGCAACAATTGGCATTCTGAATTTTGTAAAATATTTCTTTGAAATAAAGACATTTATTTTCGTATTTCCAAACTATCGATGATTTGAAAGTTTAAATCCTAATAAGTTATGTAGATTTTAATGTTTATTATGTTAAAGTACTTTTGGAAATTTGCTTCCATTACGTTAGCGAGACAACTGCGTGCTCGATTATTAGAATACTAAGGGTTCTGCCCAATGAGTTCTTTCGGTCACAAACGTCTTGCTATAATTATTTTATTTATCACAGAAAACCGAATCAGAAAACATTTGTTTCGATAACATCAGTCACAGTTTTGTTTTAAGAATTTACAGTTTTTAGTTTTATGATTCTACGGAAAATACGATTGTCGTGAAAAAATTCGATCAATTTTTTTTCCACGAGTAAATACGTATTGTTTTTACTTGGGTATGTTTGTTAATATTGCTGAAGACTAAACTAATTGTTTTTTAACAAATATTTTGCTTAAAAATCTGTTCAAGTGGTTTTGACCAAATTTTACTGAAATTCAGTTTATTACTAAATAAACGTTTGGATCCGTGAACGTTTTTAGAGGAAAAAATTAACATTTAGTCGAATGTTTCTAAGTGTTATTTTTATTTGTTTTTACTGTAACTGACCTGAAAGTTCGAAAAAACTGTAATCTTATTTTTTCGAATATAGTTCCCCAAAAACACAGCTCAAATTATAGTCATATATAAAGATACATAGAGTGTACATTTCAAGTCAGTATATGTAATTTAAAATACGAACAGAAATTTACAGTTTTTGTTTCGGTAATTGGTTTTGTGCAATATTTTTGTAATATAAAGTATGGCATTGTTAAAAAAACAAGTATAGTCCACTCATATCGCAGCGGCCAAGTAGACTGTTAGATTAGATTAATAGCTGATGAAATCGCGAGAGGAGCTTTTGTTTCGGCTGAACGCATCCGTTGCTGCCGATAATCAATCCAAGAATCAGCTTCAACAAAGAAAAGCAAAGTGTAATCATAAGTTGGGCTAACGAACTTACTTCGGCCGCCATCTCCTGCGGAATTCATCAACGGAAAGGGGACGGAAAATAATCAATAATTTTCGATATAAGAACGCGGCGCGGCTCGGCGCGGGGCAGAGGGGCGGAGGGGTGGAGGGTATTATTGTTGGCGTGGACTGATGACAAAAGCGTATCTAGTGGATTAACAAGGGATGGAACAAGCTACTGTTTCGGGGTGAAAATGCTCAAAACTAGAATTAAGCCGCCCCGTCTGGTTATTAGTGAATTGATATCGGGTTGCACGGATTGCGGTTAGCCGTTAACCGGCTGTTAGGTCTTAATCTTTTCCCGATTTGTCGGAGGGTTTCGTTTAGACTGGGTATTTTTGAATAAAGTGTTGTGTTTGCTTTTTTTTAAGTAGAACAACAAACATCGAGGGATGTTTAAAACGTGTTGTCTTTATATTTGGAGGCTTATTACGATGAGGGATGTTTTCCAACGAAACATTTTATTTACGTAACTTTCTATTATAATTTTTATTTTTAAAATGTGTTTAACTTTCTTTGTCATACTATAGGTTATTTGGGAGCCTAAAAAAATCGATTTAAAAATTTTCACAGACATGGTGTTTGTTTTAGAGTCCTTAAATGAAAAACAATTTTAAATGTTTACGTGCAAGTTGTGTACTAAATAAAGTGATCCATTTTCATGAAATTTGATAAGTAAGCGTTCTTGTTAATGTATTTTATCTATTTTAAAACCGTTTCAACCCATTTTTTAAAAAAATAACGACAATCACGGCACAGCTGTCTCGCTGACGTTATGGGATAATAAATTATCAGTTTAACCATTCAAATTAAAGTGTCAACTACTTTTTATAGATTTCGTGTGATCGCGTTTTAAAACTTTAGACTAGATTTTGCCGGGAACAAAGTTCTCCAAACAATAAAAAATCGACACATGTGGAGTTTATATTAAATAGGTATATATATTAGCATTTGAAATTGTGAAATTATATTTAAAATATGAAAATTAACCCTGACCACCGTGTTTTACGATCATTTTTTTTAACATTAAAAACTAATTTAAACATATGTTTACTTTGATTGCCATGGTAAAATTAGATTTTATTAAATTGTGAAATAAAAAATTAATCCCTTAAATAAATCCTATTAAAACCTCAAAAAATCAACCCAGTTTTTTTTAAATAGACTATCAGGAATTAATTTCTTTTTAGTAAAATTAAACAAAATTTACGCTTCGGTAGAAAAGATCCTTGATCGCCCTCTGAGTATTCTTGGAAATATAGTTACCAGTATTTTCTATTTTCTCTTTTCTATTCTATGTGTGCTTCATTTCAGCGCTTTTAAAGCCATGGAAATTTTTTATTTCACGTTCCTTGTTCCTATAAAAAAATACTGTACGTATGTGAAATAAAAATAAGTTTGCAAAGGTTTTAACAGGGTGCACTAGGGTGGGTTATAATAGGTGTCGCCACCTATGTGTGTAATATTTAAACTGCTCAGTTTTGCATAAGGGGCGGTCATCCCTACAATGTAGAGGGTAGGCAACCCATAAAGCACTGGATGGGGTAGTAGGGTGTTTTCTTTGTAATTACTGCATTAAAACATCTGCCTATCTGTTGATTTCCTCTTGTATACTTCATTCATTAAAAGCTTGCTCTTTTTGTTTTATTCACTGGCGTTTTGTGCTGTTGTTATTTTGAACTAGTTTAGCGTTTGTTTTCATTTTATTTTTTATAATTTTTTACCGTTTGCAAGGGTTTTCTCACAAACTCTCTAGCGTCTAAACCATAAGTATTTTTAAACACAATATTTTTTTATGAAAGTTATGCCGTTTTTGTGTTTTGTTCAAATGATGCTAAAATAAGTCACATTTTCTCCTATGATTTCCCCAAAAATTTCTCTAAAAATTAATTCAAATTGTATATAATAGGTGTTGAAAACATTTACAAATTATCTTGAACTATAAATTTCATTTATTAAAATTTGGTTTTATTAAACTTTAGTTATGAGTTTGTAACAGTTTTTTTTTTGTAATCCCCAAACCAATTATCCCAGGATTTTTTAAGGATATCGTGTACACTTTACTTAAGTACTTATGGACTACATTTGAGCCAAATCGTCAAACTAGGTTTTGAGGAAATTTTGAAACTTTGAGATTAGAGGAAAACATGGTTTCATGTAAAAAGTCGTCAGAATCAGTCAATTAGTTTAGTTTCTAGCCATATGTACAGATACAAAACCGATAAACATACAAAAACTTTTTTTAACTCGGGTGACCTGAAATGATACAACCGACCATATTTTTTCCACGATCGCTGAATTTTATACTTCGTTTATTCAGTAACTATAAATAAAAAAAGTTAAGTGAAGGTTGACTAAATATTTTTTATAAACACGTTTTTTGGGAATTCATGCAATTGCGCAAGGAAAACTTAACGATAAAGGCCTACTTCGAACTCTCAAAATCATATTTTTTAAACTTTTTTTAAATCACACGTACATTTATCGTTACGTAAAACAGGAAAATTCGTGATATTTCATTAGGGGTCAAGAATAAAACGTATTTGCAAATAACTGTTAAACGCATAACTCTATTATTTGACGTGAATGTTTAGAAAGTTGGTGATGTCTTCGAATAAAAACAGAAGAGATTATAATTTTAATTTCATGTTTAATAGATGTTTTGAAAAGCGTGATCTCTTTTTAATATGTCCAACTTGGTAGTCCTGCTATTGTTTGACAAGTTCTTTATGTGGTAAAGGTAAAATCTACTTCCGTTTTGATAAATTCTCAGAGCATAAGAAAACCTTCAGAATGATCTATTTCGTATTAATAATTAAGGTATTTTTGTGACCCCAAAATATCTTGATTTTTGCAAGATAAAATTAGCATATTTAAGAAGATCTACAGATCCTAGTACAGCATGTTTTCTATATTTAAACACAACCTGAAATCCTCATCAATGCTGTTCTTTTTGGGTCTTTTGCCTACTTCATACCTTATTTTCGTCTTATCCGGCAAGCTTTGAGTACATCAGGCATGCTCATGTTCTTCAAAGTCTGCTAATTTGTGTAAACTCCAGCACAAATGGACAGATATTTAATTAATAAACACATTTTTGACTTTTAAGATTGATTTTTCCACAGTGTCCATACTTTCTTTATGGATACTTCGTATTGTGAAACAAATAGTATCTAAAATTTTTAGCTGTAGGAGAAAACACAAGATCTACTTGGATGTGTATTGTTTATAGCTTTTTGCAATTAAACGTCGATCATAATTAGCCTATACGGAAGAATGTACTGGATAAAGGTGGCTTTAACTTTATTGTAATTCTTATGGTGTATGAAGTAACTGATGCTAGGGTAGCGGGCTTGTCAGAACTTGTGCACATCAATGTCATAGGTTTCGTTGATTAATGTTTTGCACGTTACCACACGGACCTACATATTGTGTTCCCTTTGACGATGTACTAGCCTCAGGAGTTGCTATCAATATCTAAGAGGCACATGCACACCAGAATCTCTTGCGGATGATTCTGTCTTTTAAACATTTTCCCAAAGATTGTGTTTTGTTCTTTGTCAAAAATCTTATATTCTAGGAACAGATATGCTGCAGTCTCTTCTTGCAGTCCATACCGAAGTGGTCTGTTGTAAGCACTTATCCTGTGCTAGTATTTTCTAAAGCACCCATGTTCTGTAACCATGTCTTTCACTTTCCTTACATTGCATCTATTAATTTTAAGTGAGCTGGATGCAATGTGTTTAGGGGTCCTTGCGTACTCATTCTTAATCCTGTTGCAGTCTTTCATCTCCTCTCACGTTCTACTAGAGTTCAAGAACCGACAGAAACTGAAATTACTCTTGTATAGCAGACCGACTGGCTAGACTTGGATCTGCGTCTGAGTTTATCGGACCTAAGCCGGCTTTAGGGATTTCTCTATCGTTGGCTAGGTCTGCCATTAATAAATAGATAACTAATCAATACCAGGTAAAATGGGATAACCTTCATAGGCATTCCCATAGTAAACGTTTCTTAAGCAAAATTCCTTTCGGAGAACTCAAAAGGACAGCAGTTGTCCTGGGCAGAACACAACTTAGGAGGATCATGATGCTCAATACAGGGCATTGAGGGTGCACATGAACGGGATAGATATGTACCATGAAGAAACCATGTATAGGTTGTGCAGAGGAAACTGCAGGTCATATAATTCATGATTGTGAGGCTCTTGCTAGTAGGATGCTAGGGGTTTTAGGCTTCTAAGACCCTAGGGATCCTCAGCAGAGAGAGTTACTCAGTGGATTACTGGAACGTATTAAGAGCACCAATCTTGTGAACTAGGTATTTTTAAGAAGTTTTAGTGTCAGTCGATCGCAGTGCCTGGGGTTGTCTCTAATCTACTCATGTAAGATTTACCATTGCCTTTAACACCGATTTCCCGTACTTGTTATTCTAACTTGAAGTAATTTACGTTAAATAAAACAACCAATCAGTGATTTCAAGCAAACGTTCTACGGATTCTTACGGCGTTCTGGACTTTAGGTCGACCCATATCCGAATACCTTGTATGGATTTTCTTAGCGTTCACAAAATTACAGTTTTGATTTCTTCTCTACCGAAAGTGTACGAGTGTGTAGGGCGGGTTTTGTTTAATGGCGGCCGCGGTCGGATTAACTGTATTTAATCGGTCGTTACGAGTTAGCTACCGTCCCGCCACCGTAGTGACTCAGCTACACTGCGGTCTAATGATCGTTTTATACTAATGTCACTAATATTAGTTAATGTGCCAGCCAAGCCACTGTGAGAACCTACAGTCATCCTTGAATTTGTTTTTAATTGCGCCCGGCAATGGATATCTTCATCGTGGCGCGGGGATGAATGGAGCGGCCTTACGGATACCAGCTGCAGCTTATAGCCATTTGTAAAATCGTAAGTCGTAATCAGAATTAAAATCTTTAAAGCATTTCGAAATTATCAGATCACATGTATTATTTCGCGAGCCAACATCCCTTTTTCAGCACATATTATTGGTACACGAATAAATTTTTAGAAAAATTTTCTAAACGGCTTCTGACATTGCAAAACGATTTTGCGCTATAACTTACTGTTTGTGAACAATTTTAACATTAAAGGCACTTTTAACTGCTATAGGCAAAACGGCATCATGGATGCGCATGCGCGGCATCACATATCAGACAATATTTTGTATATTTTACGAAGCTAACTTATTAATCACAAATAGACAATCCCACTACAAATATTTACTTAAAAGTCATTAAACTTATAGGTTATGTGGCCCTACTGAGTCCCCTATCCCTGTCCGTCGTACAAGCCGTGACAAGCATTTCGATACCAATAACATGTTTCGGACACTGTTTTTACAGATATATTTGTGATAGAACATTTGCGCTGACACTTTAAAATCCATAAAAAAAGACCACAAACTCTCGGAAAGAATAATATTTCACTTGTCATGGCTTTATAATTACGATCCAGAAACTAAGCATCAGTTAATGCCCTGGAAAAGCCCCTATTCACCAGAACTAAATCAACTAACATGTTTGTATCCATTATAGAAAATGAAATACAAAAAGTACAAGAAGATAACATTCTTACGTCAAATATCGTTTACAACGAGGTATTGTAATGAACTGTAGAAATTGCTATTAAAAAAACAATCATCTCTACTGAAATGGATATACTACAATGACTCATGACTTTGTGATTATTATTTCAAACAGATCGCTTTTCGATTTATTTTTTAAACATGTTTCCCTTCCTTCCAACTACCGCCCTCACCCCAACGGCTACTCTTATTCAAAAAGCTGTGTTTACTTAAAACTTTCATAGCGTGAAATTTCGCACGGACTTCGTGGTTATATTTAAAACCACGACCACGGTCCGATATTTTAAACTTTATTTGTACTAAAATCTGAAAATTTAAACTCAGATCCATGCACCCTTGGATATTATCGACGAGATTCTCCTGTGGAATTACCAGTCCTCCACTGGTTAAGTTAACGTTTAATCTGCTAATTTATGCAGATTTTAAAAAGGTTCTCAAAAGTTATGATTTTTTTAATGGTTTGTATCACAACGATATAAAACGGATTTTTCTTTGCGACGAACTTGCCAAAGCTTTTGACAAAATTAATTTTTATGCCAAATTTAAATCAAATCACACCGGATATATAAATGCAGGGTGTTGCCCACACTTTCCAAAAATGAAGAAAATTGTCTTCAGAGCAAAAGTAATACAAAATTTTGAATTCGTATATTTCCAAAAACGCTTTAATTTAGTTTTTTGCTTACAGCATATCTTTTTATTCATAGAACGGTTCGATCAGTAAAATTCAAATTTAACGCACTTCAAATACTATCGATTACACAAGTGTACACTAACAGATTGTTAGATCGTGGGGATTAATGTTTTTTTATTTTTGTTTTTTTTTAAAGTTGTGATTCCATGCTGTAACAGCTAGAATAGCGATCGCCTATTACAGATGTTTAAAGTTCTTGAATGCGTTAAAAATATGCCAGCAACATCACACTCGAACAATAATACTGCAGGCGAAGATGGAATATAAAATAAAAATGATAGGTTAATCAACTTAAAGTTCATTTTCGTGTTCACTCTAATAAAATCCAATCAAATTTGATGTGCAAATTAAGTAAAACTGTGAAATCGATTAAACTATTTTCGATTTGAAGCTGCCACTTTCGTTCACCACTTGTGGTTAGGAACATTTAAAACCTCTTTTCCACTCAATTGTGAATGTTAATGAGCAGCATATAGAGTCGGTTACATCAGCCGATCTTCCTTTGCCAGTAACCGTATCAACTGGTTCAAGTTAATTGCGATGCTTTTCATTAAGAGAAAAACACCTTTCTGCTTCACAGGACGCCAGACGGTCAATTACCGTGAAATGTACAGCGACTCTACTTCTAGAACACGTTTCTATAACCAATAAACGACTAGCTTTTTAAATTTTCGGTCATTCAACATTTTAATATGTGTGTGTGTGTGTGTGTGTGTGTGTGTGTGTGTGTGTGTGTGTGTGTGTGTGTGTGTTCTATTAACTATAAAAACATAAGGTCTAACATACAACGAAAAAAAATCACGCAATGGTGATGCGAAGGTGGAAATAATGTTTACTTAAACAGCTGATTTTGCACCATAACTGTTCCTTTGATAATACTATTTCAACTGAAAGTTTATTGCCATTTTTTTACGATAAATATAAAAAATAACAAATAAATTATTGCATTGTAATTATAATTTCTGTTTTAATTAGCAATATGTTTCATAATTATATTGTTTACTTTGTTTTCGAGTTCGAATTTAAATTTATATTAATGCAGACGAAATTTGTTTATTTGGAGACAACGTTGCGCTCGGAAACCGACGTTGAAGGACGAAGGGCAGGTCCCCGGAATTACGGTCGTTCAAAAATCTACACTTTTTATCTTCTTTCTTGTTATTACATTTCATTATTGTAATCAACATTAAAATCAGCGTATTCTATTTTTCGTTTGCTCGTATCTGTAGAGAACGTTTGCATAACTATAGTCCACAGATATTCAAACATCACTTATAGGTCGCGTTTTTAGCCAAGACAAATTTGGTTCGGTAGCCATAGAGAGAACTAAAATCCGCCTAAACTATTAAATTTGGTTTATCTGATTTTTTTCAAATTTAGGTCACAAGTGGTTGTAAACGTAATCCAAGACGGTATAGGAAATTTTAAATAAAATTTTGTATATTTAAATAAAAAATATATATATGTATTTATATATGTGTATTTATTTATTTATATATATGTATAAATAATTTATATATATATATATATATATATATATATATATATATAAAGCTGAACAATTAATCTGCTATGCACACAATCCATAGTAGCAATGCATTTATTTTAATTTCATTTGACGTTACTAACAGACTAACTGGTGCAGTTTTACTGTTTCATCAGCTCTACAGTTTTGAAAGCTACACCATTTGATAGCAAACTAAAAGAGCTACAAAAAAAGCTATCTTGATATTTGTCACTAAAATATCATTTTTAGTCTTTTGGCTTAACATTTTTAGACGTCCGCCATTTAAAAGCGTGTAAAGGTACGAAGGTAGTAATTTTTTCCCAATCAGGTCTGTACCGAGTAAACGAGGACGCTAAGTTCGAATTTTATCGGTCAAACCGTTCTAGAGATATAAAATATTTTGTGAACAAAATGGTGGCTAGTGGGAAAATAGTACTTTTGGACTACAGAGATTACCGTGTAGTTTTGAATTACCTGCATAATTTTTTAAAAATAAATTTGCTAGGATTACACGAAAAACTTGGCGTCCATAAATTACGTGTTTATTTACCACGGAGGTCATGGTTTTACATTACCATTGTTAGCACTATTTATTTTGTAAACGCGTGATTGCTGTAATAACGCCCACTGATATGCATAACTTGTCGGTTATTTCTAAGCTAAACATTAAAACGCCTCATTACACAGACCTTTTGATAAATGTATTTACTTTGACCTTTTATTATCTTACAAACCGTATTTATAATGATCTTACTTTTGTTACAGTTTAATTGCACGTTAAACGTATCCGTAGCTTTTACCTCACCTTGGCCATTTTTGTCCTGAGCGCAGCAACACAGGTTATACGTGGCCTCACAATTGAGGTGTTTTAGCGTCTCGCTGCCGTTAACCACTTAACGGCCCGTTAATAACGCCAAGCATCTGATTAAGTTATCAAACCGTATGTAGAAGCGTACATATTACAGGACTAATAGCTCATTTTATGAGGCCATATAAATAACGGCGCATGTAGGAGAACCCCTATTTTATGGTCTCCTTGATACAGTATTCGGTGCCTGCAATTATCTTGGTGTGTGTGTGTGTGTGTGTGTGTGTGTGTGTCCTCGACGGTGCTAAAATCTTGATTTCTCTTTGATTTTGCTTTTATAACTCTTTGTGTGCTTTACGGATGGTCTGTACGATTTTTTTTAAAAGTAAGTACATTTGTATTCAAAATCAGGTTATGAAAAACGAACCTGGCAAAGTAATATGTAAAATTGATTTTGATAATTTTTAGATGCGTTTGAGCAAAACTTAATCAAAACCAATAAATCCGAAAATTTATTTTATTTATTTCTTCTCTTTCTTGCCATTGAAGCAATCGTTATTGAAGAGAATTGTAAACGTTAACAAGATATAATAACACTACGAAATGAACATTTCAAGACAGGAAAGTTATTTTTATTTTAAAGTAAAATAGGAAAATCAACCCTGTTCGCCGTCAGCAAGTTCTCGAGTTTTCAACGAAATTTTAATGGTAATTTGTGCGGATATATAAACGGTTAAAAGACAAGATAAGGAAGGTAACGTTATGAAGTGATTGAAATGTTATGAAGTGGTTGAAAGGATGTTGGGTGACGAACTTGTCTAATGAATTTAATGAAATCTGTTAATTCGTTTGTGTTAAGTATGTAACAAATCGGACCAAAATTGGGAACACACGCACACGCACACACGCATGCAATCATACACACTCACACGCACGCGCTCACACACGCGCACACACATATGCACGCGCGCACACACACGCACGCACGCATGCATATTTACACGCGCATGCACACTTACACGCGCACGCACATGCCCACTTACACGTGCACGCACTGTACACTTACGCGCGCTCGCTTACACACATACATACACACACTCACAAACACACATACACACACACACACACACACACCACACACTCACAAATGCACGCTCACACACATACACGCCCGCGAGCGCCCATATACATACACTCGCTCATGCACACACACACGCGCGCACGCACACACACACACACACACACACACACACACACACACACACACACACACACACACACACACACACACACACACACACACACAACGTCTCCTTAAAACGTGTTCTAAAGATCAGAATCGGCTACATTTTATGATTCGTGGTATGGGTTTTACTATGATGGCCGCTGTAATAGCTAAGCTTTCAACGGATATTCGCTTGCATTATTAACGTAAAATACTTTTTTTTGTATAAAGTCAATTTAATCAATTGTTCTGTTTACGTATGAACAAAGTAATAAACATCATTCCAAAAACTAGTTCACTTATGTGTTTGGGAACAGATAAGCCACTATATTCATTCATTCCTATTCAAATATTGCAACCAAACAACGTATTTTGTTAAATTAAAATTAATAAACTATTGTAAATATTTTAGAGCGATTTAAAAAAACACATTTATGAGTTGGATGTCAAGGATTGTTCAAGTTATAATACCTTTAAAAGAAGATTTGAAGAGATATGTGGTCCTCTCTGTCTTGGGACCACATTGTCAACCAAAACGTCTGTCACATATTTCCTTCTTGAGCGATAATCCGAGGGCCTCGTGAAGCCATTAAGGGACTTAATTGTTTAATTGATTTTTTATAAGAGCAGACGGAATAAATTTAAGGACGGGCTTAATCCTGTTGATGTGACGCAGACAACTGGGCGGCGATGCTTAATGGTAATGTTATACCACGACCTCCGTGGTAAATAAACACAAAATTTATTGAGTTGCAAATTTTTCGTGTAATCCTGTAGCCGTGTTTAGTTTTTTTTTAAATCTATAACTGGGATCATTCTGAAAAAGCTCAGAATAATTTTGGAAACCAGCTGGTTTAGTTAATTTCGAGGTTATTTATATTTTTTATGAAGTGATACAAAAACGTTGGCACCGATTTTGTAATTATTTTTTCACTCAGCGCTGCTCCCCAGTTACTGAGAAGTCAGTCGCTGTAGTTATATATTGTAACTGTCACTTTGGCAACCGATTAACGCATGCGTACTAGATGCTCTTATTTAATATAACTAAGCAAGTTTTGTTTAAAGTAAATATAATTGAAGTATTTACTCTTAATTTATTACTAAATTCCAGCCATTAATTATTTTTCTGTTTTCACTGTACACAGTAGCCTATAAAGAGTGACGATCTTGAGGTTGACGGTTTTCAATCAAATTTTGTGAAAATGTACTGATTTTGCTCAAATATTGGTCAGATGATGCGAATAACTCATGACACCAACTTTGAAATTGAAGAAAATATGCTTTGAAAGTATGTAGAAAAAATCAAGTAAAACCACGACGATCCTCGGTTTTTTTCTAGAATTACTATTGATCGTTAATTTTGTTTTCAAAATTGGTTCATTGACTTGGATAATTATGAATCTACATACATGATCGAAATTTTAACACGATCTGATGAATCAATATCAAGACTAAGATTGAATCTACAACATAATTAACATTATATTAATGATACCGATTTTTTTATTT
Organism: Callitettix versicolor; assembly: GCA_022606455.1. Taxonomy (NCBI): domain Eukaryota; kingdom Metazoa; phylum Arthropoda; class Insecta; order Hemiptera; family Cercopidae; genus Callitettix; species Callitettix versicolor. Next base: position 13,200,876 of record CM040187.1, read on the forward strand.
CTTTTATCGATCACTTCGAACCATTTTTTTTTTTTTTGCAGGGGCGAATAATATTGAATGTGAGAAAGTTTGTGAGAAGAATTTTTACAATTTATAATTTTTTTACGTATACCAGTTAGTGAAAACAGAGAATAAACGGATCACACGTTCAAAATCCAGTAGTAGTATTTATGATTTTAAAACTGTCCTCTTCCTTACCAACTGAGCTACAATACTACCATCTGTGGCGTATTTAAAGTGAAGTTTGAAAGTTTATAGGTTTAAATTAGATTATTGATGGGATAGACTACTATTAAAAACTAACTGTTGCAGACAGTTTACAAAAGAGTAACTAAACTTGATCTGACAAAAAACAAATTTTAAACTTTACGGAAATCGTCTATTTGAGCGTGGCGGTCAACATTTTTTGGGTGTAGGTAAATTTGCGCGAAAAGGTAGCTTTTTGTCGTGAGCTTAGGTTAGTTTAGGTTCAGTTAGATCAGGTTAGGATTAGCGATGGAATGAAAACAGTAGAGAGAAAACGGAATCTTTTTAAGGAAGTTTTGCTCAGAACAGTTGAAAAACAGCGAAAGAAATAATGAACACCGCGTGAAATAGAATGTATTCCAAAATTTACACCTGTAGTTCACTCCAGAACGTTTCCTAAATATTATTTTCCATTCTTTTCTTCCCGTTTTGGCACATCAGTTTAGCTGTGTGTACTTCTACACCTAAAATCACTATATACAAATCTTTAGAACTAATTTCGTGTAAAAGTAAAATGTTAGTCGATCAGAATGCGACCATTCAGTGTTGAAGGGGATAGGTCATGAATGCCTTACATGGAGGTAAAAGACATTGTTAGGGGATGAAACGGACTAGGGTGACCTAGTAAAAGATATACTGTGGCAATACGGGGGTGTACATGGATAGAGGGTGTTTGGTCAACCGCTTTGGCAGTACAATAGTTTAATCTGCACTTCAGTTTGGTATCTGCTACTTATTGTTTGTTTGTTGTAGTTAAGCAGTACTGTTTTATTGACTCCTGCAAAGTACTTGTAACTTAGCTGTAACGGAAAACAGCTGGGATAGATTGGTAAACAGCTGATTTTATTATGTTGGCTTTGAGGTTATGTTTTTGAGTAAAACAAGTAAAACATATGTTACAAACGCTTACTTTAGCTGAATAGTACAACATTACGAATAAAGTATGAGATAAGCGAGTTGCGTACTCTTGTTACGAGGTACTATTGTTCACTTTCCCACTATATATCCTATGTTAAAAAAATTATCGGCAAAATCGACTTTGAAACACTGAGGGAATTATCCGTTTTTTAGGTTCGAAAAATTTTATTTTTTACATGAATTTCTGTTCGTTTGTCCGAGTTTGAAGAAACGTCGCATGTAATCCTGGTTTGGCCTTATCCTGGGAATATTTTTTTTCCAATTTTGTTCTAAAGTTTTTTTGTGGTAAAAAAACAATATTGATCAAATATTTCTGTGGAAGTTCGTCAGAATGTCCTCAAAAATCCAGTATATAAGCTATAGATCCATTAATAAGACTTTGTTCTAATTTAGCGTGACACACAACTTATGACGTTCTTCAAAAAGTCCTCAAAAAATCCTGTTCATCGGTCCACTGATAAGACTTTGTTCTAATTTAGCGTGACACACAACTTATGAAGTTCTTCAAAAAGTCCTCAAAACATCCGGTTCATAAGTTCTCGATCAATTGATAAGACTTTGTTCTAATTTAGCGTGACACACAACTTATGACGTTCTTCAAAAAGTTCTCAAAAAATCCTGTTCATAAGTTCTCGGTCCACTGATAAGACTTTGTTCTAATTTAGCGTGACACACAATTTATGACGTTCTTCAAAAGTCCTCAAAACGTCCTGTTCGTAAGTTCTCGATCAATTGATAAGACTTTGTTCTAATTTAGCGTGACACACAACTTATGACGTTCTTCAAAAGTCCTCAAAAAATCCTGTTCATAAGTTCTCGGTCCATTGATAAGACTTTGTTCTAATTTAGCGTGACACACAATTTATGAAGTTCTTCAAAAAGTCCTCAAAAATCCAGTATATAAGCTATAGATCCATTAATAAGACTTTGTTCTAATTTAGCGTGACACACAACTTATGACGTTCTTCAAAAGTCCTCAAAAAATCCTGTTCATAAGTTCTCGGTCCATTGATAAGACTGTGTTCTAATTTAGCGTAACACACAACTTATGACGTTCTTCAAAAAGTCCTCAAAACATCCTGTTCATAAGCTATCGATCCATTAATAAGGCTTTGTTCTAATTTAGAGTGAAAATTAACTCAACTCATTGTAACGCATTCGAAAAAATATAAAAGTAATTTACGGTTATGAACTAAACTAAGTAAGACAACCTATCTACCGTCAGTTTGTTTTGTAATTTTGGATTTTCCGTACTGCAGTAATTTTATTTCAAACTGTGTTCAATGATTTTAATTATAATTTTTCATGTTTGATAGAAATCTAATGAATCGATTTTACGGTTATTTGTCAGCAGCTTGGGAATCAGTTGGTTTACGGAAATAAATTTTAAAAATTCTTCCGTTATTTATTCACAATCGGCATACTTTCGAAATTTTTTCCAAACAAACATTTTACCAGTTTTAGAATGTAGGATAAATAACTATGCATATTTGCCACGCTGATTGTGATACGCCCACTACTTGTCTAAAAAACTTGCGCTTCTTAAAACGTTCGCTTCCTCTTAGAAATATTCAAAACACGCAAAGAATACGCAAACCCTGAGTGGCAGAGGCAGCCTGCTCCGACTTCCTGCATGAATCATTTATCCGACAAAGATGGGGGGAGCCCTCCCGCTCCCGCATGCAAATCACTCCTAGCACGTTCCAGAAGACACAAGCCGCCGGCCTGGATCGAAATTACCAATTCAAAAATCGGAGCACCCGAGGGATGCGCCATGCAAATTTACGGTTAAATTTTATTCGCATTTACCTTTCAAGGTGCATAAAATAAACCAATTAATCGTAGACAGCACGCTTAACCGGAAGTGCGCATCCACCTCGGTACCCTCTACGGTACCACGCGACCAAAGGGGTTCCCGAATTAAAAGCTTTCTTAAAAGTGGCTTTTCATTGTCAAAATTTAATAACAGGATTCGAAATGCTTTGTTTAGTTTTTAATAAGTGGTTGTAAAGGGCAGGGGAGGATACGACCCTATCGGATGCTTTTGTTTTGCTGTTAATAAAGTTTTGTAGGCGGCGCGAGTTTTGTAGAAACGATTGTTCTTTTCGTACTGAGGAAAATCTGCTATTGATAGAAGTTAATAAGCAGTCGGCTGTATGAAGGCTGTTATGAAGATGTTATTATAGTCACGGCACGGCCTAATGTGTAAGTGGTGTTCACGTATTGTTGTTCGTTTAATTGTTGCAGCGATTAGCGGGGTCTGATGAAGGGTTCGAACAAACAATCATATCAAGCCTGCATAAGTGTATTGTTTGAATGAAAAGTTGGAAAAAATATTGAGTAAATATTTTTGAAAATAATTTTAAGTGAGCAGTATCTGCACTGCAGAAAAATAATAAACGTCTGTGAACATGAGATAATAAATAACAATAGTTCTTTTTTTATTTCTAAATTAAAATAGTTTTAAAGAAAAGCGCTAGATAACGTCACCTGTAGGCTAATTTTCAGGTAAAATTTTTTTTTTAAATCTAATAAAAATCCGGCTTCTATGTGTTGTCCGACTTTCTTCTGTTTGTTAAACATTTTAGATTTTTGCGTGCCTTAGATTTTGCAGCTTATACACACACATTCGCGAGCGCACGCATTTCTTTTTATTAATATAAATAGAAGATAAAGCTCATTTTTATACAGCATTTACACTGATGGCGTACTGTACTAGTTTTTAAGGTACAAACAGGAAACGTGAAATCGACCAAATTTTTCAATCGATTCATTAAATATTGAGCGTAAATGAAAAATCGTAACTGAAATCAGTCTAGCGAGTTTGAAATAAATGAAATTCCCCGGTCTAGATAAAATTTTAAAAAACCGGAAACTTAAATTTCTTTTATTTTAAATACGCTATCATAACGTAAATTATGTATCTTCATATAGGACGAAATGGTTATGAGAAAATTGTTGGAAATGAGAAATTGGGGCCTATTTTTCAGTGTTCGCCAATTTCAATTAGAAATGGAGCGGCGATCGTGGTAAAACCCAGACCTGGGAACTTAAAATGAGCTCTAATGCTCATCATTAAATTACAAATACATTTTGAACGGTTGTTAAACATTTAGTAAATGTTTATACTCTATATTTTTTGTTGTGTGTGTTTAAGGTCCGACTATTGTGCACACTTGGGCTAATGCAGACGATGGGATGATTTATAGCGTATGCAAATGCCAAGCCCTGGCCGGGAATCGAACCCGGGACCTCGGGGTGAAAGCCCGATGCTATCAACTTGGCCACCGAGGCGGCTGTGTACATATATATATATATATATATATTTTGTGTGTGTTTGTGTTTTAGCTTTTCCAATTTTAGTACGATTTGATTTAAATTTGGCAAGAGAGTTGAAGTTGTTTTAGTAACTGCATTATCGAGTCGGTTAACCAGCAAAATACATTTAACATTTTAAAAATGGAGGACTTACTTATTTCTTTAAAAATTCGTTAACTTTTCTTACACACGTTTGAAAATTCATCGCAATAAGCGTTAAAATTTGCTTGAATTAGCTTTTTAAATTTTCAAATTTGCATCGAAAACTCAAAAGTTTTAATACTTGGAGATTATAACGCTGATTACAGTGAAGAAATCTAATTTTGAAGAAGTTCAATAAGGTAAACGAAACTGTAGACATCACTTCTGTGTGAAAGTTTGTGTACGTGACTCGAGATTTGACCGAAATTTGAGTAAATCTGATAAACTAATATTCTGTTTCATGTCAGAGGAACAACATCTGTGAATGTGAGCGCAATGATTGCACAAGTCACCGTATACTGGACTAAGCTATATATTATATTAAATAGCAATATGTCCTTGATATTGTCAAGGTCCGATACTTTACTTCCAGACAGTGTTTATGAGCCTGGCTATAAAACGGACCCCATGCGGCCGCGTTTAAAAATGTTAATGGAAATCTTCAATTTTTAAATTAACAAAATTCATGTATTCAAATTTCTATTATTCTGCGATCCGGAGAAGAGTCGTCAATCATGCGCTGGGTTTTTGTAAAAGCGAGTTAAAGGACGGGACAAAACGGCAGGAGTTTAAAAAATGCGGAGCACTGTAAACAGAATTATGGTCTTATAACTGATTTACATATGAAAATAAGGCTGTAGCCTAAGACCACAGGCAGAATCTATTTAAAATTGTATACATAAATATGTTTTGTGTGTTTGCTTTCCGTTTTGTTTTCGATAAATTAAATTTATTAGCGGATTCCCAATTGGAAAATGAGCTATTGGAGGGACCATTGTAGTACTTTAAAAATGAGCGCCAATGCTGATCTTTGGATCTATTTTAGAAAGATCATTTTACTTTTGACAGTTTCCCAAGGTTTTGCGGGTTTTGACAGTTTGTTTCCAGCCGTCAAAATACTACACGGAGCTTGGGAAGTAAAATATTCACGCATATAGAGCCCCACGTGACTGGACACCAAATGCGGAACGGACAACGCATTCAAAACCTAACCTATTGTTTTTGATGTAAGTTCGGCCATTGAAAGCGTAACGGAGCTGAGCGGAGTAAAGCGTAGCTTCGACTCTGACTAGTTCGGTTTGGAAGCTATCTCGGCTTCCCCCACCACCACGCTTACCACGCCTCCAAACTTATTATTTTTCGTTACCTTGGTTACCGTGGCCTAGGTTACGGTTTTTAAACATAGTAGTTTAGTAGAATCCGTTATAGTAGGCCTAAAAGGTACAAAAGATACAAAACGCGTTCTTTAAATTGACTGAACTCCGCTTCCGGTTGCCGTTCATCTTTATTTCTCTCGGCTGTTCTCCGCATTTGGTTTCCGCCCGTCCTGAAACTTGAAGTAGAATGCTCTTCAGAGTCCGTATACCTAAACTAAGCTTTATTTTAGTCTCGCAGTCTTCAGCTACGCTGTTCTACCTTGACTTGGGATGAAAGTATTTAACCTAAGAACAGATAAATGAAGCTAGAGCACTTAGAGATAACTGAGGGGAAATAGTAGTTAGAATTTCAAAATCAATGTGCGTTTTTCTTAGAAAATTTAAAATCCTATTCGAGAAAGTTTGGGCAGGAAGAACACGTCCCAGTCATTTTGAAACCAGTCAATCGGCGTAAAGGTTAAAGTTCGCAAGTTTACGCCCTTTGTTATTAATTTCGCTGACCCACTCGGATTAATTTGCATTCAAATTAAAACTGGCTGCGCTTGATTTATTTTTATTGGTCAGTTACTGTACTTGCGTTCGCTATACTGGTTCTGTGTAAGTGTGCCAGGTATGTTGTGAGCCTAAATGCCAAGTGATGTCACTCCGTGTAAATGATCATTCAAGTTAACGGTCGCTGAGGTCTTCCGATATGACCATTTTTGGAAATGGTCAAAAAACTGGGTTCATTTAAAGTGTGAAATTCACAAGTCAAAATTTCAGTTCATTTCATTTCGAAATAGGGACTCGGTGGTCGATGTGATAAAAGCACCGGTTAATCTGCTGCTTCTCTAAGCTGCGCACTTAAGGTTCTTAGTTCTGGCAGCAGTTACTCCCGTTAACGCTGATCCCTTGTCCTCATTAGTCTAACTGACCTAAAGTATGGCCGTTAAGAAAAAAAATCCGTCTAAGTAATTTAAAACTTCAATAACTTCGTTAAAAGTGAATACATTGCCCGCTATGTGGTCTCGTGAGACATTTGTGCAAGTACCACGCCAACATTCATAATTGCTCACTGTCTCGAACTGCCCACATCCAAAGAGAATCCACGTTTTCAGACTTTATGGATTCAAAACAGAGCGGAAGAAATTATCCGATCTGAATAAACCACCTGTTCCTCCGTTAATGATTGGGGCACTCTGTGATCGATGTGACTAAAGCACCGGTCAGTCTGCTGCATCACTGAACTGTACACCTTAAGCTTTATGCCACTGTTACTGCCGTTGATTTTCCCTTACCGTTAACACTGATCGCTAAGAAGCATCAGATTAGTTTAAGAAGCATTAAAGTATGGACGTTAAGAAGAAAACCGTTAATAATTGTATAAACGATATAAGTTTTCACAACCATTAAGTTGTTCTCAACTTAGAATTTAACCGCTAGGATTTATAAGTCAACAGATTTGCTATAATTTAACATTTAAATTAACAGCTGCTAATACGTCTGCTAGATTTTCTTCAATATTTAGATTAGAAATAATTTGTGATTTGTAAAAAAATTAATACTTGCTTGTATAAGAAGCATAAAATGTCTCAGTTGTACTTAAAATTGGCTCTACAACTTTTCGGCCGAAATATAACCTAATTATTACTACATTGACAAAATTTTAGCTCCAAAGTTATTTGGTGAAAAACAGTCAATTCTGTATTGAGAAAAAAACTAAAGATCCTTTTGTAAATTGGTGTTTCACATTTATGTGTTGATATTAACCCAAATAATTAAACAACATTTTCAGTAAATGGTATTTTATAGTTCAGTAAAGGAGACAAAAGTCATTTTTATAGCGGTTTCGTTTCCAGTCTAAAGGTATTAAAACAAATTGTTCGCTGTAAAATCTAAAATACTTGGAATCTAGAACTAATAATGATATCGAATAGGTATTATTTTTTTGTATTTAAAGAAATTATTTAGGAGTCGCCATACGTTTTAAAAATTCAAAACGTATGTCTACTCTGTAATTTTGATATGTTGGGTCAGAAAGATATCTTGGAAAATTCATAAATCTACTTTAGCTCAAAAGAAAAATGTTTTTCTAAGAAATTTCGACAATATTTTTGTACTTGTGGACCTCATTGTGTATTTTGATATGCATTGATACTTTATAAAACAACTTGATAGTTGATAGTTTATAAACAAGTTGATAGCCTATAAACAACTTAGAACGTTTTTTCAACGTTGATGGATATTTGCTGTTTGGGTAAAAGAAAAGTATAATATGAAGGAAATGTATTTTTTTGTGTGAGGTAGGTTCAAAGGAAGCATTTAAATCTTATGTTTACAAGCGGTTCTGATTTTATTCTGACCTAGTCCGCGTCGCGGTAGTTCAGACGACACAGAAGTTAGTTGAACCAAAATTCGTGAATCAACTTTAAATCTCTTAAAAACAAAAATGTTCGTTTACATTTTAGCGTTCGATACGAGTTTACACCAATGATCCTCAGCACCACTTTAAACCTATCTATTTTCCTTTTCTTCGTCTTAACTTGAACAATAATTTTATATAGTTTGACAGCTTACTCACTGAACACTCTGTATAGTGGCTTTTTTCTGTTTAAAATGTTTTTTTTATATATTTTGTGCAATCTATGTTACACAAGTCTCTGCATTTACACGATGTATCCCAACTGTTGCACTGTTCACTAGCGCGGAAGAAAAACTTCAAACCCTGTCAATTAAGATACGAAACTCATCAGGTGAAATTTGTTCGTTGCGATTAAATGCGTTTACCGTGCTCGGGCAGGCAACGGACATCGCGAAAACAAAACAGCTGATTACACAGACGTACAAAGAGGGTGGAAAGCAACAGAGTAAAAAAAAATATATAAAAACTAAATTGAAAAAAATCCGATCTCAAAATCAGTAAAAAAATCCATGTTACAAATCCAAGCTATGTTTATTGAGGCGGACATTTGCATCCCTTACGGAAGGGATGATCAGTGGAGCAAAATACAGCATCCCTCGATCCGATCATTAAAGGCTTAACACAATGAACCACTTTGTTGCTGTACTGTGTGTTTCGCAATCACACTGCCCTCGGATGTTTTCACTGTAAAAAAACACCACTCTAATTTTGCTGTTTTAACTTTCAACCCCCGCGTTTTTCCAGAAGCGTTAACCCACCCCGTTCTCCCGCTCGACTCGCTCCGATATAACAATAATTAGACACTTCGATTAAAAAAGAGAATATTTACAAAAAAAGTGTACGTTAATTGAAGAAATCTGCGAGTGATTATTTTTAATGAAACAGCGTCGGATATCACTGGAAAGTTGGCCGCTGGTAACGAACCTCTAACGTCATTTGCTTCGGCTTCAGAAGGATTAATTAAATTTGTACATTATTATTTTGTACCCGTGAATTGCGCGTTCGTTCTTTTTTTTTTAATTACTTCGTTAAAGTCTCTGATTTTTACCCATTGTAGTTTGCATGGCGAGTAAAAAAATAAATAACAGCTGACATTTCTATTGAATTTTAGCTGTTGCGACGTAATTACTTGACGTTGTTACCCGAAAGGTATTTACAGAAACTGTACAATTGTTATTTTTACTTACTTCGTTTAAAGGAATTTCACGCTTACCACATAAAAAAATAATTTCATTTATAATCTTATATATTCGGGCAGTATGTAGCCTATCTTGTTATTTTTGTAAATACTATTAATTTTGTTCTCGGTATGATTGATTTTTAAGTCTACAGATTTAGATTTTTTTATAAGTGTCTGCTTTTATATAACTATTGTATATTGTATATAATTGTTATTGTATAATAATTTTTCAAGTGCTGCAAACCGTTTATACAAACTTCCCATTCAGTTGATTTTCAAAAAATCCTTTTTGGAAGATATTGACCCAAAAAAACTACAAAAATCACATTTTAGCTGCTCGAATGTAAGCTGCAAGTAAAAAAATGATAACTGGAGTCAGTATATCAGATATGCAATAAAAAACAAATGTACATCTAAGAAAGTAAATGAAAAACAAAAACAACGATGGCATTATTAAATTTCCGCTTCTTCGATTAACTCTGACCCGTAAACTCTACTTTTTTTTTCAAATGCGATAAACTAACTTCAGTTTTATGTACGCACAAAATATTTGCAAAATATTATTAACTGGTTTTGAAAACATACCTAAATTTTTCCATTTTTTTTTAAAGCTCTAGAATCAGATTTTTGTCGCTGTAATGTCCATACGTTTTGTGCAGACTACACTTGTGAAAATGTGTGATTGAAATTGTTTGTTAGAAGCAATTTTGAAAAAATAAAATTTCTACAGTTTATTGGCAATATGAGTTTTGAAAAACTTGCTTGTAATTGCAGTTATGAACATTTGAAGGTATTTAGAAGTATGAGTGCGTGCGTGACTGTGTGAGTGCGAACGCGTTAATTAATTATATTATTTATATGTATATGCTCTCATAAGTGATATAGAAGTAAGGACCGTCGTTCATTTCAAAGTCTTACTGTAATGCCAGCCACTGCAATAGAAATTCGCTATACAACCGAAGTGAAACATTCAGGAAACCGTAAAATTAAGCCTAACTGAACAACATTTAATTTGGCCAAGCCTATTCTGTCCTTGCAAGAAGTGATAGATAATGATAATGATTTCTTTGTAACTTCTGTCCCGTAAGCCTAGAACATTGTGAAATAATTAAAAAATAATTGAAATTCACAAGGACCGAACAGTATTGAGGTTAAGCCTAGCGGAAGCGGAAGCGGGGTAAGGGTTGCCCACCCAGGTCAGGCGTTGTGTTGTAAAACGGTTTTCAAGTAACTGAAAGTTGTTTGTATTAATTGTTAAGATACTGTGGGAACTCACGGAGTGCAGCGTTGGTATTAAATACCAATTCCAGTTTTTTTGTCTGTTGATTAGTCCGGGGTCGGATTGGATGAGCGAACAACAAGATGTCAATAAGTGGGGTGATTTTGGGACACGTAGGTACAGTCGGGGTAAAAATTTTTAGTTTGTGGTGAACTAGGTGGAGAGCGAAATTAGGACTCTCCAAATGTGTTTTAGACCGCTTTGTGAAACGGCGATAGTAATATTGTATTCTAGAAGAATTTAGATAACTATATACAATTGAAAAACTGAACCATTTACTATTCTAAAAATAATTTAATCTGAAACCAAATTTATTTGAGAAATATGTTTTGTCTTTTTTTCATTATCAACGTTCAAAATCGGCTGAACGGAGAAAATAAATTTGAACAATTGTTAAACAATTAATTGTTGTTATTAATATTTTTTGTTAATTGTTGAACAATTAAATTTGAACAATTTTATGTTTCACTGTTTTGTACTGATTCTCGATTTTTAAAATTGAAACTTTCTTGCTTCAAACCAGGATACAGATTTGTTGGACTATATATTTTTTTAACTGAAAAACGTTTTTGAAACTTTCTGAGTATCCACAGTAGAGAACATTTTCCCTCACGTTCAAGCTATCAAAATATAAAAAACTATCGATTTGAAAAACAGATAACGGTGTTAGTTTTTTAATTGCTTCATTATAATTTTTGATAGAAATACGACCAAATTTTAACGGAAATTATGGTAAAAGAATAATTCCAAAATAAATTAAACCATCGCCACCATTGTTGTATTTTTTCGATTTAATTTAGAACAGTAATTTTAGTTAGTACACTAGTCTTGACTAATGCGTCTTCATATGTGACTTAAAACTGATGAACCGATTTTGAGAAATTTGTTAGATTTCCTGTTGCTTCGAAACCGGAGTTTTAAGATTATAACTACCCTTTAAATTTCGTCTGGACACTTTTGCATTACTTCTGAACAAAAACTTAAAAACCGAGTTTTAAAGAAATTAATTCTTTTATCGTTTAATTATCTTAAAATGGTCTTTTATTTTCAACCGTTGTTTTAGATATTGTCAATTATTTATTTATTATAATAGTATCCAGTGATGTCAATCAACATACAGACATCCAGATAAATAAAAAAAACACTTGTTTGAATTAACTCAACGAACTTGAAAACGGTTTCTTTCAAAAAAATCTCAAAGTTCGTTTCTTCATTATCACTATACGAATACTTCGTATAGGCATCGTTTAATATTTATATATACGGCTCGTGCTGTATAAAACTACCCTACAACGGTTACGCGCTACCCCTAGACAGAACATAAACCAAAAATTATAATTGCAGACCAGAATGTACCCCTAGGCTACAGCGAATGTCATCTCACTGACTTGACAATACTGCCAATAATCTCAAGCAGAAGGGGTGATCTCTTTAACTAACCTCCCTTCAATAATCACCCCATAACCACCCTTAAAATATTAACAAGGGCGAGTCTGTCACAAGACGTGTCACTCGGTACGCACGATAAATTTTTATCTTCGTGTTTTGACTCGCGGGAAGAACATTCGCAGAAAAGTATCGAATTACTTTTTGTGCGAACCGTTCTTGTAATACCGTTGACGGTTTTTTTTAAACACAATTGCATCGGAAGAAGAAAAAATATCTTCTTGAGAATTGAAAACTAATGAAGATAGCGGTTGTTTTTATTTCCCCACTATACAAGGAAAGACTGTTGGTGACGGTGGAAAAAGATAATCATGAGAAAAAATTTTCTGTTTCATATTTACAAAAACAATATATGTATGACTCGATTTTTATTTACCATGAAATTTGCCAGTGGCTCAAGACCATTTTATAATTCTCTAACAAAACCGGATATAACTATTTTTTTATAACTTTCTGAATACCTGCACTTCGCTACAGAATTTTAACATGTTCCGTTAATGCCAATGAAAAATTTTGAATGAAAAATAAACAATACATAATCAAGTGTTCTATGACATAACCATAGATCGAATTTTTGTTTCACGTCCATACTTACGCTTGTTGAATTGATGATGACTAATGGTAAGGTTTAAGTGCGACAGTAACTGCAGCTAGAACTAACAACCTCGAGGTGCGCAGTTCAGAGACATACCAGACTGTCCGGAGCCTTAGTCACATACACCACTGATCGATCGATAATATTCAGGCAGTCTATAAAGGGCAATAGTAAGCTTCCGCCGGCCTGCACATATATAAGCCTAAAGCTGCATAGCAATAATTTATGTGATAATTAAGTAATAATTACTTCAACTTGACAACTGAAAGTGAAAATAATCGCGGCACGCAACTGTCTCGCTGACATGATAAAGGCGAATTTCCAAAATTATTTTTCTTTGTCTTACTATTTTAAAATTCTGATTCTACCGTCATAATCAGCACTATTTGGATTTGAAACTATCAAACTAAATTGAAAATAATAAAATAAATACTGACCACCGTCGAACTCAAAATGCTAAATGATAAAGTTTTTCACGCTGATCACGATGGTGAAATTGTATTTTTTTTAAATTAAGACAAAAAAAGTTGCGAATTTTAAAAGACTTGAAACGACCGTCATTTTGAAAGTACTGAACGGATTTTGCTGTTAAACGGATTTGTCCAAGTTATTACCATAATCATTTTTCGTGCCAACTTCGAATCAAAGCAGACCAAAAATGCGCTAAAACACACACACGCGCGCGTGTAATTTATCAACCCCTCAAAAATTGTTCTGAAAGTCAATATCAGCGCTCACTTCAAGTCCCGCGTTTCGGTGTTACCATGATGGCCGCTCTATAAACTCAAATTTTTCCAATAAAAATTTGCTAAAAACATGACTCAGAACCTAAAGTATATGTAGGGCAATTCAAAATGTTTTAGACCTCTATTCTTTTGACTTTACAGTTGTAGTTACAGAACGCGCTGTATATACTACGCACCGATAGTTTTTCGTGTCAATCACGCGAGATGCATTTCCCAAAATAGAGTACTGATGGTTTCGTAGACCGATTGCCAGCAACTCACCAAACGCTTCACGAGAATCCGAAGAGAAAGTGTGGCTTTTAGTCCAAATTACTCTTACGTAAATAACACATTACGTGACGTAACGCTTGTCTCGTACAGTATGTCAAGTGCTTATTGAAGTGCGTGAATTTCCAACTATAAAAGTGAAATGCGAAATGAAATTCTTTATGCTACAGTTCTTTCAATACATAAGTGCTGCACGGAAAAAATGTAATAACTTACAACAGAATGCAACTTCCATTGACAATTTTAACCTGTCTAATATTATTAATGACTTTTCACTGGAAAATGATCTATTAAACTTAGACTCGTACATTGAATGAGAGCCGATTCTGTCCTCTAAAACATCTTCTAAAGGTGTTATTAAAATATTTGTATAACAAAACTTAGGCAATGCGAGACTGGCAGACAGAAATGACTACTTCTTTTGGCATGCCTGACTGTATACTTTTTCACTGTTATGACTTAATTATTTTTATAAAAATTTAAATGCATGCAGGAAAGGGCAACTTTTTAAAATTATTTTCGTATTAAATTTTGCGTGTGTGTAGGTACTCAACTTAAAAATTAATTGAAACTGTCACAGACTATGAATTTCTTTGGCTATATAAGGGACTTTAATAATTAATCAGTTTGTAACCTTATTTTTGACAGTTATAAATACCAAATATAATATTTGTGATTCTGGCATTCAAAATCGGTATAGGTCATATATATTAAATAATTTAACTACACAAATTTAGAAAATACACATTTTTAAAATTAACAAGAACAGTAAACATAACTTCAATTGAAGTGATATTGTAGCTATTGCGCGAAATCAGCTGTTTAGTAGTAGTCACTTCAAGTCTTGATATAAACAAGAACAATATATGCTGCGAGGTATGCATTAAGGATTCAAGCGTGACGCGAAAGTAAATGTTTATAACCATGTTTTTTCAACCGCGACCATACAAGTTTTCACTTCAAAAATACATTTTATTAATCACTAAAGGAAAGAAATAATAATGTGTTGTAATAATGTTTGTAATAATAATGTTCACTAGAGTGCGCTTATGGATGTGTTAGAGCGTTCCGTGACGGCAAACTGAATTTTTCCTCGTACAAAACTTACATCCATACCCTGCGATAAGAAGCAACTTCAAACAAGTAACAAACTCTTAATATTTCGGTCAGAAAAATACCTTTTATTAGTTTTCAAAATTGTATTATTATTTTTTTTAATCACAAAACCGATTGTCTGAAAATTAAATGTTTTCCAAATCTAAGTTTATATGATTTTTTCTTATTTTACTGTTTTGCTTTACGAAGTAAAAATAATGATCTTAAAAAAGTCGATCTTGATATCGATATTTCCGTGAGTTGAAAAGTGGTTTTACTTGAATGTCTGTCTGTGAGATTGTAAACTTTATTGTGAGGAAATTAATCTAAAGATGTGAAATTTTGCCTAAGTGTAACTCCAAAAAAAAAAACTATTTTTGAGGTCTCAAAAAAGCTATTAAAACTGAAAAAATCAGAAATAAAAATTGAAATTTTTGGCGCGGTATTAGTTGAAAAAACCAATACAAAAACTAATGTATTGTGATTAGTCTATTTTTCAATTTACTCTTCACCCTAAATTTCTTTTTCTTTCAAATTAAGTTAAACCTACACTGATTTGTGGATCTTATGCATTCAATTTTAAGTAAAATTTTTTTAAAAAAATAGAGATTTACCGGTTTTTTCTTGATAGCTTTTAAACCGTACTTTTTAGGGAAAGTATTAAATGTAAAAACATTGTGTAATATTAATGCAACATTTCATTTTATCAGCCCCGATAGATTTCAATGCAATGTTGTGTCGTCCTGTGTAGGTTATACTGCAGTAGGCTATAGTAGTACTAAATCTGTCGGTTTACCAGACTTTTGCCACAAAATATGTTAAAATATTTATTTTGTTACCGATTTTCAAAGCGGGCGGAAATAGATACTGTTTCCTCACTAATAAAGTAATGAAACACTTGCGTGTTAATTGTAATCAAGGCGCGAAGAGTGTATTTTAGCACAATTAGCCACTCCCTCACTTATCACCTGGCCTATAGTTTGTATACTCTACCGCACCCACGGCCTTAATGAGTTACCTCGCCTCTACAGTCCGTCCTCCAAACATCAACTAATATAGTTCGTACACTTTGCTACACCCATAATGACAATAGCATCATGTGCGACAGTCCGTCTTAAAAACATCAACTTCTAAATAGTTATACACTTCATACAACCAAAATGATAATAGCATCGTCTGCAACAGTCCGTCTTAAAAACATCAACTTCTATAATTCTTACACTTTGCTACACCCACAGTGACAATAGCATCATGCGCAACAGCCCATTTTAAAAATATCACCTTCTATATTTCATACACTTTACTACAACCACAATGATAATAGCATCGTCTGCAACAGTCAGTCTTAAAAACATCAACTTCTATAGTTCTTATACTTTATTACAACCACAATGACAATAGATTCATGTGCAACAGTCCATTTTAAAAACATCAACTTCTATAGTTCATACACTTTACTACAACCACAATGATAATAGCATCATGTGCAGCAGTCGATTTTAAAAACATCAACTTCTATAGCTCATACACTTTACTACAACCACAATGTCAATAACTACTTCTGCTAATTCCATCTTAAAAACATCAAATTGTACATAGTTATATATTTTATTACAACCACAATGATAATGATATCTTATGCTACAGTCCGTCTTAAAAACATCAACATGTATTATGTTTTGTTGGTTTTTTAAACTTCACTCACAACAATAACGGCATCTTGCAACAGTCCCTTCTTAAAACATCACCTGCTACAAAATTCTTTGTTTTTTAAAACTAAACCTTATTTTCAAAACTATAGACTTCTTGTGGTACAGTACGTTGTAAAAACATGACAAACTGATCCTATGTATTAACTGCACCGACAGTCTTACACTCTTCTTGCTACAATCAAACCTATAACTTCACTTTCTGTAATTAGTATCCTTTACTCGCTCCGTCACATTTTTACTACAGTTCGTTCTGGAAGCATCAATTTTTAAAGTATTTATTTTTTTTAACTACACAGTCTTAATAAGACTACAGTATATATTTTTATACAGTAGGATTGAGAATAACACAAGCAGTATAGTTGAAAACGAAACAGTCATAAAGATTACTATTGCTACAGCCCTTTCTGAAAGCATTACCTTCTATGGTTAATAAAAACGCCTACAATCGTGAAGTATTTTGTTTCTACAGTTTGTCCTAAAAAAATGGTAAATTCATAAATGAGTATATTCATAAATTTAAAATACACAATATTTTCCATTACTGAATTCTTATTTCAAATTAATTCTGCAAAAACACAACACAAACTTTCTCGTAATGAATTATTTGTCCGAAAATTTCGGCTTAGAATTTATTTACTAAAAAGTTGCACAATCGGCTTAATTTTTCAAAATCGGTCCAACAAATTTTAATCAAATTTAAGTCGTGTATATGATGCATAGCGGAAGTCAGTTTAACCATTTTGAAACATTAAAAATTTTTTGCAAATAATAGACTAAAGGAAACCAAGAAAACAGTGTTTTTACTGTAAGAAAAAAAACTTATTTCTAAACGGTGTAAAGTACACGATAAAGGGAATAATTGAACGCATCTATCACAGATACGAACCTGAATGAATCACAGATTGGATGGCGAGCAGTGAAACAAAGGGAATCGAGACAAATCGAGACACTGGCCTGCCAGCTATAGAAGAGCTTTATTTAGAGGTTGTACGTTATGTATCGATTTTGTGACCAACTTGTTGAGCGTGTTCTACTGACCACTAACCACCCCCACCCCAACCCCGTGTCCGACAAGTCTTGACTTTACCCTTACATTCATTCCCGACACGCGGCCTTCGTCAGGTTTAGTGACGTTGTAATTCCAAAATATTATTTTAGAGGTAGACGTTCTTTTAAAAATGTTTTCAATAAGAGTAATATAAGGAAAATTTTACATACCTCTTATGGGCCATTTTTGAAGTGCAAACTTATTAAATTTTGCGTACGAGAAAAAAATATAATTTCGTAATAGCACGAATACGCTTGCCATAAACAAATAATTAATATTCTTGAAATGAATTTAAGTCTACCAGTGAGCTCATTACATTCATGGTTCAGTGCTATTTTTTTAACATTTATTATTTATCTGTTTCAAATTTGTATATAAATAAATTCAATATTAATTTTTTAAATTATAATTAATGCAATTGTATACTCGATCTATCGTTTAAAAAATTGTTTAGAGCTTTTATAGTTAAATATATCTTGCACATTGTATATAAGTTCAATAATAAATATTTAAATTATAACAATCGTCGTTGTACTACATGTCCAGCCCAGCCGTCATAATTATTACGAATTAACAGTTGGATGTACATTTGTATTTTCATGTGCTGTAGATAAGTGTACATTTTCTTTAATATCAGTCGTGTATAAGTTCAGTTTAGCATCAGTACAAGAACAACTGTACAAATTGTGTAAGCTATTTTTGTTTAAATTTGGTTTCTACAGCGAATGAAAAATAAATATTTTCAGTTACGGAATCTTCATCAACAACTGGTAAATAAACGAAAAGTAACAGGATTAAAAAACTTTACATTTATAAAATTCTGTGCTGGATTCTTTTAAGAGATTTCAATTCTTTCGGACGTTGTGACAAGTGTTTTAATTTTAGAAAAGAAAGTTGGCATCAAAATTCCTCAATAAAAATTAACAGCCCATCAACCAATTTTTTGTTGCGAAATCCACGCGCTTGTTTATTAAAATCTTCGGATTCTTAAATTGTGATTAAATAAGTTACAGCGTTATTTTTTACTTAAGGTATTAGAAAAAATATTGTTTCCCCCAAGATAATATTGGGCATTGTATTAAAGTTATAGTTGCCTTATCTTAAATTGTGATTAAATAAGTTACAGCGTTATTTTTTACTTAAGGTATTAGAAAAAAATATTGTTTCCCCCAAGATAATATTGGGCATTGTATTAAAGTTATAGTTGCCTTATCTTAAATTGTGATTAAATAAGTTACAGCGTTATTTTTTACTTAAGGTATTAGAAAAAAATATTGTTTCCCCCAAGATAATATTGGGCATTGTATTAAAGTTATAGTTGCCTTATCTAAAATTGTGATTAAATAAGTTACAGCGTTATTTTTTACTTAAGGTATTAGAAAAAATATTGTTTCCCCCAAGATAATATTGGGCATTGTATTAAAGTTATAGTTGCCTTATCTTAAATTGTGATTAAATAAGTTACAGCGTTATTTTTTACTTAAGGTATTAGAAAAAAATATTGTTTCCCCCAAGATAATATTGGGCATTGTATTAAAGTTATAGTTGCCTTATCTTAAATTGTGATTAAATAAGTTACAGCGTTATTTTTTACTTAAGGTATTAGAAAAAATATTGTTTCCCCCAAGATAATATTGGGCATTGTATTAAAGTTATAGTTGCCTTATCTTAAATTGTGATTAAATAAGTTACAGCGTTATTTTTTACTTAAGGTATTAGAAAAAATATTGTTTCCCCCAAGATAATATTGGGCATTGTATTAAAGTTATAGTTGCCTTATCTTAAATTGATTATCCTTGTGTTATGGCATCGTATTGCCTTATTTTCTGTTATAGTTTATACTCGCTTACTTTTTTCCTGTAACACGATTCGTGAGTGTTGATGAGCTTGTGTTTGTCATTTTTATATGTATATACAACGTACGTTTGTCTATATATGTGTACGATTGTGTTTGTCATATGTATCTATCTGTGATACGTGCAGGTGTCCAACTAAATCAATAAATTTCTTTTGCTTAAAATTTGCTAAAATAGGTTTATGATTTTTCAAAATTCGATAAACCTATTTTCAAAAATTATTCAAATTTCGATGTGTGATGTATCAAATAATAATTGTTGAGCGAAGCGAGGTCTGTTTCAGCTCGACATTTAGTCCGTGTGTTTGTTTACTGCGCAGTTTTAATTAAACACATTTACCGAGTGTTTGAAATTCGGTGCGAAGGTACGTTGTGTATAAAGTTCGAACCGTTGTATGCGTGGGGTTTTATTTTTTCAATAAAAAATATAATTAAACAACAGTAATTATATTGAAAAAGCTTTTAAAAATATTAAGAATTATAGTGAATAAAAAGCACCAGCTGGGGGATGTAGCAGACTTAATTGAAATGATGGTAACATTAAAATTTTGTTTCAGATTTAAAGACCAACAAAAGACTTAAGGAAAGTAAAATATAAATTACAACATTTAAATTTGTTTTTTGTAAGGAAAATTAAAACAATTTTGGCCCTGAAATATAACTGAGTAATAAACACAGTATTGTGAGTGTTCTAACAAATCACACATTTTCATATATATATATATATATATATATATATATATATATATATATATATATATATAAAGTAGTATGTAAGAATCAACTGAATTAAAAACATGGTCTTGAGAAATGGCAGAAAAAATGTCATTAAAATCAGCCAGTCTGTTTCTAGCTACATGCACAACATAGATTTTTTTTGTCATGATATATAATTCGTATAGCAGAAATTGAAATCCCTTTGCAGAGCCAAAAGGAATACACAAGAATGGTAAATGAGCGTCCAATCTGTTGCGCCTAATGAACAATTTCGAGTGGCTGAGGACCGAGTTCCTCTAGTTGGTTAGCGGGAGGAATGCAAGATATTTGCAGGATTGCTATTTATTGACGAGAGTACTGGATTGATATGTTTGCCTGAAGGAGGGCATGAGAGTTGAGGAATCCTTAATGGCCCATCCTTCTCACTAAGTAAGGCGTAATGTGACCATGGGAATGTACGCCAACAAACACACGTTATTGCGGTGACCTCGCACAACGCGTGCAGCTTAAAACAGCGTCAGGTTGGGTAAAACAGAAGGACTGTTGAGATTATTGGTGGGTGGAGGTGCAGCGATCATTTCAAATTTTGAAACTACGAAAAGAGAACAGTTTGTACAATATTAAATGCTATTTTGAAATTTTCCAATCTTTTTTCTAGTCTACGTCGGACAAATGTCGTCGCGGAAATACAAACTACGGTAGTTTCGATAAAATATCTGTCATCCTCACCCACACAACAGCACGACTTGTACTTTATTTAACACACGTTTTGTTACCGCCTTGCATTTTACAGTACATCGGTTCTTGAGAGGCACAAAAGATATGAAATAATAAAACACAGGAGAACGCATCCAGAATAGAATGGGCTGCGCGATAATTCACGAGATTTTGGATTAATGTTTCGGAAAGGGGGGTAGGGGGATTCCTTGGACAAGAGCGCGGAGAATAATGACCAAGAACTCTGTTTCCCCTTCTAAGCTTTGTATTTATAAATGATGAAGCCTAGACTCAATTTTCCCGCATTGTATCAGAAATAATCAAAACCTGTCAAGAAGGGTTTTTCCATCGTTTCTGTAAATGTGTTTGGATATTTATAAGTTTATTAAGGCTCCGGCTCCTTCTTAATGGAGTTTGTTTGAGTTGTTGGAGAAAATATAAAAATATCCGAAGAGAAAAGCTTATTGAATGTATATATGTAGGACCTTATTCTGTGCGATTCGTGTTCAGTTTGTAATGTCAGATGATCTTGTTGAACACTTGATTTCAACATGTGACACGATTGTTGACATTCTGTCAGCTGGTTGTGTACGTTTTTCTCAATCCATGTGCTTCAAATTATAATAAGAGAATTATTAGGTTCAATTGGAAAATGAGTAATTTAAGTTGTCATCATGAAAAGACCCACACTCGGGAGAGTAAAATATGTCACGACCTTGAAAATTACTAAGTATTATAATAATTAAAAAAAAAACAGTATTATGAAGACAATTTTTTTTCTGATTTGATTACAGATTAAAAAATATTTTTGTATATTAGAGGTAAGATGTTACCTAGCGAAATCAGTTCAACCGTTTTAAAATCCTTTCAAAAATTTGTTTTATTTCACAGTTACTGCAAATTTTTTATCCTTACGGTAGTTGGTTTGCTATAAAATACGGAAATTGCACATAAGGTTTTACTAAATTTTGGCAATGTATGAAGAATCCAACTTACATAAATGCAAAAAAAATTGAAACGAACGGAATTTTTTCTGTTCTGGAGCAAATCCAAAAGAATTCTTTTCGATTTTCTCTTATTAATGATTTACTCTTCGTAAAAACATGTAATTAAAACTGAGTAAACTTATTCCAATTCTGATTTTTAGAAATTAGGCTAATTTTTCAGCGTGTGTGTGGTAACTCTTCAATCGATTTTTTTTTATATATAACGATCTGAACTGTGTTTCGGTACTAATGGACCCAATTTGAGCAAAATCGTTCGAGCTATTTTTCGAAAATCAAATTTTTTCTGTTTTTTTACCAAAAGTAGGTATTAAACACATTTTCAATTAAAACTTTTCTTGAAATGAAAGCAAATCGGACTAGAAAGACAAAAACTAAATAAAACACTTTTTTTTTAGTTAAGGAGTCTGATAATTACTCCTTTGAAATATTAAAATCGTTTTTTTCACGCTCTTTTACTTTCTGAATACTTTCCCAAATTTTTTGTTGTTTAAAAAAATTTAATACATTCAAAAGCCGTGTGTTTTGTACGTTGCCATTCTGCTAGGGCGATCACAAAGGACCTTTTCTCGTGGTAAATTCCCTTGTCTAAGATCCAATAGGTTACAGTGGCGATTGGCTTAATGCTTAACACAGCACCAGCGGTGGGAGAAGGACAGAGATAGAAACAACGCTTTGTGACTATGACGGCCAGGTGTGATGGAGGGGGGAAACACACCTGGGCCTCCTTGTTTATCTTTTAGAAATTCCATTCTGTCTTCTCTCTCCCACCCTCGCCCCAGCTCTGCGTGATTTATTCGTCACGTTCGGTCTCGATGTTGAGCTTGGTTCCAACTGGATTCTATAATATTTTGTCAGCAAATTAAAACGAAGATTCAATGACCGAAGTATATGATATCGTGACCTTGGCTCATGTGAGAGCGCGTATGTTACGGTGAAATCGAACACTGGCTTTTGCTATGAACAGGTGTGATTTGAAAATCTCCTTCGTTGGTTTCGAGAAGGAGTTCAGTTAGTGGGCCGGTAAATTTTGAAGAGTTTTATGCCAAAAACAGTATTATCTGGATTATCAGACATATTAACAGATTTTAATGTTTAAATTTTATTTGATTGACTTCTAGGTGTCTAAAATTTTCCCCTTAATGATCTGAAATCACTCTAATTTTAACCTAATTGGATCCTTTACATATCGTTAACATTACAACAGATATTTTTGAAGCAGTAACTACTGTACTGAAAATTGTAGCTCAGTTTTTGTACTAATAAAATCACGATTTTTATTTTTATTATATAATGAGAACATAATAACAATAAGGCTATTGCTTAGTATGATATTAATTTACAAGCTTCAAGAAAATACGAAAGCACAAGAGCATTTATTATCTTATTTTTCAATTTTTTACTTTCTCAAATTTAAAATTCGTCACTCGGTTTTGATATAATATATATATTAAAATGAAAATAAAATCTGGTGGTGTAATTAGAATTTTCTTTGACATTTTATTATAACAGTAAAAAAGCTTTATTAACATTCTATTTTGAATAATAAATGTCTCTACTTTCGGAGGTAAACTGAGTTGTTATAGATGAACAAAACAATTCCAGTGGTACCAAACCAAAATATAGAATTAAAGAACTAAAACAAATAGAAATAATATATATATATATATATATATATATATATATATAATATTTTGTTTTAATTTAAAGCTGTATAGTCTTTTTATAACTCCGGACTGCAGTATTCTTCTCCTTACTTGCATGTTCCATTAGTCACCTATTTTCTCCGCTAATTCATCCCTTCGTCCTAACGCTGGTCTTTCTTTCTTCTTCTGCTTATCCTAGGAATCCATTCTACAGTTAGTTTTCCCCCAACGGTGATCTTCCACTCTTGCTACGTGTCCAGCTCATCTCAATTTTAACAAGTGCGCTTCTCTCCCCAAATTTTTAATTTTCACCATCCTCACTAGCTTCTTATTGGTTATTTTCTCCTTTTAAATCACAGCTTCATATCATCGTGTGACAATTAATCTTCTATTCAAAATGTTTGAGAGGGCCCAAGTTTGGCATCCGTGTAAAATAGTTGGATATACACAGCTCAATAATATCTTAACTTCAAATTGACCTTAGAAAATATATTTAAAGGTTTTTTTAAGGTATTAAAATTTTCTCCATTCAGAGTTTAACATGTTCTTTTTATTACAATAACGTTATTTTAGTAGCTGAAATTTCTTCTAGAGCCGACAGTAGTATTTGTATATATATATATATATATATATATATATATATATATATATATATATATATATATATATATATATAGAGAGAGAGAGAGAGAGAGAGAGAGAGAGTGAGAGTTTTAAACTCTCTCGTAATTTATTTAAATCTATTGGAAATATTTGTGTACAATTCTCCTGATAATTCTTTGATTTTTGTTTACTTTATAAAGTATGTCCTTTGGTATATTTTACACTTAAAACCTCAACAATGCAGGTCACAGCTTGCAGGGAGGCTAAGCTGTCTTTGTTTTCAAAATTGGTCCGTTGTGCGTCTCTTTTGAAGTCACACGGACCTATGCTCGCAGAGTGCTATTGTTCGCCTACAATGGGTATTCTTTGACCAACTGTTATATTCAATGGGTTCCTTATTAGCAAAAATCTTTGGAATGTTTGAACCCTTAGCTGAGGGGTCGGTAGAGCAAAAGCCGGAATCTGGGTAATTTGGGGTTGTGATCTTTATTACGGCGCACCAATAAACTGTAATTACAGTAAAAGTTTTGTAATTTTAAGAACAGAAAAGTCTATATTATTCTGATTCTTTAGGTTGAGAAATTACGGAAAAAGTGGGTGAATTATGTTTTCAAAATTTCTTTTGGTAAGCAAAATAATTACAGTGTTTATACTTTAGAGGTAATTGTTGAGTACATATTTCTGCCTTTCCTAGCTTCAAAGACTTTATATTTGTTGATGCGTTTCAACAAATATGAACTCTTTTTTGTAATGTATGTTACTTTTTTTCAGTAAAAATTTTTGAAAACGGACGTAGTCCGAAACGCTTCAACAAATGTAAGGTGTTTGAAGCTAGGTAAGGCAGACAATTTTTGCACCTGTTAAGTAAAATATGCAGGTGCAATTTTACTTAACAAAATTGCAACATTCCTATCACCGGTTAAATTTGCGGGGAAAATTGCTCTGTATGCTGTCAGGTCTTTGACCTACCAGTGTATTGCCGTTTTAAACTTCTAAACTGCATTGAACTTACAAAAAGAACCCTGATCGCTGCAAGATTAAATTTCTGAATTTCAACAGATTTTGAAAATTTAAAATTGTAATGCTCAAAAAGTGATGTGTAGGTCAGGATCGGTGCTCATTTTAAGGTCCTGACTCTGATTGCCGCTCCAATAGCTCATTTTCTAATGAAAGTTTTCTATGAATGTAAATTCTAAAATGTAAAAAATTTTAATCTGTCATACCGCTGTTGTCATCACCATTCACGCAACGATTCCAACGAATTATATGTGAAAAAAATATATAAATATAGATTTTTTTTGTGCCCACACCAGGGCCAAGTATTAATAGGTAAGTTAATTGCATGACAGGTGGGGTCAGATTCCCAGCAGTGGGGGTTCTATGCTTTATGTCACTGGAATTCCGGGCCCCACTTTTACAACCCTCCGACAAAAAATGTCCATAAAACATGCACGTGTTAATTACCATAAGGCCGCTAGGATCAGATACGAGATAACAAAAAAAAACTTTTTCTGGTTTTTACCTTTTTTTATTATTTTTCCATAACCTTTTATGAAAAATGGTACTAAATTAGTTAATTTATGTGCGTTGTTCATTAGCTATGATTGGAATGTACGCCAAGGTCCCAGCGGAACCTGATCCCAATGACTCTGTCAAAGTGCGTTCTCATTCTGTGATGATTAACGATGGCGGTGCTTGGACTAAACATATCTGTTTTAGTAGTTCAGTATGTATTTGATAACAGCTAAGCGATCTCGAACCTAAAACCTTCATGTGAGCAGTTCAGAGACGCAGCTGACCGGTGTCTTAGCCACGTCGACCACTGAGCGTTTGTGGAAGTTCATAAAAGTATGTGATCCACAATAATTATTTTCAACTTGTTCGTATGTTGTCAAGAATTTTGTTAACAACAAAACAATCTCGAACCTGAAACCTTGAAGTGCGCAATTCAGAGAAGCAGCAGGCTGATTGCACCATCAGCCATTCAGCAGACTGAAGCAGCAGTCAGTTCGACCATCGTGGCCACAGACTGATAAAACATGTGTCCCACTATAATTAATTTTCAATATAGATAACGTGTTTGTCTTCGTATGGCTTTGATAACGGCTAAGAT
This sequence comes from Callitettix versicolor, assembly GCA_022606455.1. Classification (NCBI taxonomy): domain Eukaryota; kingdom Metazoa; phylum Arthropoda; class Insecta; order Hemiptera; family Cercopidae; genus Callitettix; species Callitettix versicolor. The sequence goes on from CM040187.1 coordinate 13,227,140, forward strand.
AATTCAGGCGTTGTTAAGTTATTACCAACGTATAAACAAGTTGTAACACATATATTGAATACACCAATACGTTTTAAAGATCTTTTAAATCCTTTGTTACTGTTAAGATTCAAATTAAGATATTAAGTGAGCAGGCAACAGGACGGACTCGCCATTTGTATGCAAAGCTAACAGTAATGGCACCAGTACACAACCCTGTGGACAAACGTCTTGCTGTTTCAAATAGTACGGTGAAAACAAAGAATATGGAAATATTTTGGAGTGAATCTAATTTAGGGCGGTTCTTAGGGGTGTAATCGGATAAAAATTGTTTAATATGAAGACAATGTATCGGTAAAGTGATTGGCCCAATGGAGTGAAGTTTAAAAATTGAAGTATTCAGGATTAATTAATGGTTTGCGTTGGCCCAAATATATTACTGATTGTATTGCTAAACTGAAACTATGCACAACTGATACATAAATCATGTATAAATATAAAACATCAAATATTGTACGACATTTCCAACTGGTAATGTTATAATAATTTTAATAGCAGAGCTGAGGGTGTAGTACAATGGCGTATTACTAGTTATTTTTAACTATAACAATTTTGTACTAGATGGGTCGAGTATGCATTGTAATGGCGTTAATTATAATTTAAAAATGTATCATTAAACTTATTTATTGAAGGAGCGAAGCGAGGTCTCTGTTTCAACTCCACTTTGGATTGTATGTTTGTTACGCAGTTTTAGCCAAACTAATTGACCGATTGTTTTTAAATTTAGTACCTTGTATAAAGCTCGAACGAGCCGCCTCGGTGGTCTAGTTGATAGCGTACTGGGCTTTCACCCCGAGGACCCGGGTTCGATTCCCGGCAAGGGCTTGGCATTTTCATACGCTATAAATCATTCCATCGTCTGCATTAGCCCAAGTATGCACAATAGTCAAACGTTAAAACACAAAAAAAAAAAAAGCCCGAACGTTGTGTAACATTGTTTCTCCCAGTCACTTCCGTTTCAAGATGGCGGCGATGAGTATAAGCAATTTTAGTCATAGTCATTGACCGGTTGTTTTGAAATTTGGTACGGTTGTGCCTTGAATAGAGCCCGAACGACATATGTGTAAGATTGTTTCTTATTCACTTCTGTTTCAAGATGGCGGCCTATAATATACAATAACGAGTGTATGTCTATCGTGCACTTCGCTGGAGACTAACACAGATTTTAATAAACTTTGACATGATGTGTAGGTCAGGTTAGCCAACATCGATACTGAATTTAAAAATGTTTCAAAAATATTAGATGTAGTCTTTTTTACCCAATACAAAAACCGTTACAATTTTACTAAACGTTTGGTCACGTAACAATTCATGAAGCAATCGTAAAAAATTTTACATATAAATATATATATATATATATATATATATATATATATATATATATATATATATGTGTGTGTGTGTGTGTGTGTGTGTGTGTGTGTGTGTGTGTGTGTGTTTTTATTTGTGATCCAAAAAAAGGTGGAAAAATCTTTTATGGACGACCTGGGGTAGGGTACCGTCACTCCCCAGAGTGTGGTACTGAAGTTAAGTTCAAAATAATGTTACCCATTAAAAACCACCAAAAGCATTTCTTTAAACCTCCCTCACGGAAACGCCGTCAGGCATTTCTTCGTGGGGAAGTGGACTGGCTGTCCGCCTACCCGTCTATAGCGTTTGCTCTCCTGTCTAGGTCTTTAGTCCTCAGCCTCTTCATGACCACTGCGGCGAATCCTGCAATGGCCTTCCGTTGGCCTCTGAAGTCATCATTATCGCAACTATATTTTCCGGTGTAATGCTGTCTCACAGCTATTTTTGCAGTTTCATCCTGTCGAATCTCTGATAGCGGAAAAATACATGCTCCGCATCTTTCTCTACTGCTGGAAGACAGAGGGGACAAGCCGAGTTTGTTTCTATCCTGAAACAGAACAGGTAAGCTCTGAAGCAACCGTGCCCAGTGAGAACCTAAGTGAGGTAGAATTCCAGTTGCACCAATCCTGGATATCCCTATGAATTGGTGTGTCTATCGTCCGTTTGCTGATTCGTCCCACCATCGCTGCCAGGTACTCAGGGTATGATTTCGCTCCCTGAGGTGTGTGTGTGTGTGTGTTTGCATTGTTATAATGAAGATTAAATTTTTTTATCGGTACAGCCTATGTCTCACAGTTATTTTCGTCTCAGTACTGTATTTTTTTCGCTGAGGTTTCCTGTTTATATTCTTTTTTCCGACCACACATTCCTCTTTCACTAAGATTTTTTCCTCGTTAGAAAATTTAACACTGCCCTTTGTCCTCGCAATTAAAGATATCCGATTTAGGCTTTTCCAAATTATTTGAATAAAAAATACTGTTATTTTTCTTGCCTTTCGATTACCAGTCTATTTCTTAACTTGGAAAAAAAATTTCTAATACTGTTTTGAAAATCCGATTTGACCATCGTTTTAAAGTTAAAGCCTGCATAAAATAGTGTTTTGAAATTTCATTCTTTTAAAATTGACAAAATGAATCTGTTAACGGTCAGGGTTCGTTTTTTTACATTTTGAATTTAGTTTGGAAATGCCAAGAGTGCAAATTTTAATATGGTGAAATGGGATATTCAAAAATATATAACGTCCCACTTACATGTTAGGAATTACGTGTAAATCTCTGTAACAGTTATTGTTAGAAATCCGCGTCCACGTTAGCGAGACAGTTGCGTGCTGCGATTTTACTATTGTGCTAATTTACTATTGTGCTAATTAAATAAACTGTATAATACAAGGCGATAGGCCATAACGGAAGGACAAGGGCGTAACACTCGACTGTACAACTCATTATCTGCTTCATTATCTGGCAGGCATTGCAACATTTCGTTACAAAGCTATGGGAAAACAAGTCCTTGTGTAATACTGCATTAGTACTTACGTTCAACGCTAATTGTCAATAAGTGAGAGTCACTTAAAAATTATTGGCTATTGGGAACTTGCCAAATGTTTAAAAATTATGAAAATCTAATAAAAATTTATAAACTATGACTGACTTTTAATTTTTTAAAAACCATTTTGTCTGATAAAAAAATATTTACTTGGTTTTAAATGAAAGAAATAATTGAAACCGAACTGATTGCCTTACATTCTGAGCATAAGAAATACGAAAATACTTCAAAAACGAGTGGTGTTATTCTTCAGAACACAACGGATTTTATTATTCTTCAGAACATAACGAGTGATGTTAATCTCCAGAACACAACGGCTGGTGTTATTCTTCAGAACCCCGCAGAGGGTGCAGACTAGCTGTACCTATTGACAGAATTTAGACGTCCCTCGCGGTACCCGAGTCTAACACACACTTTCACTTACAACACTACACTTACGACTATAACAATCACTCACACTTACATTTAGGGAGGCGATAATAGCCTTAATGTGCTTTTCGCCTTAAAATAATTTTTAAAAATTCTTCAGAACATAACGAGTGATGTTATTTTTCAGAACATAACGAGCGGTGTTATTATCCAGAACACAAAGGGTGGTGTTATTCTTCAGAACACAACTGGTGGTATTCTTTAGAACATAACGAGCGGTGTTATTCTTCAGAACATAACGAACGTTGTTATTCTTCAGAACACAACGGGTGGTTTTTCTTCAGAACATAACAAGCTGTGTTATTCTTCAGAACACAACTGATGGTGTTATTCTTCTGGACACAGCGGGTGGTGTTATTCTTCAGAACACAACGCGTGATATTATTCTTCAGTACAAAATAAAACCTTGTTAATGACAATAAAAATCAACTGAAATTTGTGTCGAAAGTAAAAAATCTACTGATTTTACTCGGTTGTGTAACATTTTGCGAAAACCCACTGCTGAAATCCGTTTTTAAATTTCGGTTTACAGGTTACAGCCTGTCAAACTTTGGAAAGCAGTTTCAGTTTTATACTTGCATCATTAGTTTTAAATGTTTTTTTTTTTAAATTCAAGTTAATGATTAATTTAATAAAACATTGCGAATTTTCAAAAGCCTTGACTTTATAATTTAATTTAACAAATAAATATAATTCAGTTTTGTTATGTATTAATAGTTGTAAAGCGAGTTGATTGAAGTTTCTTGAAAAAATTACAATTTTGTTTTTATTATTTGTTGTAGTAAAGTTGTTAGATTACAGTGTTTTTACAAATTATTCTCGTGTATCAAAACTGTTAAAAAGCAAAGGCCATTAAATATTTGCACTTTTTTTGTTCAAATTAAATTTGAAAAAATCATTAACTTAAATTTTACGAACGGAAAATGAAACTAAAGTCTTAGGTAAAGTTTCAAACTGAAAAGAGATATTTAAAAATGGTCTCACCGCTCGTCTTTGGACAAGGTTCGTTTTTGTCAGTTCACGCCAGAACTCCTCGCCAGTTTCCTTTATTTCAAACTTCTTACACTGAATATTGTTTTTTTTTACTTGATGAAAAATTGTGTAAACTCTGATGAGGCGGTTTTCAGTTTTTTAAATTCCCCAACTTCTGTTTTGATAAAATTTTATGAAAAATTTATCTCTCCCGAAATATTTTCAAACCAAATCTACATTCAAAATGTCATCAAAATCGTCGTATTAGTCTCCGGATATATACACAAGCACATATTTTTATGACTCCAAAACCGACAAATACTTTAAAAAATCACTTTTTTCACTATCATTTTTTCCTAATTGTTTGTTGATAAACAAATTCCCAATTTCTTGTTGATAAGCAGATTCCTAAATGTTTGTTGATCAGCAGATTCTCAATTGTTTGTTGATTAGCATATTCTTATTTGTTTGTTGATCAGCAGATTTCCAATTGTTTGTTGACTAACAGCTTCCCAATTGTTTCTTAATTTGCAGATTGGTTATTGTTTGATGGCTAGCAAATTTTCAAATATTTGTTGCTTAGGAGATTCCCAATTGTTTGTTGAGTAACTGATTCCCAATTTTTATGTTGATTAGCAGATTGCAGTTATCTGTTGATTAGCACATTCCAAATTGCTTGTTTAATAGCAAATTCGTTTGTTGATTAGCAGATTCTCAATTGCTTATTGATTGCCGATTAGTTTGTAGATTAGCAGATTCGCAATTGTTTCTTGGTTAGAAAATTTCCAATTTTTTTATTAATTAACAGATTCCTAATTGTTTGTCTATCAGCAGATTTCCAATTGTTTTGTCCATTAGCAGATTCCCGATTGTTTGTTGATTATCAAATTCGATTGTAGATTAATAGATTCAAAATTGTTTGTTGGTTAGAAAATTTTCAATTTTTTATTGATTAAGAGATTCCAAATTGTTTGTTCATTATCAGATCCGTTTGTTGATTTACAGATTCCCAATTGTTTGTTGGTTAGCAGAATTAAATTTTTTTTTGTTGAAAAACAGATTCCCAATTGTTTTGTCTATTAGCAGATTCCTAATTGTTTGTTAATCAGCAGATTCTCCAATTGTTTGTTGGCTAGCAGCTTCCCAATTTTTTGTTAACTATACATTCCTAACTGTTTCTTGATTAACAGATTCCCAATTGTTTTGTCTATTAGCAGATTCCTAATTGTTTGTTAATCAGCAGATTCTCCAATTGTTTGTTGGCTAGCAGCTTCCCAATTTTTTGTTGATTAATAAATTCCTAACTGTTTCTTGATTAACAGATTCCCGATTGTTTTGTCCATTAGCAGATTCCTAATTGTTTGTTAATCAGCAGATTCTCCAATTGTTTGTTGGCTAGCAGCTTCCAAATTTTTTGTTGATTAATACATTCCTAACTGTTTCTTGATTAACAGATTCCCGATTGTTTTGTCCATTAGAAGATTCCTAATTGTTTGTTAATCAGCAGATTCTTCAATTGTTTGTTAGCAGATTCTAAGATTCTCAAATTTTTGTTGATTAATACATTCCTAACTGTTTCTTGATTAACAGATTCTTCCTAATTGTTTGTTAATCAGCAGATTCTAGTTGTTTGTTGGTTAGCAGATTCCAAATTTTTTGTTGATTAATACATTCCTAACTGTTTCTTGATTAACAGATTCCCGATTGTTTTGTCCATTAGCAGATTCCTAATTGTTCGTTGATTATAGAAAAAAAGTATTAAAGTACAGATACTTTATTATGTACTGTACAGTGTAGAAGGAAAAGTACCCGGTTAGTACATTAAACAGGCGGTACAGTACAAGAGTGGACGGTTTTATGTCCGTCGCTGGATTCAAAATAAATTTAATCTTTTTCCTTTAACGAATTTCGAGTAATAAAATAAATGTTTCGGCGTCCAAGCGTCCTACGCAGGCCTCTGGTTTGATAAAAGCTGTGTGGGCCCTGATCCGAGATTATTTAAATTCGAAATTAGCATAGACCCGACCTACAGTGACACTATGGACACTCGGACCGTAATGTCGTAAAATTATTTTTACCGCGTATTTGTCTTTTTCTTTCCACTTAGTACACAAGTATATAAACGTGTAAATAAATACCGGACGTTCCACAAGGCCCTACCTACCATTCGCTTTTGGGATTCTAATGTGATAATAATCGCCACACGCAGCTGTCTCGCTCGCGTGATGGGAACGAATTTTGAACAATATTTATATTATCCTGCACTTTCTTGAAAATCGGATCTCACAATCTTAATTGTTATTAAAATCTGCGTAAACTTACATTTACGATATCAGATTCATTATTGTATTTTCATTGGATGAAATTTCAACGCTGACTATGATGGTGAAATATGATTTTCAAAAACGTGTGAGTTAAGAAAAATTCATGAAGCTTTAAAAGTTTGAAATGGTTGTTATTTTGCTGAGTAATAACTTTTGAACGGATTTTGCCAGTTAAAAAATTAAAACAAAAAAATTGTTGTATCTTACTTTTTATGTAAAAACCCTGATTTCACCATCGTAAAACGCATTAAAATCTACATAGGCCTATGTTAGTATATTATAAAACTATCAAATTTAATCGTTATGGAAATACGAAAATGAACCCAACAATTTTTTCTCATTTTAAAATGCTAATTTATGCAGTTTTTAACGCTGATTACAGTGGTGAAATCAGATTGAAAAATATTTAAGACATAATTGTTACGGATATTTAAACATTTGAAACGGACGTCATTTTGAAACTGCTTAACGAATTTTGTTAGCAACTGAACTTGTCCAGGCTTTCACAAAAATCGATTTTTGTGACAAGTTTATATCAAATCTAAAATTTGCAAATGTGAGCGTGCTAGAAGACACACACACACACACACACACACACACGCACACACACACACACACACACGCACGCACGCACGCACGCACGCACACGCGCGCGCGGTTTTTTTCTTAACGTTCATACTTTATGCCAGTTAGACTAATGAGGATAAGAGATCAGTGTTAACGGTAAAGATAAAACTACGACCTTTAGGCCTATGTAGGCCTATATATAGTGATCTAGAGGTTAGGATCGGCGCTCATTTCAAAGTCTCGGGTATGGGTCATACCATGATGGCCACTCTAATAGCTCATTTTTCAATGGAAATTCGCTAATAAATAATAATTTAATGGTTATTATTTAAATTTATCGTAAAATAAACACAACTGAACTCGACTGAAAAATTTTTATCGTAGGAACAGCTGTTTAGGAGAACAGGAATATCGATCTTTATATTTTCGTTTTTGTAGCAAAACAGCAATTCTGAACGTACACAAAAATTTACTCTGTAATAATTTGAACACCAATTCAGTTGAGTGTGAACGATTTCCAGAAAGTGTTGTTGCATCAATTACAAGTATCGTCGATTCCCTTTCGTAACGGAATGAAGACCCTAAAGTCTGCATGACCTTTGTTTACCGAGTGAATCCGAATTCATTGCCATTAAGCACTGGATAAGCAGAGTGTAAAATTAAATTAAGGTGTAATCCTAGCGAATTGCATTTGGAAACTTCCGTTCGTTATGAACATTTTGCTTTTAAACATTAAGTGTTTTTTTAAATATTTTTATATGAGGTAAAAGGACTGCCCGCCAGAAGTAAAAATTAAAATACAGTGTTTTTGTTGGTTTTTATTTGCCAAGCTAATATTACTGATCTTATTGTTATATTGAAGTTATACAAAACTGATATTGAAGGAAATATACAGTTATATAGCCTACATCATATGGAAATATAAAATACCAATCTTGTGAATTATATCCAACTGTTAATGAACTTATTTATATACATAATTTTAACAATAAATAAAATTTAAACAAATAAATATTAAGTAAAAAAAATTAAACCAGCAATGTATTTTGACTCACTTCCCTTATTTTCACAAGCAAAAATTATAACACTGAGCTAAGAATGTACCTAGAAACAACGACTTTGCTGGTAGGCTTAAATTCATTTTAACCTAATTATAAATTTGTGTTTTTGCGTTGTTCAAATTGCAGCATTTCAAGTGATAAGGCATATAATATTGAAGGAGGATACTTCTACTGTCACTATTGTGAAAGTGGGCAATATTGTGATAGTGAAAAAAAATCTGTTTTCAGATTCGAATGGAACTGTACAATTTCAAGTTCACAGCGGTTTGTGCTAGGCCGACATTTGTGTATAGCTATTGAATATAATCGGAAATTGTATAGCTTGCTCGAAACCAGCGGCTAAAGTCCGAGTAACTGGACTATTTGCCGCTACGAACGCTGCAAGCTGCAAAAACAGCGGTAATGTTTGAGAAAATATACAGTACAGTTATCTGTTTAAATGTAGTTGAACACTCTGCCGCAAAATATCACCAGTGAGGGAGTACTCACGTAGCTCTCATGAGGATTATCATTCTAATACGTTTTGTTCAATTGTACAGTTAACTACATTTTAATTTTTCGAAAGTACTATTTTTAAACCTTTTTTGGTCCAAAAATTAGTAAAAATAATTTTTAATTATTTAGATTGTAAGTTTTGCTCAAAATATTACTAAAACAAAAGGTATGGGTTTTCTTAATCCTTCAGAAATTCCGTTCGAAAGATTTACAGGTAAGTAAATTAAGTAAACATTATTTCATAAAATGTTTCTCCAATTTTGGTAGTTTATGAAAACACACAAATCAAATCTTAGTAGACAATTTTCAACAGAACAAAATTTACAGTGTGTGATTATATTTTGTAGTATATGTAAGAAAAAAACAAACCTTGACCGCTGTCGGGATATTTGTTTTCTTTTACTGCTACAACGATAAAGCGATTTTCTTTTTAAAGAAATAATCTCTCCCGAAATATGGGTGAACCTTACTTATATGTTAAGTTTTATCAAAATCGGTACATTAGTTTAGTCTTCAGCAATACAAACAGACGCATATATCCAAATAAACCCCACTTTTTTGGACCCACTTTATTATAAAATAAATAAAGTTTAGTCGATTTTTCATGTAGGCCTACGGTATAAATTCGATAAAAATCTTTTGAACGTATTTTCAAAAAATTGGTAAATGTTTCGGGATTTGTTTTCAGTGCATTACAACCGGATCTGTTGAACACAAGAATGTTTGTGTAAGGTTTTTGCACCATTTGTTTCTGTTGTCTTATCTTCTAACGGGAAATCCATATTCTACACGCGATCTGTTTAACATGTTTGCATTTTAATAATACATTTAATAAATAACCTTTCTTTCACAAGTCAGTCTGGTTAACGCAGCCGAGTGCATTTCTTGTCGCTGTGTACATTTCCTGTTTGCCCTGTATTTCCGCCACGCGACCACCCCCTCCCTTAGTAAGGGGTCGCATACGACAAATTGTTTCCTTCCCGGCGTTTTTGTCACAGTCGTTTTAATTTTAATCGACTCATTTGGAATAATTTACATTTAATGTGCTTACATTTTGGCGAAGTCTCTCGATGGAAGGAGTGGTTGTAAATCAAAGGTGTTTTATTTGGTTTAATTTAAGGGCGGATTGCGGCATTTATCAAATTCGCCGGGGTGTATATTAAGGGGTAGTTTTTGTAAATTTACTTTGTTTGCGAGTGCAGTACGGTAATATAGCGAAACATGTAACTACGGGGCGTTTAAACACTAGGTCTAATTTATGTAAGCAGTATTTCTTAAGTTAAATTGTTATTAAAATGTAACCTTATTGTATAAGACATTTTAAAATTAAGAGATCTAGAGTATATTTATTCTAATAACTAGTAATAGTCATCACAAAAACTGTTAACCCTTAGTTCCTGTAAAGAACCTATAAAAAAACAGGAAATATATCTAGTTTTTCAAAATCGGTTCATCACGTTTTCATCGAAATCTCTTGATAGTCTCCAGCATATGAAAACTCAAGATTATCTATATGCGATCAGTACGTTACGTTACGTGTTAACACAATGTTTAAAAAAATTTAATTAAAATTTAGAAAGATGTTTTTAAAAAAATCATTTTTTTTCAGAAAACGAACTAATTACAAGAAATAATTTTTTTCACACGGAAAGTGGATAGATCCATATAAACCTTAAGGTTAATTTTATTCAAAATCAAATTAATTTCATAAGCAATACGGAGAAAGTAAAATAATTCGAAAATTTCAAAATTGATGAAAAAGATTTCAAAAAGACAATGTCTTACAAAACCACTTCGGACTTTATAATAATAATGTTTTTCACTAAACAAATCCGTCGCCAGTTACAATTGAAGTTAGTATTTGTTTTAAGTTAACAGTGATATTTAAAGCTTAATCTTGAATATTACACATATAAACATTAAATAATTGTGGCATGCATCTGTTTCACTGACGTGATAGAAGCGAATTTCCAAAATTATTTTTCCTTGTTTGACGTATTAGATTAGATTAGATTAGATTCTAGAAGAAGGGATTTGTTCAACCTAGACACTGCTATCAACTGTATTGTGCAACTTACCTCTTAAAATACTTAGTTCAGAAGCTTGGTACCCCTAATAAGTTCCAACAACCCACTGACTAGCTCACTCTGCTGAAGATCCCTAGGGTCTTGGAAACCAAAAACCCCTAGCCTCCTACTAGCAAGAGCCTCACAATCATAAATTATGTAACCTGCAGTTTCCTCCTCCTTTCTGCACAATCTACACACAGTTTCTCCGTGGTACACACCTATCCTGTTCATGTGCACCCTCAGACCACAGTGCCCTGTTATGAGCCCCATGATCCTCCTGAGTTGTGCTCTGCCAAGGACATCTGCTGCCCCTTTGATTCCTCCAGAAGGAACTTTGCTTAAGAGACGTTTACTATGGGAATGCTCATGAAGGTTGTTCCATCTTACCTGGTGTTGACATGTAATCCACCCATTAATAGCGGACCTGGCCAACGATAGAGAAATCCCTAAAGCCGGCTCAGGTCCGATAAACTCAGATGCAGATCCAAACCAGCCAGTCGGTCTGCCTCCTCATTACTCTCAACTCACCTATGCCCCGGAACCCAGTGAAGAGTTACCCGGTTATCCCGGGACAGAATGTCAAGGTTCTTCCTACACTCCCAGACCAGCTTGGACTGTATTTTAGGACCCGCAAGTGCTTTTATTGCCGCCTGACTATCGGTATGAATATGAATACAAGTGCCTTTTTGAAGCCAGGATCATAGTTCTCCCAAACACAGTCATTAATGGCCATCACTTCAGCCTGAAATACTGTTGTATACTGTCCCAGGGTAATTACTTTCTTTAACCCTGATCTCAGACCATACACCCCAGCACCAGTGCCTGACTTTCTCTTGGAGCCATCTATATACTCCAGGTTTTTCCAACACACGATCTCTCCCCTCAAAGGTCAAGTTGACATCAAAGGGTCTAGATACTACGTGCCGTTTAACCATCTGATCAGTCCCTATCATCAAGATTGGGTCAAAGATCTTATCTGTTATTCTAGCATGACCATAGATAGAGGGCAGCCAGCCACCACCACCCTGCAGTCTGTAAGCTGCTTTACGTGCCTCTCACATGACAAAAAGGTCAATAGTGGGAAATCCAAGAATGATGTCCATGGCTGCCGTTGGCGCAGTGTCCATACAGCCTGTGATACACAGGCAGGCCAACCTCTGTAACTTAGTCAGAGACTCTCTGACCCCCCTCTGCTCGACCTTAGTCCACCACACCACAGCACCATAGCACTCCATTGGTCTAATGATCCCAGTATAGATAAACTTCATCATTCCTGGTCTCAGTCTTCCTGTTTTGCCTACTATTCTTCTAACTGCCATTAAAGACTTATTGACTTTCCCCATGATGCACCCTAGATGAGCATTCCAGGTTAACTTTGTGTCCAACACCAAGCCTAGATACTTCACCTCGTTTACAACTGGAATTGTCTCCCCAAAGAGCTCAAGTCCTCCTAAGTGCGGGGTAATCCTCTTTCTGGTAAACGGAACCAGAGTAGTTTTCCTGGGGTTAAACCCTAGGTTCTCCTGACTACACCAGGTTTCCACCAGTGATAAGGCTCTCTTCATGAGATCTACCACTGTGTTACCATGCCTCCCCGGATTAGCACCACTAAATCGTTGGCATATCCTTGGGTATAGCATCCCTCTGACGAGAGAAGATTCAGGAGTGAGTCCACCACCAGGTTCCATAAAAGAGGGGACAAAACACCCCCTGCGGACAGTCCCTGACAACCTCCACCTCCACCTCTTCTCGTAGAACTTTAGCTACAACTGACCTCCCATGCAACATGTCCCCCACCCAGCCACATATGGTATTATCCACCCCGCATGTAGACAGGGCACGAAGTATTAAAGAATGTGAAGCGTTGTCAAAAGCTCCCTCAATATCTAGAAAGACACCGAGGGCATATTCTTTGGTCTCAAGAGTCCCTTCCAATCTGTGAACCAAATTATGAAGTGCACTTTCGCAACCTTTTCCTGATTGGTAGGTATATTGACTGACATGTAGAGGAATCATGACTCCTGTGACATATCTATCTACCAATTTCTCTAATGCCTTCAGAAAGAACGAAGTCAAACTGATTGGCCTAAAAGCCATGGGGTCAGCATAAGATGCTCGCCCCGGCTTAGGAATAAAGACTACACAGGCCACTTTCCACCCCAGAGGTACATACCTAGTGGCTATGCTGGCCCGGTACAATCTGCACAGAATAACAGCTATAGGCTCTCCTCCATGCTGCAAAAGTGTCGGACACATTCCATCAGGACCAGGTGACTTGAATGGGTGAAAGGTATTAATGGCCCATCTCACCTTATCCAAGTTCACAACTTGGTTTGCGATTTTCCAATCTCCCCACTTGGCCTCCTATAGGGAACATCAGACACTCGCTCCCTTCCTACATCCCTGAACGCAGAGTCAGGAAAGTGTTCCATGTGTAAGACTTCCAAGTTGTCCTTCCCAGTTGTTGTATACTCCCCATTAGGACCAACTAGGGTCCCCATAGGGTTCAAAGGGTCCAAGGCTAGGACCTTGTGAAGTCGTGCCCCCTGAGAAGTAAAACTGACCTCCCACAGAGTCCCGTCTCGCCCTTTCTAATGCCTTATTACGAGGGCTATTCAGAAAGTAGATTACGTTTTTGGATAAAAAAAAAACTAAGTACAGGAAAAAAATTTTATTATATACATTTGAAAGAGGAACTAAAATACTATTTTTCGACATAATCGCCAAACAAATTTAGACATTTGTCATATCGGTGAACTAGCTTTGAAATTCCCGTGTCGTAGAATTCCGCCGCCTGTGACGCCAGCCAGTCAGTCACGCCCGTGAGGGACAGGAAAGGTGTTCTTCTGGTTGACTTCCTAGAACGTGGAGCAACCATAAACTCAGAAAGGTATTGCCAAACATTACGATACTTAAGACGAGCTATCCAGAACAAGCGGAGAGGAAAACTGAGTGCAAAAGTGTTGTTTTTGCACGACAATGCCCGCCATCACACGGCAAATCGAACAAAAGACGTCTTGACGGCCTTCAAGTGGGAGATTTTCCCTCATCCACCCTACAGTCCGGACCTGGCACCTAGTGATTTCCACTTATTCCCGAAGATGAAGACTTGGCTTGCAACACAGCGCTTCGATGACGACGCAGATCTCCGCGCGGGCGTGACTGACTGGCTGGCGTCACAGGCGGCGGAATTCTACGACACGGGAATTTCAAAGCTAGTTCACCGATATGACAAATGTCTAAATTTGTTTGGCGATTATGTCGAAAAATAGTATTTTAGTTCCTCTTTCAAATGTATATAATAAAATTTTTTTCCTGTACTTAGTTTTTTTTTTATCCAAAAACGTAATCTACTTTCTGAATAGCCCTCGTATAATCGGTCAGGGCCCGCCTATAGGCCGCCCATTTACCGTAGCGCTTGGCCGCATTGAACAGCCTTCTAACCTGTCCCCTTTGCTCAGAAAGTGCCTGGGTCCACCATTTAACATTAACCCCAGCAACTTTCTTCGTCAGGGGACAATTCTCATGAAAGAAGTCCACAACTATCTCCGCCAGTCTTCCAGCTGCGTACTCTAATTCACGCGAATTACGTATCGGCCTCCTAAGATCCCTAAGGTCAGCTCTAAGCTTTTCTTCATAGTCCCCCCAACTAGTATTCCTAGTATTTCGATAAGTGTTTACTGATCTGTTTATCAACTCGAGATCCATGACGATATGCCTATGATCCGACATAGACGGCTCTTTAGACACACGCCACATACCCAATGCAGCGTGCACGCCCTTGGTCCCCAGTGTAATATCTAAAAGCTCACTTCTAGCCTTCGTTACGAAGGTAGATGTATTACCTTTATTAACAATATAAAGATAATTTGCTACAATAAAGGAAAGCAACTGCTCACCTCTAAAGTTGGTGTTACTGCTCCCGCACACCGTGTGATGTGCGTTGACATCCTCTTAAACAAGCAGCTCAACCTCTCAATCACCACAGTGTTCCACCACTCTTCTAAAGCTGATGGGCGGGAAGCTATCCATTTCCTCGTGTGGGAAGTAAGCAGAAGTCATGACAACCCTTCTGCTCCTAGATCCCACACGTAGCTCTGTACTAACTGCAATACAATCCCTGGAACATAAAGAAGACAACACAAGTATCTCAATATTATTCCTAACTACTATGCAGGTCCTAGGCCTAGCGTCTGATCGGTCATATATTAACTTACCTCCGCCTATGGTCAGTCCTGCTATTCTGCCTCCCGTCACCCATGGTTCTTGAACCAAGGCAAGGTCGGCTTCACCCTGCCTCCTTAAGACAGCAGTTGCCTCCTTAATGGAGGTTGACTTGAACAACTCTCATCCTTTTTGGGGGGAAGAGATAGCTGCTGCCTTTTCTCTCTGCAGTCGGCGCCTTTGCGCTCCTGAAGGACATTTGACAGCCCTGTTGTCTCCTAGGTCCACCTTTGCAGATACCCCAGAAACACAACTACCATCGGAAACAGACACAGTAGGACTGCCTGGCAGTCCCACAGTCGGCTCCAATACAACACAGGTGGATTCAACGGGATTGAGTCCAACCCCATTATCCTCCTTTCCCAAACTCCCACTCCCCATGTCCATTCCTAAAAGTTCCCCAAGGTGTGTATTAGTTAATTTTGATTGTTGAGTATCCATAAATGGTCCCACGATCAGCTAGAGAAAAAGAAGTCCACCCATGCAGAGCCCCGCATGCATAGGTAAGGCTAATTGAAACTGGAGGTCGCCCGGTATCCAGAGTTCGCATACTAAAAGCTAAGCTCCCCCTTAGCCATGCAGCCCCCGGCGTATGCTGTTCCACCTTAGCTTGGGATTCCCTAAATGTAACTGTGAGTGTAAAGTGTTAAAGTTGTAAGTGTAGTGTTGTAAGTGTAAGTGTGAGTTATACTCGGGTACCGCGAGGGTTGTTTGACGTATAGACTTTACCGTAATAATAATGAACCCTGACCTCCGTCAAATTCAATTTCCTAATTTCAGCGGATTTAAAAAGTGTTAAATGTTTATTTATGCAGTTTTTAACGCTGATTACGGTGGTGAGAACAGATTTTCAAAAACATTTAGGACAAAATAGTTACGGATATTTAAAAATTTGAAACGCCCGCCATTTTGAAACTGTCAAACGAATTTTGTTATTCACTGAACTTGTCCAAGCTTTACGAAAATCTATTTTTGTGCCAAGCACCGAAATTTCAAATGTGAACGTGCTAACACACAAACAAACAAACACACACACACATTTTTTTCTTAGTGTCCGTACTTTATACCAGTTTGACTAATAAGAATGAGGCGATCAGTCTTAACGGTAAGGATAAAATAACAGCAGTAACTACTTCTAGAACGCAAAACCTTAGTGTACACAGTTAGGAAACGCAGCGGACTTACCGGAGGAAACACATCTAGATCAACTTTTTATATATCTAGAGGTCAGGATCGACACTCACTTCAAAGTTACGGGTATTGGTCATACGACGATGGCCACTGCATTAAATCTGAGCGAAATTGCTAACACGAACAGAGTGCTTAAATACACATTCATATTTGTACAAATTTTCAACAACCCTTGAGAAATAGATCTGGAGGTCAGAATCGGTACTCTTTTAAATGTCCCGGGTTTCGGTCGTACCATGATAGCCGCTGCAGTAGCTCATGTCGAACGAAAATTCTTTAAAAATTGTTATTTATTTTCACTTCATCAAAAGTTTGTAGCATGGAAAACTTTTACATGTTGTGTAGCCTGCATTATATAAGTTGCAATACGTTATGTAGACTAGCTTCGTTGTAGAGTGTATTGTAAAATTAATAATTCACTTCGTAATGAAATAACTTTGAACGTTTCCAGAAGTTAGGTTGTTACGCGAGCATGGAAATTCTGAGAGTCTGGAAAACACTTAAAAAAAAGAAAAATCCAATGTATCTTGTTCTTTCATATTAAGAATACCAGATAACGAGAAGGAAAGACGGCGCGGGGCGAGGAAGGATAGGGGTGGGGGCAGAATGTAATAATGAAACTAAGGGTAGGTCTACATATATGAGGGCTCTGAGTAAACTTGCTGCAAAATGAAAGAAAAGAAATCCTACTAGAGGAAGAATTTCCATGAGAATAAGCTTTAGGGGTTGAAGGCGGGGGTGGGAAGGGGCGCCTCGTTATTTGGAAGAAAAAGGATTCAAAATGGCGCACGTTCATTTCTTATATTATGGATGCAAAGCTAAATGTGTGTTGGGGATTGTTTGCCGGTGATGTGTTTTCTGAAATCAATTATGGAACGTTTGCACCCAGTTATACGTGTATATGGGCGGTTATTTTGTTTTAATGAAATGTATAATTAAATGCATAAAGTTAGCGCAGTATGTTTGTTGAGCGATGAAATGAAATATTCAGCTTGTGTGGGAGTGTTTTAGGCGGGATCGTTTGGGTTTTTATATAGGCATACATGAAATGCACACCGACCCTATGCTGACAGTGACATTCGCATATGTTAGTGAAATTTGAAAACTGTTAGAACTTTGAACAGAAAAACTTCACTTTTTTGCAATCTCCCCACAGAGAGTTTAAAAAAAGTCGATCTTTAAATTTTACGGATTGAACAAATCTCCCAAAATAAAACAACAAATTAGTTTTTACTTAAATTTCTGTTCGTCCATTTTTTTAATATGTTCAATTTTAATATGTTCAAAACAAACATTTTCAAATCTTTATTTCATGAAAAAAATTGTTAAGAATAATTCTGTTGTAATTTTGATCATTTTTAGTAAGTACTTAAAGAATATAGGTCTCTATATTTCCGAAAATGTATCACATTTTATGACATTTTCAAAATCTTTTTAACGGATAGTAAAATTTGCGTTACTATTACGTATTTGAAAATACGTAATTCAGTGTAGCAGATTTTTGAAACAAAATAAATTTTCTATTCAGGAATGAATGCAGAAAAAACATAATCCCTAAATTTAGCCAAAATGTTTTTATTAACAGATTCGAAAACTGATTTTTGTGGAAAATATAAACACATACATACGTTTTTGTTTTTTTAAACAGGTTCAATTCTTTTTTTTTAATAACTCAATTCGTTTGTGCATAATTTTCTAGGCAAACATTCTGTCCATTTTTAATATTTTTAGTAATAT
Organism: Callitettix versicolor; assembly: GCA_022606455.1. Classification (NCBI taxonomy): domain Eukaryota; kingdom Metazoa; phylum Arthropoda; class Insecta; order Hemiptera; family Cercopidae; genus Callitettix; species Callitettix versicolor. Next base: position 13,245,140 of record CM040187.1, read on the forward strand.
AATGACAGTGTTTTATACGGAAAGAAATAAACGAAAGTTTTAACATGTATCATGTTTATGGGCTGGTTTTGATGTTGGATTTTGCGAGACGATGATGTAATGAACATATTTATATTGATATATAACAGTATATTTTGCGTGTCGCAAGTCTCGTATTAAATTAATTATAATTAAAAATTACGGTTTCCGTCCCGAATCGAACCGGGTACCTTGCGCGCGTGATAACCACTACACTATAGAAACTAAAGAATCTTGACCGATTTATGTATATGAAATGAATCGTTAATTTAATGTTGGTAGTTATATTAAAAAGATAGTTTTATTTTTATTTTTTTTAATAAATAAATTCGTAAGCTTCGTAAAGATCAACTGATTTCGTTGAACAGCTGATAGGCTATAAGTACCAGGTTAAAAACTATCTATGTTAATTATTTTTCGAACAAATTATCGTAATTAAAATAAAAAAGGAAAAGTGAACATGGTACATGATTTTTATTTTTGGTTCAATAACAGAAATTATTTACTTCCTGTTGGTAAAACCAAGAATTGTTATAAATTCGCGCTTGTGTCCTTTCTGTACGTTTGTAAAGCAATTATTACCCGTGAACAAGGAAACTGACCCGTTTAAAATATGGTGAAAACGGTCTTTGTAGAAGTCTGTACCAGAAATAAATATTTAGGCCTAGTTAGGAATTAACAATCTAAAGGGAAAAATATTTGTACTTGTATTTACCAAGTGTGGATTACCATTTGAAACTAGAACTGCTTCTGAACCTGAAAATACATAGTTTGTGCACATAAAAATTTCACTTAGAGCCGTCATTATCAAGGGATTCATATACTCCCCTCTAAGTTCAAAATGTTGAATCGAAAAAATAATTTAGTTTGTATAAAAACAATAAACATTGTTTCAAACGTTTCAATATTTAATACTTTTTTACAAACATGTTTTGAACTATTCACCAACAACTTTAAGAATTTTTTCTTTTGCGGCAGTCGACCTTTGTGGGTAAAAGTAAGTAAAATACGATTCAAAAGTTATTTTTAAGTTTACGCATTCAAAAGCAGCACTCGAATCGTAACCTACTAGCAGTACTGTCCGGGCGATATGTTCTGAGTGGCTGGTACGGTCTAGTCCGCGTAGCGGCAGTGATGATACGGATGTAATCGGATCTATTCTTGCTAATACTTATTACTAATATGCATATCTTTAAAAAAATGCAATTTGTCCGTTGTATTTTGATATTAAAAATGGACTTAAAAATTCAAAATTCAGTAGAGGGTAAAGATTTTTCCCAATGTTAAAAAAAAACAGTAAATACCTAGCTTTGTACCTAGATACAGAATTAGAAAGTTTGTACGAACATACCAGCAATCGCACCCGATCAGTGCCCATGTCGTAAAAGAGAAGTGCCTAAGCCAGACTTTCATCACTGCGCTATTTCCAGAACGATCCGTCATTCCAGATATTTAAAAAATATATAATTTTCTACGATCCTCGCCCCAAACCGAGCGTATAAGCGTTCACGGGTCTGGGCACTCGGCATTCCAAAAATTAATTAAAACATTTCACAGTTGCCCAACTAAAATATACTTTTAATATTCTATTTAGGCTGGGTCACAAATTATTTTTATCGCTGCGCATACCTCTCGCAACGACGCGGGTAATTGCCGCAGGTATCGCGTGAGGTTAATTTATCGCTGCATTAATATGTGCGACTGCATTGTTCCTGTATAGCTTGGGTTCAGCAATTAATGTGCAGCCACTATACCTTTGTCGGGGCGCAGTTTATTGCCCGGGCTCATTTATTTATTGCGGAAGACAATTTTCGGTGGTTTACTGCAGAAAGTGTGAATAAAACGTGAAAACGTTTACCATATCGAAACGTTTCGGTCCAGAAGCTTCGGTGGGAAAGCCGGGAAAGCGGCTTATCTCTCGAGGTTGATCAGGTGTCGTTGGGAATTTTTTTCGTTTAAAAGATACGCAGTTAAAAACAATGTATCAAATTCGACATAAAAAGCATTCACAGTGCGAGAGTAAAACCTAACCTAAACAGACCGTCAGCTGGCTGAGTTTATTAACAAGTTTATATAAAGAAAAATGAGCTATTGGAGCAACCTCTTACGATGGTAAGACACTACACCCGGATTCCTTTTTGAGAGGTCTTTAATATAAATATACATGGGCGCGCCTATGTGTGTGTGTGTGTGTGTGTGTGTGTGTGTGTGTGTGTGTGTGTGTGTGTGTGTGTGTGTGTGTGTGTGTGTGTGTGTGTGAGAGAGAGAGAGAGAGAGAGAGAGAGTATGAGTGCGCGTCTTTCTCACACAATATGTGCTCTAAGAAAGAAATTTGTGTACTAAATTTGGTTGCAATCGGTCCGCATGTTCTAGAGTGTGGAAAATGCGCGCGCCCACACACACACACACACACACACGTATAATAATAACTGAACGTTAATTTCGTTCAAAACAACTTTGGTAACTAACTTCCTTGTTATAATAATTCATGTTTTTTAAGGTTAAAATATTACAAATCAAGGTCTGTTTTCCTCTACTCCAAAAATTAACATAACACTTTCCCGGATCTTATCGAAAATCGATGAGGAAAAGGAAATTCACACGTTCCACCTACACTCCCCAATTTCCTTTGCTACCCTTTCTTTCTAATTGTTGGTCAGTTTGGAGGCTGAAGACATGTGGGGGTTATCCACCTCGTCACAACATATCGATTAGGTTTCCTCCTCACCCTTCACCCCCTCTTCATTACACTGGTACACGCGCTAGTTTAATCAGTCCCCTTCCCTTGGAAAAAAAGTCATTAACAGCGTTGCACGACAACTACGCTCCAAGACGTTGGCGGCGGTTTTTGTAAACAGAGTCGCGAGCAAATTGATTCCGTCCCAGTTTTCTAATTAAGGCTGAAATCACTTGCATTTAATATTCATTATTGTTTACAGGTGGACTGAAATGAAGTAGATCGGTTTGGTTTTGGTTTAACGCTATTAAATCAGCTGGTTTTTATTTGTTTTCTACGATTTATTTCAATTCACCTCTACGTTAACGATAAACATTTTTAAAAAAACTTTCGAGACGATAGTTCCTTAGGGTGAATTAAAAAAGTCATGTTTTCAGAGTTCAACACGAAGTTGAATACTCTGAGCTAAAGGGAATATCTGCTGGAGTGCCCCAAAGACACTTACTACTGCCAGTTTTTTTATCTTTTATATGTACACTCTTGATATACCAAAGAATGATGGATCTGTTATAGCGACGTTTGTAGATGATACAGCAATAATGGCTACGAGATACATCATTGAGGAGTCAACAGCAAGACTACAGCAGCTTTGAATGAAGTCAAATAGCTGGACCAACAAGTGGAGAATTAGATTAAAAGAGATGAAATCAACAAACATCAATTTTACTTACAGGAAAACGGTCTCAAATACTGTGAACTGTTAAATAATTCCTAACGGGAATACTGCAAAGTATCTGGGAATGACTGGATGCTAAACTTCGTTGGAAAGAACATGTTAAAAAGAAGAAGGAACATGAATATAAAATATAGCAAAATATACTGGCTACTTGGAAGGCAGTCAGAGTTGTCTACGTACAATAAATTGCTTTTGCAGAAGCATATTCTAAAGTCCATCTGAGCCTATGGCATTCCGCTTTGGGACTTTTTTTTTCATTGATCAGCTTTGATATAATGCTCTAGGGGTATCCCTGGGCGTGTGCCCATTATACCCTCTATAATTCTGCACTTCGCATTACATTTTTCCTTAACTTATTACATCTTATTTCTAACTTAACATTTACCCATCTTTTCTGCCATACTGTTGTGGCCCACCTTGTTCCGCTTTGGGACTGTGACAAGAGTAAACACAAGGATGGTTTAGGTCTTTCAGAGTACTTAGTGAGGGCTCCAAGGTACATACATCGTGACATAAAAGTTGCCAACGAGAAATTAAAAGATTTGCCGTGAAGCACAAGACACGCTTACACCTATTAATTGTTCAGTTACTTCATACCAGCGATCTGGTGAGACGGTTAAAAAGATTGTTAGTTGTATTTTTTTTTTTTTTTTTTTTTTTAACGTCTGACTATTGTGCACACTTGGGCTAATGCAGACGATGGGATGATTTATAGCGTATGAAAATGCCAAGCCCTGGCCGGGAATCGAACCCGGGTCCTCGGGGTGAAAGCCCAGTACACTATCAACTAGGCCACCGAGGCGGCCTTGTTAGTTGTAACCACGTGATCTAGTGGATAGTGTTTGGTAGTCATCAGTGGATGTTTACCGACAAAAGTGAATTCGTTATGGAAAGTTTGTTCGATAACTGTAAAGTTAGTCGTCTTTGGTAAAAAACTCGATAATGAAATCAGATTTTCAAAATATATAAAATGGTAGTTTTCACCAAAGTTTTGAAACGATGAACGTATTATGCTTTTTGTCCAAGCTATTACCAAATTCGATTTTAGTGCCAAATTTGAAAAAAATCGTACCTTAATTTCTGATAGTGCAAAAATACACACAAATCAGACATACAATTAAAAACCACTTTTTGTTGGAAGTTCACTGTCTATTGAAGTTCAGTTAATAATTGTCTGTATTGGTAAGTATTACTTACATTCATCGTAACCACAGTTGAAATAGTATTATCGAAAGGTGCAGACTAGCTTCACCTATTGAGAGGATGTAGACGTCCCTCGCGGTACCCAAGTCTAACACACACTTACACTTACAACACTACAATTACGACTTTAATACTTGTGTAAGTGTAAACACTCACACTTAAATTTAGGGAGGCGATGATAGCCTTAATATGTTTTTCGCCTTAAAATAATTTTAAAAAGTCGAAAGAACAGCTGAGGTGTAAAATCAGCTGTTTAGGAAATATTACCTCCATCCCTGGAAATCATGCGGTAACAATATTTCTTTTCCACAGTAGACATTATGTATGTTTTATCATTAAAGAAGGGCTTTGTAGTTGATGTGGCTAAGGCAACGGTCAGTCTGCTGCGTCTCTGAACTGCGCACCTCGAAGTCGTGAGTTCAGAACTTGCAGTTACTGTCCTCTAACGTAGATCCCTCGTCCTCATTCTGAATGAAAGCAAATTTGTGCATATCGATTTCACCAATTGAGCACAAACATGTCAATCAGTCATCAAGTGGTTCTATATGAGAATACCGCCAAATATCTTGATATGACGTTAGATGCCAAACTTAGAGGTGGAAGGTGCAAGTAAAGAAAAGTTGTTACTAAAATACAGAAAGATGTATTGATTAATGGATCGTCGTTGTTCCTTATCAGTATGCAGCAAGCTGTTGCTTTAACAGCAGGTCCTTAAACCAGTATGGACTTACGGTATTTAATTGTGGGGTTGTGCCAGTCAGAGTAATTATTTAACGTTTTCAAAATAAAATCGATGCTCCGTGGTATATCCAAAATAGCAACACGTAAATATGTTGAGGTTCCAACTGTTGATAAATGAAGTCAGGAAATTCGCTCAGTCACGGACAAAGGCTACAACACATCAATGTCGAAGCCTTCTAACTACTCGACGACGATGACTTAGAAGAAGAAAAAAAAACATTTTGAACTGGTTTAGTTAAGTCACATTACTAAAGGGACTAATTATGCTAGACTTAGTGATTATCAGCGGATGAGACTTAGTAAATACTGCATTAATTTAGGTTAGAAATAACTGGCATAAAGTTAAGCAAAAAATAATTTTTAAAATTATCATTGTAAAGTAGATCCTGGCTGTAGCATTGTATCTTTCACCTTCACTAACATTCTGAAGCAGTAAATGTAACCTTTTATTGTGAGTATACAACAGTAAAAAATTACTTTCGCATTAAAAATAAAAGACAAAAACCCTAAAACCCATTGAACAGCAGCGTGTAAACAGTGTGCCATAATTAATTTGAAATCGTAATCGATGCTCGGTAAACACTATTATTTACGGGCGCAACATGTGCGCGCGCTCATTGTTTTACTGACGGAGCCCATAATATTCCGTTTACTTTTTTATTCAATGATTGCATATTTTCACTATACCTTTCTGTTTTAACAAAGTACGTCATTGACGTCATCAAAGTTTACACAATAAAAGAATCACAGACGGTAAACGGCTCAGTGCGAAGTTTGGTGGAAGATGCGAGTGTTTTCTATTAAAGGTTAGTTTTGCTGTTTGATTTTTGAAAATTTTGTTTAAAGGTAAAAAGTATTTTTACCTCAATTTTGTGATGTTTATTTTTAGTTTTGTAGTACTTCTGAACTCTTTAATAAAATTCATTGTTCATTGTTCATTCATGCATTGTTCAATGCATTGTTCATTCAAAAAAAATTCATTCATGCATTGTTAATAAAATTCTATTTGAAATTTTATTAATCTATTTTTTTTTAGTTTTAAAGGATTATAAGGGCAAAACAGTTTTGAAATATAAATTGCGACACGATGTTCTCTGACAGACGTAACGGAAGCGAATTTCCGAAAATAATACAACTTAGAAGCATCTTTTAAACTAATATTGTTCTATTCAAACAATTTTAATATTTTACAAATAAAAAAACAAAAACAACCTACTCATCGAAACGGTAATTGTAAAATTTCGTATCGACGGACAGATCTTAAACTTGAGTTGTATCATATTGGTTGCTTCAATAACTCAATGAAAATTTAAAAAAACGAATTTTCTCTGTTTTTTAAGAATACCACCTTATAAGCTAATAAGATATCTTTCTCAGAAAGAAAAGCACGCTTGATTTAATGTAGCACTTAAATGTTCAGCTGATTTTTTACAGTAAGTCCTGTTGAAGATTATCTTAGCAAATTAACCAATACAATAAACCAAATCAAACTTTATGTCCATCCGGTACATTTCGCTTTTATATTTCTTAGTAGGCTTATACAATTTTTTAAGTAGGGCCTATAACATAGATTATTTACTTAATTTGGAAGAAAACACCACTTTATCATTTACTAGGTAGTTTTATTGTAAGGCCTATATTTGTTTATTTTAAATTTTGCGTCATTATATGTACTGTTGAGACAAATTTTGTGTTATACCGTTGGATATAGTATCTGATCAAAATAAGCCCTGACCGCCGTCAAATTTAATTATTCGTTAGACTGTAACGCTGATATCGATGGGGAAATCGAATTTTCAAAACAATTCAATACAAAAAAAAGTTATGAAGTTTTTCAAAGTTAACCGTTTAAATCTGTTAATTCCATTTTGAAACTGTTAACAGATTTCGCTGGGTGACTGTCTCGTCCAAGGTGAAATAAGGCGATTTTGTTGCCACGTTTGAATCAGATTCGATCAAAATTGTGAAATATTAACATGGGCTAACACGGGATATACATAAAGTTGTTAACGACCCGTTAAAAAAAGGAAAGATTTTAGAGGTCAGGACCGACGCTTATTTAAGGTCCCGGATCTGGATCATACCAAGATGACCAAGTAGTTCTTTTTTCAACAGAAATTTACTAACAATTAGACCAACATGCGTAATGAATGACAGCCTAACGGGAACAACTCTCTCAGTACCACGTGACAAGTACATCGGATTTGCAAATAACACGGAAGCCTTTATAAAGTGGGGTCATTCACTTTGGCTACGAAATGCAGCCTATTGCTTGCGTAACGTCCTCAGCAAGGATCAGCCTAATGCAGATTGAAACTGATTTAAATTTAACCAACATGGCTGAGAAACCTGTGACGTTTGTGTTTACCACTAGCGTCCGAGCGGTAAGTCGGAATTGGTAGTTCTGTTACGCCCGGAAAATAAAATACAGTGGTTCAGACATATAAAAAGTGACATGAGTCTGACAGTCTGACGATATAAAAAATCGTGGAGCGCTGTTGTCTGACGTAATGTAAGCAAATTCGAAAAAATCAATTTCAAAATATGTTTTTTAATAGTGTGAAAATCGACATACATTTTCAGCACTAATTTACGTTTAACACTTCTTATGATGGTGAAATCAACTATTCAAAAAATGCATGATAAAAAGTTATAATTTTTTGACAGAGCGAAGCGAGATTGTTTCAACTTAACCGTCAGCATTTGGTTTGTGTGTTTGTTTGTTACGCAGTTTCGTACAAACTCATTTACAGATTATTTTGAAATTTGGTACGAAGATATCTTGTATAAAGCCCAAATGAAGGATTGTAACATTTTTTCCTATTTATTTCCGTTTCAAAATGGCAGCTGTACGATGACGATTGTACGTAGTTTTTATCGAACGCAATGGCCGATTTTTTTAAATTTGATACGAAGGTACCTTTTATAAAGCCCAAAAGACTTATGTATAGGATTTTTCCCGTTTACTTTCGTTTAAAGATGGCGGGTTCTTATTTAATGTTGAGAATGTAGTTGCTGGCTATTTCCTATAATAGGCTGAACGGCAAAACATGATTTTGACAGCTTCTAGGAGAAAGAGCATACAACTTCCAATAATGTTGGGCCAGTAACATTTTTCATAAATATTACGGTTACCGGTTAAATTGAAGGAAAAAAATTACGAACGCTGTTGTGGAGCGCTTTGTATATTAATTAAGGAAATACTTCGAGATCTATTAGGTTCTTTGAGCTACTAGTTTAAAAGGTCTGGATATCCGTCATTTTGAAACGGTTGAACAACATACGCTGAGTAACGAACTCCAGGCCATTACAAAAATAAATGTTAGTGTAAAGTTTGTATGAAATGGACCAAACGTCCAAACACAAATGCTAATACACAAGGGCGCGGAGGGCTGTAAATAAAATTGTTAACGACATTTTAAAAAATAATCTTGAAGTCAGGGTTGGCTTTCAATTCATGGTCGAGGTTCTGGGTCCTTAATGGTAAGGATGGCCACACCAATAGCTCATTTTAAAATGGAAATTCGCTTGTAACGTAAACCTTCGTGGGTTTATTTTTGCGTTTTAATTAACCTAATCCATATTTTATTTAAATTTGAAGTTTGGTACAATTACTTCATTTATGAATCTTTATATAAGACTACAGTTTGAACGAAATCTGATGAACCGATTTCGAGAAACCAGAACTGATTTCCTATTTTTTGTCGACGTAAGCGACATATGTGAAAGTGCGTGCAACCTTAATGCACCGTACAAATAATGCGTCTCAGAGGTAGTGTTAAAATATAATCAACACATGTTTTCAAAAACCAGGTAAACCCGATTAAAAACAACCGGTTGTATCAAAATGTCGGGGTGATAGGTATCAGTGTCGAGGATACTGGGTCACCGGACAGCCTGATGACCTTTCTTGCTACTACGCCCACAGGATCACAGGAAGAACTTCAACTCTGACCCGAACACGATAGTTATTAACCCGCTTCCAGAAACAAAAAAATAAAAACCAGATTGTCCGCTTGATTTCATATTCAAATTTTTGGACGTCCGGCTGCCGCTGGTAAATCTGGAGTGAGTTTATGATATCGTGTTTCGGATTGTAATCTTTGGAAGTACCCGTTTTTAAAATAACCGGTTTGGTAATTGATTGTAGAGTTTAAGGAAGCCAAAAAATATTACTTGTGTTTCTCTGAGGAACGTGCTATACAACCTGAATAAAAGTTGAAGACACAAATTAAATAATTGTGCACCTCATTTCTCTCCAAAAGACTATGGTTTTATTATGCAGTGCAGTAAAGCCTTGGTTTAGCCGGAGTACAACGGTTTGGAATTTTAAAAGTCGGTGATAATTGGCCGAGCGAAGCTATTTTCGGTGTTTGGTTTGTTAAGCAGTTTTACTCAAACGCATCGACCGATTGTTTTGAAATTTTCTATAAAGCCCAAATGACGTATCTGTAACATTATTTCCTATTTACTTTCGTTTCAAGGTGGCGGCCTCTGATTTACAATAACGGGTATAAGCAGTTTCAGTTCAAATACATTACGAAGATATCTTGTGTAAAGCCCGAAAGACGCGTGTGTAAGATTTTTTCCATTCACTTCCGTTTCAAGATGGCGAATTCTTATTCAACGCTGAGAATATAGTTGCTGGATATGTCCTGTAATACTGGTTTAACGACAGAAATATATCAAAATGTTGACCGTTTCATGGAGAAAGAGCATACAATTTTAAATAAACTTGGTCCAGTAACATTTTTTTTGTAAATGTTACGGTTACAGGTTAAATTAGCCTAAAAAGTTAAAAGCACTGTATATTAAGAATATACTGCGAGGTCAGCTGTTCTTTGAACTACTATTATTTAATACCTGAATTTTTAAAAACATTTCCTTAATATTTTCAGTACATATACAGCACTTTTGTAGTTTCAGTTTATCGGTAATTGAGCTTGTAGCAGAAATCAGTTCTTAAACTTACTTTATCGATTTGTACAAACCGCAACCGTTTGTTACGGTGTTTCCACAATCGAACAAACACAGTTACTGTTAATAATGAGGGCACTTGTAGATTTCACCCTTATTTAACAGACAATAAACTTTAACTGTCTACATCTCGCCCCATACGGTCAGTTAAATCGAGGGTTAATGTACTTACTGAAAAAAAATCACTTTTAATTGTGATCAATAACGTAATTGTTAACTACCTTCATTATGTCATTTAAAAAAAAAACAGTATCTAATTAATATACAATGCGTAAACAAATAAAACAAATTTAATTCTTTCAAATAACAAAACACTTTTTTGTTTTTATAAAGAGATAGGAATGTTACCCTCCCCCCCCCAAATTAAAAAACATAAAGTATTTGTAGAATTGTAAAGGAGAATAAATTAGAGCATTTCCAATTTTACCTTTCATTCTGGCATTCTGTTATTAAAACACACACACACACACACACACACACACACACACACACACACACACACACACACACACACACACACACACACACACATATATATATATATATATATATATATATATATATATATATATATATATATATATATATATGTGTATATATATATATATATAGGCCTATATATATCAGGACATACATCTTGCTTAACAATATAAGCTTAAATGTTATGTTTTTCTTTACTGTGCACCATTATGTGTTAAAATAAATGTCACAGATCAGTCACGATGTTGAATCTATAATTTTTTCACCACTTTGAGGTTATAAAGTACTTCCCTCCCTCTCCTTATACTACTCAGTAACTCACTGATTCACTATCTAACTCCCAGTCCTACATTCTAAACTAGAAAGTAAATAATTGAATAAGTCTGTTATAGTCAACAAATAATCGGAGCCCATAACTTATCCGAATTCTCGAGAACAAGTCTTCGGTTACCCGGGTGACATTTACCGGCGGATGTTGTCTCGGTAACATCGTACTTAACCTAATACTGGCCGCCAAGGTAAACTGGTGCAGACAACACCATCGGTGAGGTTAATGGTTAGAATCGGGGTTAACATTGGTGATTTATTACTTTGGCCTACAGGTTGTTAATCATTAGCGAATTTCCATTGGGAAATGCACTATTGGAGCGTCCGTTATCCAGACCCGGGAATACAAATGAGCGTCCAAAACTGACTCTGGGAAACGTTTTGAGGAATCGTTAAATTTTTTAAAAAATATTTTAAATACTCTCCCACTTGCACTCGCAATTTCTGTTCCGTTTGTTTCAAACGTCTCAATTGATTTCGGTACAATTTCGACGATTAAATGCTGTTAAAATAGAATTTTAAAATGTTGCGGTTTAGTACGGTGTTCAGCGGTTTAGTTTCAAAGGAGTTTAACAATTGTAAATGCAAGCACTGATTTTACGAATGGAAAATGAGTTATTACGGATGCTATCATGATACGAACCGCACCCAGAACCTTGGGATAAACACCGATCTGACTTCTAGATCATTTTTTGAACGGGGGGGGGATCGTTGAAGTGTTTACATACTTGTGTTAACACGCTCACGTTCGCAATTTTGATCCGATTCGATTCAAACGTGGCACAAAAATCGATGTTGTCAATAGCCTGGACTAGTTCGTTCCCCAGAAAAATCCGTACACGGTTTCAAAATGGCAACCATTTCAAATATTCATATAAATGCCTAGCTTAAATGTTATTTTGATTATTTTATTTTAGCGTTAAAAAGTGCATAAACTAGCATTTTGAATTTACGAAATCTGTTGACATTTTGAAGTTGAATTTAACGGCGGGCAGGGTTTATTTTCAATACAATTTGAAAGTTTAAAATAATAATATGACTTATATGCAGATTTTAATGCTAATAATATTGGTTAAATTGTAATTTCAGAAAAAGTTTATATTAAAAAAAATATGTTTGATAATTCGCTTCCATCACGATAGCAAAATGCATATTGCTGCTATTATTATATAAATTAAAAAATAGGCTTATTTAAGATAGAGTATAAGGTAAAAACGTTTTGCGTTTTAAAGATTTTGTTGCCTGTCAAATGACATTTTAAAATTTTCTTTTTAGATGAAGGCTAAGCCGGTATTTTTCCAATAGAAATTTAAGAATTGCCTATCACTTTTGAAATAATCGAGTTCTTAAATAAGTGCGTGTCCTTTCCAATTTGAACTAAACGTCTTTAACTCTCGATTTTTATTAAATTTGGTTTTTTATACTGGTTTACGAAGCCAACGCAAGTTATCGCATAGGAAAACCAATTTATGTTGACAGTAAATAGGAAAATCTAAAATAGTGTTTCTCAGCTAAAAGATCTGCAAAAAAATCGTGCATTCGTGATGTTATGGAAACAGAATAACGCACTTGTGTAAAGTTCCTTTTAACGAATTCGAAATCAAACATAACAGTAACGCTTTTGCAAATATTCATTAAGATTTCGCACACTAATGCAAGGTCAGTGCACATTTCATGGTACCTTTCCGGATACAAAGCCGTGCGTAATAGCTAATCACCGACAATATTTTTTTACCTTTACTTTGTCTGCATTTTTACTTTCAGATTGCATTGAAATTTTTAAATATAGATTTTAACTCAGATTGCGATTGAAAAATTAAGCTTTTTTATTATTGTGAGATAAAAAAATTACATTTTTTTAAGATTTTGAAACCGTGGTCCACTAAATTTCTTAACGCGAGAAGCTTAAACAAACACACACGCGCGCTTGCGCAGATATATATAAATTGTAGACAAAAAGATTTTAACGTCCTTACTTTATGCCAGTTAGACTAATTAGGAAGATATAATATCGAAAAAGTGGAAGCTTACAGCAGTAAATGCATTTTGGAACCTATGACCTTGAGGTGAGCATGTTCAGAGACCTAATAGATTGACCGAACTTCTTGTCACTTCTTCTAAGCTCGCCTTTTTGACTGAGACTCATTCAGAATCGATGCTTATTTAATACACGGGTCTGGATGTTACACGATAAACGCTCCAGTAAGTCATTTTCAACGAAAATTCGCTTATAACTGAATACAAATTCAGAGAAAAGTCATGATATAAAGAAGGCATGTTTGAAGTTCGACGACTAAACCAAGATTATTTCTAGTGTCCGAACGATGGATAACTGAAGTTATGCGAAAGATTCTATATCGCTATAATGAAATATACGTAGAGAGGACGATATTACAACGCAACATGCGATCATAACTTCAGACTTTGAACTTTATAAATGTATTAATTATATAGTTAGGTTGGCTCGAGTACATAAAGCACAGATCGGACACAGGGACGTGTGAAATGGCAATCTACCGCGCCGAAACCGGTTGTCTGGTTCCAGTTTTTGTTTTCTTTGCCGTCCTAACATCATTTTATAATGTATGCCGTAACACATGTCCCGAGTTCCTTCAATGAAGAGCAAGTTTCGGTTGTGCACGCAGCTGTTTCGCTGTGATTCGTACATGGATTTTATAAAGCGCTGTTCAGTGGCAAATGCTGTATTGGAACCGACATTATGTAAGATTTAGAACCGGAATCTTGAATCACATTGAAAACCAATGTATATACGTTCAACACAATATTTCTATAAGAAACATTTTCCCTATGTTTCGCCAAAAACGTATGTCATCTTCGTGGTTATTCTCGCTTTAGATCTGAATATTTGTATTTATAACTTCACCAGAACGAGACATTTAGGCCGGATGGTGACCAAATACGGAGCGGAGATGCGTTGATCGGAGCGGACTACGCATTCAAAATTTAACCTATTGTTTATAATGTAATAGCGGCCATTTAAAGCGTAACGGAGGTGAACGGAGACAAGCTTCGTCGTTGGTTCCGTTTAGTGCAGCTTCGACTTAGTCTACTGTTCAGTGGCAAATGCTGTATTGGAACCGACATTATGTAAGATTTAGAACCGGAATCTTGAATCACATTGAAAACCAATGTATATACGTTCGACACAATATTTCTATAAGAAACATTTTCCCTATGTTTCGCCAAAAACGTATGTCATCTTCGTGGTTATTCTCGCTTTAGATCTGAATATTTGTATTTATAACTTCACCAAAACGAGACATTTAGGCCGGATGGTAACCAAATACGGAGCGGAGATGCGTTGATCTGAGCGGACTACGCATTCAAAATTTAACCTATTGTTTTTAATGCAACAGCGGCCATTAAAAGCGTAACGGAGGTGAACGGAGACAAGCTTCGTCGTTGGTTCCGTTTAGTGCAGCTTCGACTTAGTCTAGGTTCTGTTTAAAGCTGACTCCATTTCCCCCACCACGCTAATGATTTATGGTTACTATTTTTAAACATAATGGTTTCTAGATTCCGTTACATTAGGCGTAATATTTATATTTAAAAAAACGCGTTCTTTTAAATGACTGAACTCCGCTTCTGGTTGCCGTTCATCTTATTTCCGCTCCGCTCCGCATTTAGTGGCCACCCGGCCTTAGGGTTTACTTCAACAAGCAATTTTGCCCCGATTTGATTCAAACTTAGCTCGAAAATTGCTATAATGATAGCTTGAACATGATGATGTTAGGAACTTTGTTACCTAACGAAATCCGTTCAACAGTTTTAAAATGGCGACAATCTAAATCTTAAAAATGTCATAACTCTCTCTTAAATATTAAAAAAAAATCTTATACCACCATTGTTATTTGCGTTAAAAACTACATACATTTCTAAAATGCTTAGTAATTAAGAAAGTGACTTCGACGAAGGTTTTTGGAAGTTTATAATGTTTTGTGAGACCATTAAGAAAGTCAACATGAAAAAATACAAACAATTTTTATTATATTTTAATTTCCCCCAAAAAACTACATTATTTGTATGGAAACACCACTTAACTAGAAGGCTAAGTGCACCAAGTTATCTTTGTTAAACAAATAGAGACGGTTTCCTGTTTGCATCCCTTATCGCCTGAGGGATGAGGGTTGATAACAAGGGGTAGTGAATGATACACAAAGGTGTTCCTTGTTAACTTCACCAAACAAATCTCCTTTCTCTATTTGTAGCTATCGATGTTGTTTGTTTAATGCCCTTATTTTACCAATTGTCTTGTCAATTCTAGGACGGTATTTGAATATTTTTTTTGTATATTCAGCAAAGCAAATTGGCACAGTAATTGGCTTTAGTATAACAATGGGATACAATATTATCAAACGTAAATCTAGTTGATGGTGATTTCTTAATTAAAATAAAAATATTTCTGTTTCAAAATAAATTATTTTATGTTTTAAATTATCAAAATTAAATTAGCAAAAAATTGCTTGTTTAATGTCAGTTGAGACTTTCAGTTGGGTTTGCAAATTTCAAAAATTGGTTTCAATTGGGTTTTTAGACAATTATTTTTCTTACAATTTCGCGAGGTAATTGAAAACGCATTTTTTGCTAGTTCGATTACCAGTAAAATTCTTTTAACAGTTTCAAAATAGCGGCCACTTCAAATTTTAAAATTTGCAACATTTTTGTGTTATTGTTTAAAACATTCTACTCCTTTATCGTAATAAAAACTGCATTAGCAATTTCAGTTTTCAAAATCCTTTAAAATTAAGAAATTTAATTTGATGGCTGTCTTGATTCATTTTCGTATGAAAGTGATAATGTGTGCACATTTTAATGATTTTTATGTTAGTGAAAAATAAATTACTAAAATTATAATTAATAATAATAATAAGATAGTATAGAATTCCTTTTGGAAATTCGCTTTTGAAAGCAATATTGTTGATGAAAACACGATGATTGTTTTCAAATTTGAGAAACTTGAATGTTGGGCTCTTATCTTAACCCTAAATCAGTTTGTTTGCGTAAAACTAATTTGTATTTAATTTTTGAGTGAATTATTCAAGTGTGCAAGATATAACCTTACTCGCTGTGAGATTTCACATACTGGTTTTGGGATAAAATTTCCCTTCTTCGCAAGTAATACGAACATTTCCCTTTCGTTACCAGTAAAGCGTCCTGGTATACAAAGAAATTGAACGTTAATGTTTGTCACATATTATAGAATTCCTAATTTTAGACAAATATTTGACTTAAAAAAAAGTATTTTTGATTTCTTCAAATTAGTAAAATTTATTAACAGATGATTTTATTGAAACTTCAATTGAATAAATGTATTTATATCAGTCTATTAAATAAGTGCTTTTATTTTTTAAAATAATTTTGAACTTATTTTTGTTTCAGGAGGTGAGTTTGATATACAAGAAAAGTCTACTTAATGGTAAAGTAAAAAATAATTACAAAACAATAATAACCGTAATCACAAGTAGGCTACATTAAAAGTTTTTGCACTGATATTGTTCCATAAGGTATCATTTTAAAAGTTTATTGCTGCAGCGGAAAGAAATTTAAAACATTTAAAACTTAGAATTGCTTTATTTAAATACATTTAACATTTTTATAGTGTTTGTTTAACAAACTCGATTTCACTATCATAACTAACGTTAAAATCTGCATAATTAGTGTCTAAAATTTTCCACGGATAATAAAATAATAAAACCGACGGCTTTTTCAAGAATTTGTTTTTCAACATGTTCAAACCTGTTTTTTTTCAGATAATTGTTACGTTAGAAAATTATTGTTGGAAATTTCGCTCCCATTACGTCAACAAGATAACTCTGCCACTATTACTTTCAAAGTGCACAATTAATATAGACTAAAGTTGTGATTTTTTTAGATCTAATTTTTTTTTTTTTTTTTGAGTTAGGAAATTCTGTAAGCCGTTACAAAAGTCAATTATATATATATATATAAAATGTGTGTCTTTTTTGTGTGCTCATTTTAGCACTCATACTTTCGAACTTTTGGTTCGATTTGATTGAAACTGAGCGCGGATAAAGATTTTAGTACGACCTAAGTGCTTGAACAGTTTTGTTATCGAACAGTTTCAAAAATGTCGGTCATTTCAAATTTTTAAAATCTGTTTTTGACTAAAATGTTTTTGAAATCTGACCACCATAGTAAGCAGCTATTAAAACTTAATAAATTGCATTTTGCATTTTCAAAATAAGTTGAAATTAAAATGGTACCTGAAATTTGATAATAGTCATTTTTATGAAGCATTAAAATTTTATTTCCAATTAAATTTTAAATAATTAAAATTATACTGATTTTAATTCTGATAACGACGGTGAAATGAGAATTTCAAAAAAATTGAAATTATTTTGGATATTCGCTTTTATGACGTCAGCTGGTTTTCTATTTTATAATCGAAATTCTAAACTAGCTTTCAAAACGTGTTCTATAGATTATGTACTGTGCGTGTTTCTAGTCTCGGGTCTGAAATAGGGCTTTGGGCCGAAGGGATTCTGTTTCAGCGACAATCCTCGGATTGAACGAATTACAATCGTTGTTTAAAGACGAAACCGAACTGTAACATTGATATTGGACAACGTAGGAACAGCATTCATTACCCAGCTGAAAGCAATCGGATATCTTTGTTTGATCGATATGTCTTTAATGCTTTGAAAGGCAAATAGGCTACATTCCACATAACAAAAGTGGCGCTGGACTTTTCTCCATAACCTATAATTTGTGTTTAACAATAAAACTTATTTCACCTTCTTTACTGTACACAGTCATTCGTAAAAATTAATCTGGAATCGTATAATCAAGTGAAAAATTCTTTCAGTAGGCCTAGCTCTTTTTGTGTGTGGAAGAAATTTTAAAATAGCGATATCACGAATAACTTAGAAAAGCACGTCAAGCTTAACATATATACATTCTTATAATTTGTATTATATTATTCTGTAACTGCACCAGTAAGTAGATTGTTTATTTGTGTTTTCGTGGCTCATTGCTATGA
Organism: Callitettix versicolor; assembly: GCA_022606455.1. Taxonomy (NCBI): domain Eukaryota; kingdom Metazoa; phylum Arthropoda; class Insecta; order Hemiptera; family Cercopidae; genus Callitettix; species Callitettix versicolor. The sequence goes on from CM040187.1 coordinate 13,263,320, forward strand.
TTTTGCTTATGAAACTAAGGGAGCTGCGTTTAAAACCCATTGCTATGATTTTGCTTATGAAACTAAGGGAGCTGCGTTTAAAACCCATTGCTATGATTTTGCTTATGAAACTAAGGGAGCTGCGTTTAAAACCCCTTACTGACTGATTTATTTAGCATGCGTCATGTTTTAGGGCTGATTTTGACGTTGGATTTTGCTGGGCGCGTGATGCGAGGAACATTTTTATATTGATATATAACAGTATACTCTGCCCGTCGAAAGTTTCGTATTAAATTAATTATGATTAAAAATGTCTGTGGTGAATTGAATCGGGGACCTTGCTCGTATGAGGCGCGCGTGATAACCACTACACTACGTAAACTACAAAGAAATGTGACAGATTTAAGTGTACGAAATGAACCGTTAATTTAATTTTGGTAGTTATTAAAAGATCAGTTGTTTTATATTAATTCGTAACGATCAGCTGATTTCATTGAACAGCTGATAGGCTATAATAATTTTCAAGTTATTAAAATAAAAAAGGAATAGAAAACATGATACTGGATTTTTATTTTTAGTTCTGTAACGGAATTTTTTTATATTTAATACTTATTTGTTTTAAATAACGCATATAAAATAAGTTTAATTATAAACATTTAAATTATAATTAACGCCAATATAATTTCATACCCGATACGTGGCAGCGTCCAAGAAGGTTAGGTCAGAAAACCATCAAAGATTTTTTTCAGAAAAATAATTTTGTTGTAAGGCTGAGTACTGTACAGATTTTTATTTTCTTAATAACTTATGTTTAATTGTTATTGTATTATAACTTGTTTTTTAAAAATTAAAATAACTTTTCTTGTTTTTTTTTGTTATTTGCAAACTGTTTATCAAAGTTTTTTCTTATCCGTGGTAATCGCGGTCACAATTATCTCTGGTAATCGCGAGTCTTTGTATCTTGTTTTCAAAAATTTTATTTTTAAACTTTTTGTGTAAGAAAAAATCGGCTCCGATTACAAAACAAAGCCGATCTAGTTTGAAAATTTATATTAAATTTCTAATTCCGGTCTCTCGCTTCATTTTCCTCCGACACGTTCTAAAATTTTGATGGATCATTTTTTTTTTAGGTGCGAATTTTAGGTGCGAAAAATATGTGCGATAATTTCGCTTTTTTGATTTTTTTTTCGCCCGCAAAAATACTCCTCATGTTTTTAAAACAAATTCAACTTGTAAATTTGATTTATAGAACACGCCACCGTGACATTTTTCAAAAACCCGCCGTTTCGAATCGAAAAAGACTTCCCGAGATCAGTTTTAACGGTCGGAATGTTGATAAGACCGTACACGACTCTAATATAAGCTCCGAGGTAAAAAAAAAAACGATGACCTTGAAAGAGCCGGGTCGATAACTCAACACATTTGTATGAAGTTGTCACCGGCGTTGGTTTTATGGGCGCCGCGACTTGTTTTGGTCGAAAAAACAAAACTCCGGGTCCTTTAAGATTTACATCGGCATTAAGGATATTTATAATAGTAAGGACAATGGTGCGACAAAACAGTTCCAGTGTTTATCATAGATTTGGTGGCGCGCTCGGAATGTTCTTAATGAGCGTTTTGATACGAAATGTGCGCCTATCTTGTGTTTTCGTGCCGATTTAGGCGTGACTCTCGCTATACGTACTGTAGACACATTGTAGAATATCGATCTTGGGATATTGATGAATTATTTAAAAAAAAATTCGTAAAGTTTTGATGAAAATAAGCAAGTTGGTAGACTGTAGTTTGCCGATATCTCGAAAACAAATTTCAAGCAAAACATTTCCAAACTTTTTTTTAAACGTAGCAAGAATGCATTTTCTCAAAAGTGGCTGAACCGATTTTGATCGAATTTCGTTTAAACATAGTTCTTAATTAATCAAAAAAAATTGTAGGAAACAAGACCTTGAAAATGAACGTCGATCATGATTTCTAGACCGTGTTTTGAGGTGTGTGTGTGTGTGTGTGTGTGTGTGTGTGTGTGTGTGTGTGTGTGTGTGTGTGTGTGTGTGTGTGTGTGTGTGTGTGTGTGTGTGTGTGTGTGTGTGTGTGTGTGTGTGTGTGTGTGTGTGTGTGTGTGTGTGTGTGTGTGTGTGTGTGTGTGTGTGTGTGTGTGTGTGTGTGTGTGATTGCCCGAGCGCAGTTTAGGTACGATTTGGCACAAAAGTCGAAATTAGATTTGGTAAGTTTGTTATATAGCAAATTCTTTTTGATAGTTTCAGAATGGTTTTAAAGAGTATCAGCTTTCATTTTCGTGTTTTCAATATAGTAAAAAAAAATCAAATGCTAATTTACGCAGATTTTAACGCTGATTATAACGATGAAATCGGTTTTTCTTATAGTGTGATGTAAAAACAAATGGTAAAATTGTTACTTTTTGGAAATTATCGTGCTTTACGTCAGCTGCTGGGAAAGATTGGTTGTCTGTGGACATTATTATTAGGTGTACTCGCCGTCTACATCTTCCTGTACACGAAAAGCTAGAGCAGTATTTATTTAAAGACCATTTGCATAGTAGCTGGAAATATGCAGCGTCACTTTTGTTCGTTCTTGCTTTAGACTAACAAATTTTCCACTCTATTAAAGCAGCCCGATGTTAATAACGCGTCTATTTATACAACGCGGTAGCATCGTAAACATTAAAACTGTTATAAATTTTTTCGAAAAAGTACAAAGCTATTTGGAAATTGTTTCGTGTAATTTATGTTCTGACGAAAAAGAGTTGGCAGGGAACTGGAGCGCGAAGTGGAACAGTGTTTCGGGGGGGGGGGTATTTATTTCGGTGGAATGCGTGCCGTCTTTGCTTATGAAAACTTTGGTCTGTTAATTAAAGTTCTGTACTCGTCTGAGGCGAACGCGTCGGACCGTCATTTTATTTGTTCGGTTTAGCGTTGCTCGATAGTGTTAGTTTAACGGGTCATTACGGTTGCAATTTCTTAAATGTTGATCAAAACATAAGATGTTTTATTTTAAATATAATGTAAGAGTTTTCGAATTTTTAAAACCATAATAATAAAACAAAGTTTTAGAACTTGACGTCATAAACCCGAAATTTACAAGATTTTGTTCAGATTTCTGTCGTGTATTTAAAATCATAACTTTATTCAGCGTACCAAATTTAAAATAGAAATTTTTAACACAAGAGCAAATAAGCGCCGCACGCAATTGTCTCGCTAACATGGTGGGTTCGATTTCTGACAGTTTTTCCTGATTCAGTTTGATTTCCAGTAACATCTGCATAAATGATCACTATTCCAGTAGTTCAAAGAACGGTAGATCTCGCTGTATTAAATGCTTAATCACCGCTATGACGCTCTCGCAACGTTTTCCACCAGTTCAATCGGTAATCGTAATATTTACAAAAGTACTACTGGATCAGCTCTTTTTGTACATTTTGTGCTCTTTTTCCAAGAAGCCGTCAAAATTGTGATAGCAAAACTGTTGGCCACTGTTACAGGAAATAGCCAACTGCATTCGGCATCGTTAAATTAATGGCCACCATCTTGAAACGGAAGTGAATGGGAAAAATCTTTCCCACATACACTCATACGTCGTTCGGGTTTTATACAGGGTACTTTCGTAATTAATTTCCAAACAAACAGTCAGTGCTTTAGGCCAAAACTGTGTAAACACACACACACGCACCCACGCGCGCACACCAAATGCTGAACGGTTGAGTTGAAGACCTAGCTCGCCCGGTCATATTACTTTAACAATACAAAACTGAAGCCTGACTGCCGTTAGATTCGTTTTCCCACTTTATGAAGATTTAGCCCTAATTACAGGGTATAAACATATTTTTTTTAAATTGCAAAGTAAAAAATATGAATTTGTATTACATGAAATGGTTGCTATTTAGAAACGGTTGAACAGATTTTTCTGGATGACGAACTTGTTCAAGGTATAAAACTGGGTGGTCATCAAATGCGGAGCCGACTGCGCATTCAAAACGTTGGAAACCATGCGATGCCGCTCAACTCCGTTACGCGTTCAGTGGTTAGGCCTACATTTACATTAAAAACAATCGGTAAGTCGGCTCCGCTCCGCCTGCATAACTAATAGTGTTAGGCTTATACACAAATTTTAATTTGGGGCTAATTTTCAAGATAATTAACCAAGTTCCAAATATTTCAACTTAAGCCTTCTTTTAGGAAAATACAGTGAAGTTTAATTTCTTGTAATAACTCCTTTGACGTTTGTTGGCGAATTTTCGTTAAAAAAATAATTATTAAAGACCATCATGGTAAGACCTAGACCCGGGAGCTTAAAATGAGTGTAAATTTTGACCTCTGGATCACTTTCTGATTGTCGTTTAAATTTATATATATATATATATATATATATATATATCACGGTCACATGAGCAATGTCAATCCAATTTCATTCTTCACAAAAATTTGTTTTTTTATTAAATTTTTTTACTTAATTTTTGAAAATCTATTTTCACTGTCATAATCAGCGTTAACAACTGCATAAATCAGCTCTTTGGCTTTTCAAAATCAAATTAAGAATTTAACAATGGTCAGGGTTGGTTTTTGTATTTTCAATGTACTTTAAAAGTGCAAAATGCTTGTATGTGCATATTTTAATCTACTGGTTATGTTGGTGAAATCATTACCTTGAAAAATGGTGAGCAAATAAAAAATACTTCTTTAATGTCGCTTCCATCACGTCAGCGCGAGACAACTGCGCGTCGTTATTAGTATTTTTCATATATTAATATTTAAATACGAATTTTCATTTACTTTTCCTGTATACGATGGTAAACCGATTGTCTGATTTTGACAAAATTATATCTCACGTTCCAATATCTTAAAATTATTTTTAATACAAAAAAATGTTGATGCCTTTATTTAGGCAAAAAAATTTGCTTTCTTCAAATTGGCATTAGATCTTCATTATGACAAACATTTGAGCAAAGTCTCAAAATCCGATTTTGAAAAATTAGGTTGATTTTCAATGGGCTTCTTGATAGGTCCCTAATTAAGGGGGTGCAAACTAGCTGCACCTATTGAGAGGATTTAGGCGTCCCTCGCGGTACCCGAATCTAACAAACACTTACACTTACAACACTACACTTACGACTTTAATACTTTTTACACTCACACTTACATTTAGGGAGGCGATAATAGCCTCAATGTGCTTTTCGCCTCAAAATAACAAAAAAAATCTATTTTTATGTAATTGTCAGAGTTTAATGGTTTTTTATATTTACTTACTGTATTTAACACTTCATATACGACCTTTGCCACTAATGTTAGTGTGTAACGCTACAGGAAGTTCAAATAAAAAAGTTCATAATCGACTTGAAAAATGAATATTTATTTAAATTTGCTATTAGGAGCAGTTTTTAAACGGTTCCAAGTTGTTTCAGAGATAAAAGCGAGCAGTGGAGACAGTGCGGAGGGGTGGGGGGGATGTAGCCAGTTGTTTCTCGTGTCGTCTTGACCTGTCAACAATACCCTGTGGCAGATTGTACAAGGGTATCTCTCCTTAACACTGCACCGCCATTAAAATTTCCAATAAACATTTCCACAAACAAGACTTTCAGTTTTGTTTATCCGAATTTTGTTTTTCCATCTGGAAAATGAACTATTCGCCATCGTGGTAAAATTTAGAGACCCATTCAAATAATCGCTGATATTGATTTCTAGATCACTTTTTGGAGGGGTCGTTGACAATTCACTCCCGTCAAATTCAATTTCCAAATTTCAACTATGATTTTGAAAATTCATAGTTCTAATTTAGGCCTATGCAGTTTTTAAAACTGCTTCTATTAGTGGAATAATATTTATTTTTTAAATAATAGCAAAAAATTATAAATTTGTAAGTATTTGAAACGGCTGCCATTTTTATACGAACTTTTAAGGGTAACGAACTGGTTCAAGATGTTATCAAAGTCGATTTTTGTGACAATTTTGAATCAGTTCGGACTAAAATTGAAAACTTGAGAGTGTACACACACACACACACACACACACACACACACACACACACACACACACACACACACACACACACACCTCAAAAGTGATCAAGAAGTCAGGATCGGTGCTCATTTGAAGGTCGCGTTTATTATCATTGCTATGCATTATATAATAACACACAAAAACAGTTTATAGTAAAAAACCTTATTTTTATTGTAGAGATAAACTTTACAAGCATAACGATACAATCGTTTAAAATGTTATTTTAAAGTTTTATAAGTATGCCTGTAGTAACAGATTTTTTTGACTCGCTCTTTGCATGCTTAGCTATTAGACTACTATACGTTTGAATAAAGTCAGATCTTTTGTATAGTCTTTACAAATATGTCTACTTGTCCATTATATACGGTATCCTCACATTCGTAACGTGTTTATTTAACCGTATTCCTTAACAGTAGCGTCTTAGCATAGTTTCAGATCGTTGCAGTATCGTCAAAATTGATCTATTCATGAAACCCAACCGGAATAACAGAGATAGTCGGCGGATGATAAGTTTGTATTTTTTACCAGGAGATGTCGCCCCGGTGGTGCTTTTTATCGATTAGAGAAAAGACAGTGTGAGGACATGCAAGGAGGGAGATGAGATTCCCCCTCCCCCCTCTTACAAAGACTTAAAGGAAACCACTAGCAAAGTAAATAACGGTTTATTACAATCAAATGCTGCTCTCTCTGGCTCACTTTCTCTGCCGACTGTACTATTCCGCCATGTTTTTCTTTGTAACGTGAATTACAATATTATATGTGATATTCACCTTTTGAAAGTATTCGCCGATGCATTTATAGTTTATAACGAAATCGTCTAATATGTTTGTCAGTTTTTTTTTTAGGTAGTTTCTCTTTAAAAACAAGCGGTTTTGTGTGCTAACACTGTAACGTCCGCAATTTTGTAAAAGCATGTCGTTTGTTACTCAGTGAACTGTCGATGTAGCCGTTGAAGGTGTTAAAAATTTAAAAAAAGTATCTTTTGAACATCTTATTTCACTGTTGTGATCAACTTTAAAAATCTATGTAAATTATTTCATTTTTAAAGTTTTATTGCAAAAACGGAACATGACTTATGTTAAAAGAAGTTGTGTATCACTGTATATAATCCCAATAACGTAAATTTGAAGAATAATATTTTGAAAGCCACTATTGAAAACTGAACATTTCAAAAAACAGTTGATAGCGTTTACTTTTTTATAATCAGCATTAAAACCTGTGTAAATTAGCATTTTCTACTTTTAAAATTTCATGAAAATAAATCGTGTGTAACATAAACTTTCTCAAATCCAACTATTGTAAAAAGTACAACAAAAACTTTCGGATTTTACACTCACCTGGAAAATAATGTAAACGGCCAAAATTCTTTAAATCGGTTCATCTTATTTTGCTCAAATTTTGATTATATAAAGTAAATTTACAACTTCAATAGGTGTATCAAATTTTCAATTAAAATCCGAGTGTCGGTGTATATTGAAATCGTATTTAACTAGTATCGTTTATTTTTATTTTCGCTAAACACTTACTTATTTCAAATAAAACTTACTTTTATTTCAAATAAAGCTACGGTAACTTGAATTATAAATCTTATGTGACTGTAGTTTGAGAAAAAGCTGGTGAACAAATTTTTGAAAACTTTGGCCAGCTTTTCGGTTTTTTCCGATCGGATTTGTTTGAGCTGTAGTGACACGTGTTTTCCGTGCACGTATTGTTTTAATTTCAGCTAAGTTAGATTTCAATCGTCAGAGCCGATTTTTAAAAATCTAACTAACTTTTTTTCCAGAAATGGGCTTTGTAAATCTTTTTTTAATTAAAATGTTCCCGAAATATACGGAAGCCTGCATTTTAAGAAAATTGATATATTAGTTTAATCTTCAGCTGTAGCACCCCACACACACATTCAAAAACATTTCCCTTCAAATCACATGTATGTCAGCACTGATTATTCTGCGATAACTCATAACATTTATCAGCTGTTCATTACAAGTATTGTTTCATTGTTTAAATACTGTAAAATGAGTTCTCCTTTGTCTGATTACACCAAGGAAGAAACGAGAGCAGTAATAAGTTTCTAAATTCAGAAGGTGTGAAACCAGCAGAGATTATTCGTCGAATGCAGCAGCATTCATGAAGAGAGTTGTTTGAGTGGAAGCAAGATCTACGAATGGATTGATCGCTTTGGTAGGATTTCTCTGTGATAAACAGCGGCCTGGTAGGACTAATGACACTTCAAAGACTAATGACAATATTGAAGCAGTCAAACAAATAATTCTCGATAATCTACGAATTACAGCTGATAATATTGCAAGTGATTTGAATGTAAGCCATAGCTCAGCATATTCAATCATCTACGATTCTTTAAAATTTCGAAAAGTCTGTGCTCGCTGCGTTTCACGTCAATTGACCAGCATCTACAGAAACAAATGTTTCAAAATTTACCAGAAATATTTGGAACGTTATGAAGAAGAAGGGGACTCATTTCTTAAGCGAATAATAACCGTTCTTGAGACATCGGTCCTTCATTTTGAACCAGAAAGTAAGCGACAAAGTTTGTTTTAGAAACATCCTTCATCTCCCCAAGCAAAAAAGTTCAAAACTCAGCTGTCTTCAGGAAAGGGTATGATGAAAATATTCTCGAATATGGAAGGTCCAATTCTGGTTGATTTCAAACCTAAAGATCAAACAATAAATAGTGATAGCTACTTTGTTTATTGAAGTAAAAAAATCAAATCTAAAAGACGTGGTATACCTTTCAAAAGGCTTGCTTTTGCTTCAGGATAACGCTTGACCTCATACGCATAAAAACACAGTTCTATGCCTTCAAAATGTCGGTTTTCAGCTGCTACACCACCCTCTAAATAGTCCAGACCTGGCTCCAAGCGATTTTCATCTTTTCGGCCCATTAAAAAAACAGTTGCGAGGGAATCATTATTGATCTGATGAAGAGTGCATACAAGCAGTGCAAAATTTTCCAAACACCAGGCAGAAAATCTTCCAGTAAGGAATTCAAACGCTGGTTAAAAGATGTACTAAGTGCTTAGAAGTAGGAGGGGATTATGTAGAAAAGTAACCCTAGTATCATTTATGTAAATACAATAAATATATAGATTTTTTCAATTTCACTTTACTTATTGACTTACCGTCGTTTTATCGCCAAACTTTTGTTACTTCGTATAGTGTGAAAAAATACAATCAAAATTGTCTATTTTAATGTAATTGTTGCGTTATTCAGTGTTGTATCAATTCAGTTTTTCTAAAATTAACAAGACAGTAATATACCGCATCGCTTACCTATTCAAGGTCTGTTGACGGTGTAAATTCACAGCTACAATCGTAGCGAGCAATCAGATAACGGTGAACCACTTCTGTCCAGCGAAGCTGGCATGTTTTTCCATTTATAGTTTAATATTAACATATACTGAAACTCATACTATTTCGTACACCAAATACCGTCCTACTAACTCCCAAAGATCGATTCTTCAGATATTAAAACAATTACAGCGTTACTCAATCAACAGAATCGATTTGAAAACAAATGCACAACATCGACAGGCTATTCACGTAATTAAACCTATAACTACAATCCGACGTCCTAAGCCATACGGGCCATGGTAGCATGATTTTTATCAATCATGGTTAATGGACGAACAAACAATTATAGGCGCGTGTTTCGGCGGTATTAGCGTCATCATCATTACACGCAACACGGAACGGACCGATGCGATTGATAAGGCCGTGGATTTCAATGCGATTTCAGCTTTCGTGTCATGGCTGCCGAAACGGTGAACAATATTAATTCTTAATTGGAAAAAAATTGGTGTAATTTCTTGTTTGGAAAATATTTTGCTTGGTCAGGGCGGGAGCGGGTGAATTGGAACAGCGCTGTTTTTTTTAAAGTCTTATTAGTACAGATGAGTTGTGAATAAGTAATTGTTTAATCACATTAGAATTTTCTTGCCATGTTAAGGAACCTAATGTGAAATTTTTTACGAGTTATATAAAGTAACAAATGAATAGATTTAAATGCCATTCGGCATGTATGCCTATCTGTACTTAGCTTTTTATCTTAACTTTTTTTTTGATTCTCAAATATTTTCCGCGTAAAAACATTTTAAAACTTCAGTAAGAATATTTTTTTCTTAATCGGTTCAAACAATTATAATGAAATTTGCCTCAAATTAGCAAATGCGCAAACAAAATAGATTTGGTTACGATCTAACACGAAATTCAGTTTGGATTTAATCGACGAAATAACGTATACACCTAATTACACAAAGTAGACCGGTTGGATTTTCTTAAAATAGAAGATGCAGTACTGAAACCGGTTTTGACAAATTACGCTTTGGGAGAAAAATTGAAATAAACCCAGATAGGGAATAAGACATTCGTCACCAACCCGGTGGCTTCACTGCAGGGGTGTATATATTTTGCATAACCTACGCCCGAATTTGTTAATGCGATTTTTAAATTGTGTTATAATTACACTTTGTTTAAAATCGACCATTACGTAAATGTTCTTTTTAAAACAAAAAAGTCAAAATTGTTAGATGAAATCTTAGAAGATGTGTCAGTTTTTAGCTTTTTGTGTAAATACAAGCTTTTTGTGTAACATTTTAGCTTTTGTGTACTTACCATAAAAAAGTCAAAATAAACCCGGCGTTAGAAGATGTGTCAGTTTTTAGCTTTTTGTGTACTTACCATAAAAAAGTCAAAATAAACCCGGTGTTAGAAGATGTGTCAGTTTTTAGCTTTTTGTGTACTTACCATAAAAAAGTCAAAATAAACCCGGCGTTAGAAGATGTGTCAAACTTACCATAAAAAAGTCAAAATAAACCCGGCTTGTTGTCAAAAGTACGAATTTAAAAGTCTTTGTAACAAAAAAATTCAAGAATTTTTTTAATAGAAAAAAATTTTTAAAGATAGGCCTACGGTCAAATCTGATCTAGATACGAAATTTCATCAAATCGGTTAATTCGTTTGGTCTCCACAGAAACGGACAAACGTCCAAGTAAAAGTAAACTTTCGATCACAGCTCTGAAAGTGAATAGATCCATCAAAATCGATATTCCAACTAATTGCCTTACTTGCTTTACACTTCGTACAGTGAGAAAATAGAATTAACAGAAAAAACGTTTAAAAAGTGGCACTTGAACTCGCTTTGTAATTCCGCAACCCTTCAGATAATGACTGCACTCTTTGTTCTCACTTGCTTGCATACACAGCTTACGCTGTTGATTGCATAAAAAAAATAAATAATCTTAAGATGGCGTCCTTCTCTCGACGCCACCCCGATCTTCAGTCACCCCCTTTTTTACTTTTCCAACCCTCTTGCAATCTCAATAGCGATCAATATTAGAGCCTTGCCAACACACACATACACACACTCGCAGTATTCTTGTTTTTTTAAACACACTTCCCGAAGCGCTACCCTTCTTGTGTTCTGTATTATATAGTCTTTCTCATTTTTCCCTGAAGTCGCACCCTCTTGTTTGCAAGTCAATCAAGCGCAGACTTCACTGGAAAATGTAACGGAAAAGTGTTTTTCTTCTAGCTCGGAAAAGCTTTCAAGATTTTTCTGTAACAGTGTAAGTGAGTGGTTAGATGGATGATTTTGTTTCTGTAAAACCGATTTTACTTTCGCGTGCGCAGATCCATACACATGAATCATTTGTTTGTTCTAGTCAGCTGATTCAACAACAAAAGCGAATGGCTTGTCGCTTACTTCTCTATGTGCTTCCCTTTATTTCTCAAGCAAAAACCGCTTCACCAAACGGGTGGACTGACCAGTCGATTCGGCAGCTTCAAAAACCAAATCTCTTCTTGAACCAAAAATAAAAATCATGTATCGTGGTTCCTTTTTTTTATTTCAATTACGATAATTTGTGCGAAAACAGGACAAATTAACATAGGTAGTTTTTAACAACATAATCTAAAACTTATTATAGCTTATCAGCTGTTCAATGAAATCAGCTGATAGTTACGAATTATATAAAACAACTGATCTTTTATTATCACTACTATAACTAGTTTTTAATAGCATAACCTAAAACTTATTATAGCCTATCAGCTGTTCAATGAAATCAGCTGAACGTTGCGATTAATACAAAACAACTGGCTTTACTATAACTTCCAATATAAATTTGTGCATTTGCATCACGCTACGCGCAAAATCCAACATCACAGCCAAAACAACTGGCTTTACTATAACTTCCAATATAAATTTGTGCACTTGCATCACGCTACGCGCAAAATCCAACATCACAGCCACCTCTAAAATATGATAAATATAAAAGTTATAATTTCTCGAATTTGGCTCATAATATATTACTCATGAAAAAGATATATAATATGAAATATTTATAAAGATATAAATCTTGTTATGTTTCACGTTTATTACACCAATATTAATTTTCCAGTAAAATTACATATGAATTGGTCTTTTCTTTTCTCTATGTCTGCAAATTTCTGTCATTACCTACACAATAATGTTTTTTAATGAAATAATAACATATTTGTATATTTCAATAACATTTGTATTTGAGTCTTACCAACCAAGGTTTCACTTGTTAGAGAATTGTCAAGGTCATTAAGACATTGTTGTGCTCTTGACAATGCTCTAATGAGTGAAACCTTGTTTAGCAAGACTAATATAATTGCGGAAATATACAATCGTGTTATTATTTTATTAATATAATAGATTTCCACCAAGTACCACAGCCTTGCATATACGTACTTGGTGTACAGTATAAAATGAATATTTTTTAATTTTTTTCGCAAATGAAAAATACAGCTATAAACTTCTGACATGACCCATATTTTTCTTTGTTGATTCGTTAAAAAGTTATACATTTCTGTATTTTGTGACGACCCTGTGCATAGTGTACGATTGTAACTAAATTGTTTTTTTTTCAAACTGTAGGATTTTTTTTTCTGTTAAGGCAGTTAATTAAACATTATCGATTGAAAGTTCTCAACAACCAAGATCTACTTGCATGCTCCCCATGTAGATAAAAGCCTTGCCAGTGATACTCGATTATCAACTGTTCCCTCGCAGTCGAATCACGGCAAATCATTATTTCTATCGATTCGCTATGCGCGATTCTTTCTATCCAACGGACTCTGTATAAAATACGTACGGTGCTTTTTTTCAACCCCCTTCATCCACTCGTATATTCCAACTATGTGGGGGTAAATCCCCTTGTTTTATTCATTTCCATCCCACCCTCGAGTTGGGGTGTTTTTTCGATACTTTCCCGAGCCTAGTTAGTCAAGTAAAACGGGACAATGGAACGGATCTCGGAGAAATTGTCTTTCTGTCGTTTTTTTCCTCCGTACGACCCCACTCAAGACGTTGAGCTTCATTTAGGCTCGGATGTCTCATTTACATTTAGCGTCCCTTGATTAAAGGGTGAAATACAACTCCCGGTCGGGGGTTTATTAAGGTATTAATTTCTTGGAGGGTTTGATTCAAACAATTATCAAACATTAATTTGTAATCCTTTACAAATTGTTGGATATTTAAGGGCTGTTAGAATTAGATTGACGGGGGTGAGGGGACATTCACGAGCAGATGGGCACAAATGTTTCTATAACTCTTAATATAGCATAATTTGCTATTTCCATTAACAGATATACGTAATATACTGTTCAAGTTCATTAGGTAGTGAAATCTAGTGTCATAAATCGAAACTGAGATAAAACGCAGTGTATTTTGTTATAATTTTATATTAAAATAATTATAAGATATTGCAAAAACGTTACAGGAACTTTGTAACAGAAAAACACAATTTTGAAACTAAATAACTCGAAATTCGGACAAATTTCTCAAAATTGGTTCAACCCCTGTTGGTCATATGTGCAGGATCATATATTGAATCAGTTAAGGAAATTTGAAATAAATGAAAAAGTACTGTTCGAGAGTACAACAAAAATAAGTGACCGTATTTTAGTAAAATTTCGCGAAATAACAGTTATTTTAAAATAGCTACAATTGTTTTCAATAACCACCGATCCGGATTGTTTAGAACAGTAACGACTTAAACGTTTTCTGTGATTTATTTATGACCATTGTTTTGAGTAAAATAAGATTTTTAACTTTTTTTTATAAAAAATGACGTTAAAAACTCTTTTTTAATTAAAACGTAATTATGACTAACATAATCCTCCGTCTAGTGATCTTTTATGACACTTTGTATACGCTACCACGGTTTCGAAACTTCACTGCTTCATCTTCAGGCAGTAATACAAATGGTCAGATCCCTCTAGCGAGATCTAACACAATCCGACGATTAGAGTCCGGACTGTAATGACATACGATCGCACAGACAGCATTTGACCAAACTAAAACTTGTCGTTTTGCGTTTTAATAAAAATCGTGTTTAGTGTTGTGATGTGTGTTTTCAATGTTTTCTTAACTTTGTGACGGCCTCGACAGAGGGATTTGTCCAATTTTACTACGGCCTGAAAATGAAACAGTGAAGTTTCGAAACCGCTGTAGCATATACGAGTTGAGTTAAAATACCACTAGACTGAAGAAAATAGGTCATATTCCTAATTATTTAAACATCTGGTCAAGTGGCTATGTTGCAGTAATGAAATTAAAATGTATTCCAAAAATATGGGCGAATCTACTATCAAATTTCATAAAATGATCTATTGAAAGTCTGAAGCGATTTTAACGAATCGATCCGTCAAACTGTCATGGTCGAATTATTAGTAAAAATCCTTTCAATAGGTTATTACAATCAGACCTTTTAAACAACACACCCTTGCCAGCAAGAAAGTGCAGTCATGTTGAGTGATTTGCAAGTTACAAGAATCCCATGTTACATGTTACACAAATCTACGTAATATGGCTAGTGGGAGCGTGGCCTTATAAACTCTTACCCAATATTCATCACGACTAAATGTTAACTTATCGAAAGATTTATACAGTGTAAAAACCGAACCGCGTGGGCGACTGAAATTGTTCGAAACGATCTATTGAATCGTTGACCTATCGTAGTGACGCAATCATAGGAAGTGAATTGTAAAAACAATGGAGGAAACACTCCCTTACTTTGCGTAGGCAGAGCTGGCCGTGTCCAATGCTATCTTGATCGATATAACTAATCGTAAGCGATAACGGACCGTTGTTCACTAGATTGTAGCGTGTGCGTTTGGTAGATCCGGTACCTGCTTGGTAAATGGGCGAAGCTGCAAGATTTTACCGGACAGTTACGCGTAGTTCTAGGAAAACCGAATGTTGTTTAGGAAAGGTTTTTTATGCTTAACGATATAATTACTTAACGCCTGTTATACTAATAAGAACAAGGAATCGGCGTTAATAAAAAGGATAAAGTTTACGGCAGTACTGCAAGTCTCGAACCGACAACCTTGAGGTGCGCAGTCTAGAGACGCAGCTGAGTGCCTACTTCGACCACCGAATGCTATTAACGACGAAGAATCGGCGTTAACGTCAAAGGAAAATATTACGACAGTAACTCCAGTCTCGAACCCACGACCTTGAAGTGCGCAGTTTATTAAATTCTACCGTTATTTTATTTAATATTTATTCCATTCTTGCCTTTCTGTATTCGAAATTAGTAGGCTATCTATGGTCGAGTCGTTTGATCTTGTACATATAGTCACTCACTGACTGACATCTCTGTGATAACCAGCTGTTTCAACAATTCAACACTGTTTCCTTCCGTTGCTCTCCCAGTTCGATTTCACTGCACCATAAAATTTGCCCTGCAGGGCTTAAAGAAGTATTCACTTCACAAAAATGAATAATTTTGCATTAAAATATTCATAAATGTTTTAATTTATATTGAAAATACCAAAATGAACTCTAATTGATTTCGATAAAATTTACAAATTTGAAATACTATTTATGCGCATTTTAACTCTGATTACGAAAGTAAAATTATTTTTTTTAAATAATAAGATTTGAAATGTTTGCCATTTAGAAACTGTTGAAGAGGATTTTCCAAAACTGTTGTAATGAACGTCATCAAAAATCAATTTTTATGTCGTTTGACTCGAATCGGACCAAAAAAATGAACTTCCAGCCTGCTGGGCTTTTGAATTTGTGAACCTGAAGGTCTTAAGTTCGATATTGCCGATTCTTTGTCCTCATTAGTCTGGCATAAAGTATAGTATAAAGTTTAGAACAAATATTCAAGTACAAATTAGCTAGTAAATAATTCGAAAAAATGAAAACAACATTGAAGGAATTGACTATGTATGAGGATTTTTCAGTGATTCTCAAAATATCTACTCCGTTAGTGTTCATTCCAATGTTCTTTAAATACAGTTTTTTCGCAGACTTGGCCCGTAACTGTTCAGCGTCCCGTAATAAAGTGGCCAACAATGTAACCACCGCGCAGTAAAATCACCAACACTCTCAGAGCAAACGTAAAACGAAACTGCTAATTACAAAGGCATCCAGCCCGCGCTGCCAGAAATACACTAGGCTAAATCAACATCACCCATCCTTAAAAATTAATTAAAAATAGATTTTTTTTTCTTAGTTTCGTTGACGGAGCGCCAACTCCGCGCCGGTTATTAACGCGTTTATTTTTAACAATTTTATAACCATCCTAAAAAGTTGATCCCCTTTAAAAATAACGCGTCGCCCGCACTCATTAGCGGCCCCGCGCGTAATTCCCGTACAGAAATAAAGCCATTGTGCGATCGTCTGTAACGCGCGGCGATGCTTCGGATTTATTGGCGGCCGGTTAAATTTAACTTTTGTCTTCGCGATTTTTTCATCGCGGTTAAATGAGCCATTAGCGTCTGCTTTTGGAGGACTTATCGCTTGTGAAGAACAGGTGTTTCTCCCGTGTGACAAGGTATACCAAGTAAGTTCCAAACAGTGGAACATGGTTGTAATGTCATCGAAGGGACTGAAAAAAGAAGACGTAATATCCAAGTGGCGTTATGAAATATGTTTTTTTAAAAATTGTTAAGGAATAAGAAGTTTAAAAGATTATAGGTTCATTGATACATAGTAATACAAAATGCGTTTGTGTTTTTTCAAAACTACATTTTTGTTACTTTTTCACTATACCTCTATACGAAGTAAAAAAAAATTTTTTACATCTCTCTCTCTCTCTCTCTCTCTCTCTCTCTCTCTCTCTCTCTCTCTCTCTCTCTCTCTCTCTCTCTGTCCCTCTCTTTCTTTCTCTGTCTCTCTGACTCATATATATATATATATATATATATATATATATATATATATATATATATATATATGTGACTATATAGCGATTGTTTCCCTTTAGAAGAGCGATTGAACTGAAATCACGACTTTATTTTCGGCTGTTTCCCCTCCTTTCTTCCCCAAATCTCTTCGTCTTCTCGGAATGCTCTTTCGTCAGTTGATCTGTCCATTCTTTCCCTGTTGTCGAGTCAAACTTTACATTCTTGATTTTATTCCGGCACTCGGTCCGGTCTACGAGGTGTTCTACATTGATCTGTTGTAGGTCCCTCTGGAGTAGGACGTCGAGTAGTTTCTTTGCCGTTCTCGAGTTTTCCATTTGTAAAACCTTGCTCGGCGTTTCCTGATTTCTCCTGTAGTGTTGGTCTTTTGGTAGAGTTCGTTTCTAGATGTCTTTATCCAAATGTCCCCGTAAATCATCCTGAGAATTTTTCTTTACTGCTTTTCTATTTCCATAATTTTGGAATGACCGTCGATTACCGTTGTTTCGGCTGCGCAGGTTGCTTTTGGAAGAATCGCTGTTGTATACTGCCTTCACTTTGCGGCTGTCGAAATGCATTTCTTGTTGTAGTGAACCTTCTGGAGCTTGGCGATTCTTTGTGCCGTGTTCTGTGATTAAAGGAGACACACACACACACACACACACACACACACACACACACACACATATATATACACACACACACACACACACACACACACACACACACACACACACACACACACACACACACACACACACACACACACACACACACACACCACACCACACCACACCACACCACACACACACACACACACACACACACACACACACACACACACACACACACACACATATATATATATATATATATCAGTTTTCGTATCCCATGTATCCAAAACAGTGGATATAAGAGATCCATAAGTATCAGTTTCTCTGTACAATGTTAAAACCTAAAACATCTTAATAATATGACGAGATTTGCCCTTTGGGTTTAGTTTTGTGTATAGGTAATATCTCGGGAATTTTTTAATATGTTTATCGAATTTTTGGTAAAATTGGCTCTAACTCTTATACAAATTTGTTCAAATAATGTAGTCTTCAACTGTACAAACAAAATCTTCAGTTCGGGATTTACCGAAATTCTGCCCGATTTCGACCTCAAAATTCGTTTACATGTATATAAGTGTATGTGTTAATATTCTGTAAATCCATTCAAATTTGATTTAAACTCACGCTAGTTGATTTTGATATTACTGTAATTCTATTTCGGACAAGTTCATCGTTTAAAGAAGGAAGCCAATCATATTTTTTTTAATAAAGTCACTTTTAACTTACTTTCATTTGAAGATTGGCAATCACAGTTAATACTAATATTTTCAGTGAATGTTAAAA
The DNA here is from genome assembly GCA_022606455.1 of Callitettix versicolor. Classification (NCBI taxonomy): domain Eukaryota; kingdom Metazoa; phylum Arthropoda; class Insecta; order Hemiptera; family Cercopidae; genus Callitettix; species Callitettix versicolor. The sequence continues at coordinate 13,281,888 of CM040187.1, forward strand.
AAAAATGTTAAACACTCTATGCAGATTTATTCGCTGCTTATGTATGTGAAACCTGTTTTAAAAACCTTGAAAAATAAAATTCAAGATCCAATAAATAAAATTCAATAAAGATCCAGACTAAAATAGCAGCTACTTTTGTATTGTTTTAGTGTAACTATTTTTGGAAAATTAATTTCCATTACGTCAAAAATACTCCATATTCAAACAGAAAATTTGTTATATCATGCATGAATGTAAGAAATTATTTAGTAATACAAAATGACAAATCCCTCTATCGAGGTCGTCACAAAGTTAACAAAACATTGAAAACACGTTACAAACACTAAACTCAATTACACGATTAAAATACATACGATAAAATTTGGTTCGGCCAAACGATACGTGCAACTTGTATGTCGTTACATTCCAGACCGCTCGCACATACAAGTTGCACGTATCGTTTGGCCAAACCAAATTTTATCGTATGTATTTTAATCGTGTAATTGTGTTTAGTGTTTGTGACGTGTGTTTTCAATGTTTTTTTTTAACTTTGTGACAACCTCGACAAAGGGATTTGACATTTTGTTCTGCCTAAAGATGAAACAGTAAGGTTTCGAAACCGCGGTAGCCTTTACGAGATGACTAAATAGACCAATAGACGGAAAATAAGTCATAATCGTAATTATTTGAATATGTGGTCCGGTGGCTATGTTGCAATAATGAAAACAAATTATTTGTATCTGCTGGTCAGTCAGTAATTCTATTATTATTATTATTATTTTGTTCTTACTGTCCATATTTTGTGTCAATTAGACTAACGAAGTCGAGGGATCGGAATTAACGGAAAGGGTAAAGCTTACGGTAGCAACTGCAGTCACAAACGAGCTTGAGATGCGCAGTTTAGTGTCAACCACCGAGCCCTGGTACACAATTTGTTTGATTTCTGATTACTCAACTTGTGTCCACTACAGACTGAATCGCAAGGCCGCAGCCAACTCAGCCCCTGCAATGGCGGTAATGTAAGCTTAATGACGAGATAAAACGCTACTTAACCGTCAGATGAATTATGCATGACCGATTATCTCGAGAAGTTTTTCGATTTTTAAAAATTACTGTTTTAATTAATCCCAACATTAATTATGCATACAAAACGTACCCCTTTCGTGTTCCCAGCCGGGCCGATCTATATCTGCCGCTTCGGGTGGCTTTCTTAGCGCCCAGAGCATTCTGTTCTTTGAAGAGGAAAAACAGGAATCGTTTGTATGCTACTGTCGTCATCGCTTTACAAGTGTTTTCTTGTTGGTTCTAGCCTAACACTTACTGTGCTGCAATTACACTTGGAATATACACAATATTTGCTGCATGGACTGGACAATTTATTTATTTATAGTAAATAACACAGCGCACACAACTGTCTCGCTGACGTGATAGAAGCAAATTTCCAAAAGTATTTTCCTCTATGTAACCTTTTTTTTTGAAACTCCAATTTCACCATCATAAAATCAATATTAAAATTTGCATATATTAGTACTTTAAACTCCCTCAGTTACATTGAAAATACAAAAATAAAACCCTGACCGCCGTCAAAACACTTCTTAATTTCAACAGATTTTGAAAATTTAAAATGCTAATTTATGCATTTTTTAACGTTGATTACGGCGGTGGAATCGGATTATCAAAATACATTTTAATACAAAAAAAATTATTTTTTTAAGATTTGAAGTGGCCAACATATTGAAACTGTTGAACGAATTGCAGTGGTTAAGAAACCTGTCCAAGTTATTAACATAATGGATTTTTTTGTCGTTTGAATAAAACCGTAAAATCGAACCAAATTTGCAAACGTTAGAGTACTAAAATACACACACACACACACACACAGATATTAATCTGGGTCTTATCATGATTTTCTTACTAGTAGCTTTATTTTCTTTTAAAAATTCTATAAAAAGGATAATTACCGTTTCGGACGAATAGATAAACTGAAAATGATATTTGGTAAATGATATTTAGAAATGCAATCGACTGGCATTTAAATAAAAACGATTTTCTTTGAAGGAGATCTTCAAAATTTGAAATTTGATTATTTTATTATCACTGTGTATAAATATAATTACATTCACTTTTGTAACATTTATTATTATTGTTGTTTTGTTTTGTAGGGTGGGTGGCTTTAAGTTTTTTATTTGAATCTACGCTTGCTTGAATAGTATGTCTATAAATTGCGTAGTTAGTTTTTGTGAAAAGTTTGTCTAATATCACAAAATTTATAAACAGACGTTGAGACGGTATATACAGATTCATAATTCAAGCTAATATATTAAATTTAAAATTGAAGGCTTTCTAGGCAAGTCGAAAAAGGCTTTATATCCTGACCATCGCCTCAGCTTTTAATCGTGTCGTTTGTTTTTGAACTGGACCTCTTGGGAGAAACAATTTAGCATGATTAAGTATGTGTAGAGTTTTTGCATAATTATTATTATAATTCCAATTACCCGTTATTATCAATCAGACCGACAACCCCCTCCGAACATTTCCAATTTCAATGTCTTCCTGCAATGCATCATTTTTATAGCGTATTTATAAAAACACTTAAGTTAAAGCACTTACGTTACTTTTATGGTCCATGTAAAATGCATGTATCCTATTTGTATTTGTTTGGCCGACTGTACCCTCGGCCTCGGATCGGGGCAGGACGAAGGATCCATTTCCTTAATTGATGCTCCCGCTAAAAACACGGATAGATTAATCCGCCGAGAGAAAGAGTTGAGAGATGGCGGGAGGGGGAGAGCACTCTCTTAGACAAAATATGAGAGCGCGGTGTTTAAGTGTTTTCTGGATCCACGTTTGAAATATCTTAATGCGAGTGACACATTCTCGGTTTAATTCCGCCTTTTATGAGGCGCAGATAGGATCGGCGACGGTTTCGGATGTTTGGTTTTCATTAGGCGCGCGTCAAATCGTTTCTTGTTGAAGGACTATTATTTTTATTGTTGTTTTAGGTTATATTTTTTTATTGGAATATTTGTTTTATAACGTTATCTTGTTGTTTTGTTTTATAAAAGTTTAACCATGTTGAAAACTGTCACACAAACTGTGTATGTTTTGATCGAATTTTACGTTTATGTCTGGTTCGCCCGTAGGCTATCATGTTATAATTTTTTTTAAATGGTTATTTAGTAGTTTTATTTTACTTAAGATTAAAAGAGTTCATAACTTTCTTGAAAATTGGGTTTTCCAAAAATCTGTTTACGATTTTAATCGAATTCCGTTCTTTAAATAACCAAACCACAAATGGCTAATCGTCACCGAACTTCTGTTAAAACTATCGGGGGAGAAGTCGATATTTGCGTGACTTATTCAAATCGGTTTAACAGATTTTGCTAAATTTGTCTCATAATACGTGCAACTAATCATTGGAATAAATTAAATTTACTTTTTTATTTAAAATTTGGTAAGCTGAATCGGAAAATTTTAGCAAAATTAGGTGAACTGAATTTGTTCCATTTTCTTGTTATATAGATAATTTAAAAAACAGTTTTTGTTCGGAGATATGAGAAAAATTGTATAACTTAATCTACATTTGCTTGGTACCTTTAGTACTTGCTCTGTTACAAAGTATCACGTACTCTTGTCACTGTATCGGTTCCACTGAACCAGTTATTCATCCATCATCCTATTTGTCTCCACTTTAACATTCAAAGTGGATTTATTGCAGCAGTTCTATTTGTCTGTCTGTCTGATTGTTGTATTGTACAGTGTGAACGCTGACAAGTGGTCGAATATTGTTTGTACATCCAGAATATAGATGTAAAATGTCCTCAACGGTTAGCTTTATCGATTTGATTAGAGAACAAAATGAGATTTGTAGCGCTATTTGTTTTGCATGATCTTAAAACCATAAAATTCTGTTTTTATTTTTCGCTGTTATACATAGAAATTGCAATATTGTGTCCGATAATATAAGAGATATTAAGATTTTAGTTTAAAATCTTTTAATTTTGATTGCAATTCTTCTGAATCCAAAAATGAGCACTGTGTTTTCGATTTGATACGCCTACTTCTACATATGGCTAGAGGCTAGTACAATTTTGAAGTTTGGCATAAACATTTGATTTCCACAAATCAATTTAAGCAACAATTTATGGATAACAAATTTAAAATTTTGTTTTTCTCGAAATTGAATGTAACGATTTTGTATCCAGTCAAAGCGTAACCAAAATACTTGCTCGCTTTAACGTATTAAATCCGGTTTGAAAAAAGTATTAGCCTATTGGATTTCTTTCAAATTTTATTGTTATACTGAGATATATAACACTAGACAGTGTACCAAAATTGAAATATAGGTTTGGTTTGCGAAAATAATCACTCGCAAATATTGTCTGGCTAACGTGATGGAAGCAAAGTTTAAAAAAATAGAATATTAAAATATTTTTTTTAATTATACTTTTTGAAAATATGAGTTCACTGTCACAATCAATGTTGAAATTTGTAAGAATAAGCACTTTAATTTAAATTTAAATTACGATAATGAAAACTGGCTGCTACACGAAACTGGTAGGCTTATCTACAATGAAATTTGAAAATTAAAAATATTTATGATTTCTTTAAATTAGGGGCCTGTTTGGAATAGTCGTCATTTGTAAAAGGCCTGGCGGATATATCTGGGTAATGGACTTGTCCACGCTATTACAGAAGTCGATTTTTGTGCCAAATTTTAATCAAGTAGGACCAAAATTTCAAGAAAAAAATTATTAATAGGTCAGGATCAACGCTTATTTCAACGTCCTAGTGTGTATCTTACCACTCCAATAGTTCATTGTTCGAAAGTGATGCAATCTGAAATTGAAAAACAAGGCATCACTTTAAAAACAATCGTAATGGTGTTTTTTACGAATAAAGCGAAAATAAAAACCTACAGATTATCCGAATCAAGACCAACTAAAAACCGTTGATCCGCAATTCGTTAATCACCCTGTTTATAATACAGTTTGGCAAGGGAAGTTGACAATTTAAAAATAATTATAATATCTCAAGAAACCCCTCTCATTACGGCGAAAAAACCACAAGATTTCTTTTGATTAAAATAAGGGTAGTAAAAAAAATGGAGCCGAGAAGAAATACAAGTATTTGTGGTCGAGAGTTGTCGTTAATTAAAAGAATTTCTTTCTTCAAGTATTTGCGTTGCGACGGAAGCTCCAGATTGGAACCGACCCGCGGGAGTGGGGGAGAAGGAGCAGGACGCGGAATTAATTTATTTCAATTAAAAACAATCTCGGCTTTTTTTTAATGTAAATAATCCAGTTTTAGCGCGTGTTTATATTGTTTCAATTTGTGACCGGAGTGTTTTTTTTAATCCCACCCCGCCCTTTAAAAATTAACTTTTCCTTAAAAACAACATTTAAGACGGGGAGAAGAAGGAGAAGCAATTAAAAAAAATAGGAGACATTTCATTTGATGCCCGGATTTTTATAATTACGGAGTCCCGAACAACTTTCGACTGGTTAAATTGTTTTAAGAGAAGTTAATTATTCATCACTTCGAGGGATAAAATTAAACGACGGATGGAATTATGAGGGACTTTTTTTAATTATCTCATTGACTTATGTTAATTAGGTTTTGACGCCTACTTCGTTAAATCGTGGAGTTTTGTCTGTGCGTGCCCAAGAAGTGTTGCTTGTAGCTTTCTTGTGCACAATAATTTTTTTTTTAATTTCCCACGATATACACTTCGATTCAAAAACATTCTTCAAACTAAACTAACTATAATCATTAAAACTATAGACAGTATTAAAAATATTACGTAAAATTCCTAATGTTCCAATAATGTTTTTGTTTAATTTCCCACGATATACACTTCGATTCAAAAACATTCTTCAAATAAACTAACTATAATCATTAAAACTATAGACAGTATTAAAAATATTACGTAAAATTCCTAATGTTCCAATAATTTTTTTCCAAAAAAATCCTATTTAGGCTAGATAATTTGACTTTGCTTAAAATTTGTCCATATGAAAATTTAAAACGCTTAGGCCCTATCAGTTTGTAAAATTTGAAATAAATACATGTATGTTTGGAATTATAAACTAAAAAGAAACTTGTGCTCGTTTTCCCATATTTATTCTAGATTCGTGAATTTATTTTATTTTAAATTTGTTACATTATTGTTCTTTTTTACATGCAACCAAAATTTAGACAAATTTGTTCAACTGATTTTGATAAATTTAGATTATTATCTCATTACAAAACCTGCAAAATTGGCTTATTTTAAAAAAAACAGTTTATCTGCTTTATAACATAAGTAAATATACCATACTTTAAATAAAAAGACATTTCGCTTTGGGAGCACCTTAACGGTTTAATTTTTAACATGCATCGTGTTTCAGGGCTGGTTGTGATGGATTTTGCGGGACGCGTGATGTGAGGAACATGTTTATATTGATATATAACTGTATTTTTTTAGCGTCACAATCCTCATATTAAATTAATTATAATTAAAAATTATTGTTCCCGTCCAGGATCGAACCGGGCATCTTGCGCAAGTGAGGGAGGCATGACAACCACTTTACTTCGAAGACCGATTTAAATATATATAAAGAATCGTTAATTTAGTTTTGGTAGTTATATTAAAAGATCAGTTTTTTTATTCGTAAAGATCAGATGATTTCATCGAACAGCTGATAGGCTGCAATACGTTTTAGGTTATGTTGTTAAAAACTAACTATGTTACTTTGTTGTTTATATTAATTTGTAACGATCAGTTGATTTCATTGGACAGCAGATAGGCTGCAGTAAGTTTCCTGTTATGTTGTTAAAAATTAGCTATGTTATCGTGTCGTGTTTTCAAAAAAAATATCGTAATTGAAATAAAAAAGGGAGAGAATCATGATTATTTTTATTTTTTGTCAATAAAAAATCATCATTTTTATTTTCGGTTCAATAAGAGAAATTGTTAATGTTTACCATTTACTCTCATTCAGTAGTTCCTTATATGTAGAAATTATATCGCCTTTTTGCGACTTTTTATGTGAGCAAAATCTGTTGAAATGATTTTAATAAATTAATTGTTTTTTTGTCATTAACTTCCAAACAGGATTTAAAATAAATGTGAAAACGTTTATTTAATGTTCTTTTACTTTCATTTCATTAAGATGCATTTAAAAAGTGAAAGTTTGTGCAGTTTCTACTTTACGTTTGTTAAAATTATTGCTTTAAGAATGAACAGTACAGGCCAGTTTGTATCGATGAAGTAATCCTTCATTACAGATTGATGTCAGCTGTATACAGCTAGGTGAAACGTTTAGCAGGAAAACCCCGGTCAACCATCCCAACACTTGCAAAGTATATACGGCAACCGATATTGTTGACCTTTAAACAGTAAACGAGTCTTAATCTAAACGAGTTGGGTACATATGCTTCATATCTGGCTTACTATCTGCCCTCAAGGGCCTAAACAAACTGTATACAGCTAGGTGAAACGTTTAGCAGGAAAACCCCGGTCAACCATCCCAACACTTGCAAAGTATATACGACAAACGATATTGTTGACCTTTAAACAGTAAACGAGTCTTAATCTAAACGAGTTGGGTACATATGCTTCATATCTGGCTTACTATCTGCCCTCAAGGGCCTAAACAAACTGTATACAGCTAGGTGAAACGTTTAGCAGGAAAACCCCGGTCAACCATCCCAACACTTGCAAAGTATATACGACAAACGATATTGTTGACCTTTAAACAGTAAACGAGTCTTAATCTAAACGAGTTGGGTACATATGCTTCATATCTGGCTTACTATCTGCCCTCAAGGGCCTAAACAAAAAGCATTCGTTGCATCTTCGTTAAAAAGTTATTTAATATCTTGAAAAAATAACGAGACCATACAAAATTATTTTTACAGTTTAATTTTTACTTTTTACTGTCTTTATTATGATAGCATAAAAACAAAATTTGTATTTTGGCGATATATCGTTTCATGTCAATTGATTTTTAATTCGAAGTTTTTACTTGCATACTTGTCCGTACGTATGTCTGTTTAGGCCTATATCGCTGAAGACTAAAGTAATTGATAAATCGCAATAAAATTTGACTTATTGGTAGTTTGTCAATAACAATATTTGCCATGGTATATAAAATGTAATTCATTTAAATAATAAATTTGCTTAGTCTTTAAAATAAATGCAATTCTTTCTAATAATAAATGTTGTTAAAATTTCTAAAATGATTTTTTTTTAAGTTTCAAAGATGTATTCGTTTTCAGTAATAAAATTTATTAAATCTTTAAAAACATAATGTTCAGGTTATAAAAGAATTTAAAATATCTAAGATGATTTCTCTTCTAGTAGGGAAATTTGTTAAAGTGTCTAAAATACATTTTTGTTCTAGAATTTTGTTAGATTTTCTGGTGTGTTTCTTTCTAGTCATAATATTTGTAAAAGTGTTTGAAAAAGATACACCTTTTTCTAGTATTAAAATTTGTTGAAGTCTCTAAAATGCACCTTATTCTAATAAGAAAATTTGTTGAAATCTCTAAGATGCATTCCTTTCTAGTAGACAATTAAACTTTGTTAAAGTCTCTAAGATGCACTTATTTACTAACGTGGATAAAATGCATCGTTCATTTCTAGTATTTTTGTAAAACTTTCTAAGATTTATTTACTTATATTAATAAAATTTGTAAAGGTCCCTATGATTAATTCTGTTTTAATAATAAAATTTGTAAAGGTCTCTATGATTAATTCTGTTTTAATAATAAAATTTGCAAAGGTCTCTATGATTAATTCTGTTTTAATAATAAAATTTGTAAAGGTCTCTATGATTAATTCTGTTTTAATAATAAAATTTGTAAAGGTCTCTATGATTAATTCTGTTTTAATAATAAAATTTGTAAAGGTCTCTATGATTAATTCTGTTTTAATAATAAAATTTGTAAAGGTCTCTATGATTAATTCTGTTTTAATAATAAAATTTGTAAAGGTCTCTATGATTAATTCTGTTTTAATAATAAAATTCTTGAAGTCCCTGACATGAAATTTTTTCTAGTATTGCAGTAATATTTGTTAAAATCTCGAAAGTAAATTCTATTCTAGTAATTAAATTTACTATTGTCTCTAATATGAATGTTTCGAGTAATAAAATTTATTAAAATCTATAGAATGAATTCTTTTCTAGTAACAATATTTGATAAAATTTCAATGATGATTTTTTCTAGTAATAAATTTGTTGAAGTCTCTGAGAAGAATTTCTTTCTAATAATGTAATAACATTTCTTAAAGTCTCGACGGTGCATTCCATTATAGTAGTAAAATTTATTAAAGTCTCTAATATTTTCTTTTTAGTAACAAAATTTGGTTACAGTGTCATTCTTTTATTATTAAAATTTGTAAAAATCTCTAAGATGTATTCCTTTTCACTAGTAACATTTTTGAAATCTTTAAGATGCATTCCTTTCTAGTACTATAATCATTTTTGAAAGTCTCAAAGATGCGTTCCTAAGTAGTGTAAAATTTGTTAAAATCTGTAAGATTAATTCTTTTCATTATCAAAATCTCTAAGATAGTACTGTAATAACATTAAATAATGTTATTTAAAATTTTTAAAATGTTAAAAAAATGAGATTTAAAATATCTCGAAGATGAATTCCTTTGTAGTGTTAAAATGTGCTTAAATCTCTAAGATGCATTCCTTTGTTGTACTAAAATTGTTAACATATATAAAATCCAATCGTGTCATTGAAATTTGTGAAAATCTTAAGATGTAGGATAGCTAAAGTCTCAAAGATGCATTCCTTTATAGCAATAAAATGTGTTATATTCTCTAGGATGAATTCCTTTTAAGTAATAATATTTGCTGACGTTTGTAAGATACATTCCTTTGTAGAAATAAAATTTGGTAAAGTCTCTAAGGTGAATTCCTAGTAATAATGTCTGTTAAAGTCTCAAAGATACATTCCTTTCTTTTAATAAATTTACGTTTTCTAAAATACATTTTTTCTTGTAATAAAACTTTGTTTAAGTCTCTTAAAATGAATTCCGTTCGAGTTAATTTGTTAAAGTCTTAAGAATTAATTAATTTAATTAATGGTTCATTCCTTGTATTAAAACATGTTAAAATTTTAATTATGCATACTGTTAACAGTTTATAACATTTGTGCAAGTCTTGAACAGACTATGAATTTGTGATAAAATTCAGAAAGATGAAACCAAAAGAAGTGATAATCGTCATAAACAAAGTTGACTGTCTGGTTTGTTTTCTTACAGGGATTGTAAAATTGTAGAAACGATCAACAAGGACGGAGATAGCAGGCGAGGGGGGCTTTATTGATCAGCCTTGACCCTGTGAAAGCCGGAATAAAATTTCAGAGAAAGTGAGGGAATTTTTCAGTTACGTTGTGTTTATTGTTATCGTTTTTATCGTTCGTATTGACTTTGCAATATCGTTTTGTTTTTAATTTGATCAACTTATTGTTGTAAATTTCTGAACCTATTTAAAACTGTTTATACGAGCCGGTCCGTCGATCGGCAACGCATTTCAAGGCCTCCCCGGTCTGGTAAAACACTGTGAAATAATGGTAATGAAACATTAGACCAGTAAGTTTTACTAATGCAATTATTTTCCTAATCAATATTGTTATAAAGTTTTCGATAAGAAACCGGAAATAATCAGAATGTGCTCGTACTTTTATTATACGTGCGGTAACTGTACATCCCGAGAGTTGTACATCCCGGAGACTGTAGAGTAGCCTTGACAATGCTGTAACTAGTGAAACCTTGGTTGGCAAGACGCAAATAAAAATGTTTTAGATAAAAAACTGTTGTTTGATTAATTTATTGTATTTCCACCAAGTATCAACGGTATAGATAAGTTTTCAGTTTTTTCGCGTGTAGCTTCCATACTGGAGATATTCATTCGTTGTTTTTAGGATACATATGAATTACATTTGAGCAAAAATTTTAAGCAATATAGTTAGAACATATTTTTTAACTTTTTAACTACCAAAGGACTTCAAACATGTTTTTAATTAAAACATGTTTCTGAAATATGGGCAAATACTTGCTAAATTTCATCAAAATATGTTATTAATTTAGTTTCAGCTGATATGAACACAGGCAGGTGGCCAGACATCCAAAAAGTGAAAACCAACATTTTTGACACAGAAGACCTGAAAACGCAACAAAATCTCAATACCGATTTTTATCGTGTTCACCATATTTTCCATATTCTTCTGTAATGGAAAAAAACCGCTTACATACGACTCCGATTTATTTCATTAACCCTGCCGCTTCTGAGCACGTTACATAATTCCCAGCAGCAAACATGAAATGAAAATAATAATTTCTGAGAAAATGTGAACTAAAGTAATTGTGTTTAATAAGAAACTCGACTGTTGTCATGGCAACGGTGCGTTTTGGTCTCTGATGATATCGCCTCGGAAAAATGGGGCGGCCTTAGATAAAATATTATAAGTCCGGGTAGAGAGGGGGTAATGAATGAGTTGGCAGGAATCCGTTGGTATTTCTTGTTGGGCGTGGAAAAATAATTTGATTGTGGAAAGAATGCCGATATCAAAACAGAAAGATTAGAGCGGTTTGTTTATGCGGTGTTAATTGTAGGATTGTTTCTTTTTAGGTTATGGTTTTTTTATGTAAACTATTTTTTTTCTGCAGAGAAAAATGTAAGTACGAAGGTATGTATGTTCATTTGAAGGATACTTGATGGTACACGAAAAAGCCAAAGAACGCGATAAAATGAAAAAATCGTAGGCTTATAATTTCTCGAAATTTTTTTAACTAGTAGTTCAAAGAACAGAAGAACTCGCAGTATATTCTTAATTAGTATACAGTGTTCTACGACAGTGATCGTAATATTTTCCGCCAATATTTACGTAAAATGTTACTGGACCATCTTCATTGGAAATGTTATGTTCTTTCTCCATAAAACGGTCAAAATGTGATAGGTTTTGCCGTTCAGCCAGTATTACAGGAAACAACCGGCAACTACATTCTCAACGTTGAATCAGAGCCCGCCATCTTGGGGAAAAAATCTCTACATACGTCTATCGAGCTTGATACAAGGCACTTCTTACCAAATTTCAAAACAATTGACCAAGACGTTAGACTAATATTGCTTACACTCGTCATCGTCATCGTTAAATCAGAGCCCGCCATCATGGGGAAAAAATCTCTACATACGTCTATCGAGCTTGATACAAGGCACTTCTTACCAAATTTCAAAACAATTGACCAAGGCGTTAGACTAATATTGCTTACACTCGTCATCGTCATCGTTAAATCAGAGCCCGCCATCTTGGGGAAAAAATCTCTACATACGTCTATCGAGCTTGATACATGGCACTTCTTACCAAATTTCAAAACAATTGACCAAGGCGTTAGACTAATATTGCTTACACTCGTCATCGTCATCGTTAAATCAGAGGCCGCCATCTTGGGGAAAAATCTCTACATACGTCTATCGAGCTTGATACAAGGCACTTCTTACCAAATTTCAAAACAATTGACCAAGGCGTTAGACTAATATTGCTTCCACTCGTCATCGTCATCGTTAAATCAGAGGCCGCCATCTTGGGGAAAAAATCTCTACATACGTCTATCGAGCTTGATACAAGGCACTTCTTACCAAATTTCAAAACAATTGACCAAGGCGTTAGACTAATATTGCTTACACTCGTCATCGTCATCGTTAAATCAGAGGCCGCCATCTTGGGGAAAAAATCTCTACATACGTCTATCGAGCTTGATACATGGCACTTCTTACCAAATTTCAAAACAATTGACCAAGACGTTAGACTAATATTGCTTACACTCGTCATCGTCATCGTTAAATCAGAGCCCGCCATCTTGGGGCATACGTCTATCGAGCTTGATACAAGGCACTTCTTACCAAATTTCAAAACAATTGACCAAGGCGTTAGACTAATATTGCTTACACTCGTCATCGTCATCGTTAAATCAGAGGCCGCCATCTTGGGGAAAAATCTCTACATACGTCTATCGAGCTTGATACAAGGCACTTCTTACCAAATTTCAAAACAATTGACCAAGGCGTTAGACTAATATTGCTTACACTCGTCATCGTCATCGTTAAATCAGAGGCCGCCATCTTGGGGAAAAAATCTCTACATACGTCTATCGAGCTTGATACAAGGCACTTCTTACCAAATTTCAAAACAATTGACCAAGGCGTTAGACTAATATTGCTTACACTCGTCATCGTCATCGTTAAATCAGAGCCCGCCATCTTGGGGAAAAAATCTCTACATACGTCTATCGAGCTTGATACAAGGCACTTCTTACCAAATTTCAAAACAATTGACCAAGGCGTTAGACTAATATTGCTTACACTCGTCATCGTCATCGTTAAATCAGAGGCCGCCATCTTGGGGAAAAAATCTCTACATACGTCTATCGAGCTTGATACAAGGCACTTCTTACCAAATTTCAAAACAATTGACCAAGGCGTTAGACTAATATTGCTTACACTCGTCATCGTCATCGTTAAATCAGAGGCCGCCATCTTGGGGAAAAAATCTCTACATACGTCTATCGAGCTTGATACAAGGCACTTCTTACCAAATTTCAAAACAATTGACCAAGGCGTTAGACTAATATTGCTTACACTCGTCATCGTCATCGTTAAATCAGAGGCCGCCATGTTGAAACAGAAGTGAATGGGATAAAACCTTACGTATAAGTCGTTCAGGCTTTTGTGCACAAACCAAATGCGAAAGCAGGTCTTGCTTCGCTTGGTCGATAATATTTCAGTCTATTAAGATTACGTACATCAAATTTTAAATTTGTAAAAAATTGTAACAAAATATGTAAAATTGTATAATCTCTTTTTGAATATATATATTTGCATTTTAATCTATCAAATTGCGTTTGAAATAGAAATTGAACGCGACGGTCTTCAAATGCCGTCAATTTCAATCAGTTTTTACCATTTGTGCTAATTTTTCCAGAATTTAACCGAAATTTACAAACGTGTAATCTATGGTTTTAAAATTAAGTTTGGCAAAATAATGGAGTTGTAAGCTTTTCTTTGAAAAATTCAGTTTTGTGTCGAGTTTCGATAAAATCGAATCGATATTACGAACGACTGTTTAATGAGGTGTATCGTTGTGCCGAGTCCCGGCCTGACCACAGTAACGTGTAAAACTGTTGCAAATAAATTAGGATAATGTAGTAAAGTTACATACCTTTAATTGTATTCTCAACGGCCTTGTATATTTGCATCGAACGTAACAACTTAACCATTTTTAAAAGAAAACTAAAATCGATTTTTTTCATTTACTTATTTTGTGTACGATAAAGTAACAAAACGAAAATATTGACTAAGCTTTAAAGGCGCTTTCCCTCCCAAATTGTTGACGCTAGACGCTGCCTTTGTTTTTCTAAGAGAAAAGCAATTTTCTTTTGAAAACTTAAATAAATTTTTGCAAAACGTTACCACGTTAATTTCGTGGAACTATACGATTAGGTCAAAATTAGTTTTAGAAAAAAAAATTGTACAAAAACAAAAAACAAAGTTTCTGAAGAATCCAGCGCCCGACACCTTAAGTGTAATAGAAGAGCTTTATGATTGTAAATTAGTATCTTGTAGTGTTTCTCTATGACCTTGAACAACGATGTAAAGTAGCAATCACATGTTTTTTTATGTCTAGCAGACGTGACGAAAGCAAATTTAAAAAAAAAATAGTAGCTTTTTTTGAAATTCTGATCTTACCATCATAACCAGCATTAATGTCTGTATACATTAGCATTTTAAACTTTCAAATTACGTAGAAAATATATGACCTTGACCACCGTCAGATCCAGTTTCTTAATTTCAATTGATTTTAAAAAAATTAACCGCTAATCACGATGGCGATATAAGATATTCACCAAAAACGTATACTGTCAAATCCTGCAGGTATTCTCAAACATCTTTCAAGGGTTGTTCATAAAACAACATTATGAAGTTTTAAATATTTGAAACGGCCATCTCTTTGAAAATGTTGAAAGAAATTTCTGCGGGTAAGGAACTTGTCAAGCTGTTACCAAAATTGAATTTTTCGCCAAGTTTGAAATAAGTCGGACCAAATTTGCGAACGTGAACGTGCTAACACACACACACACACACACACACACACACACACACACACACACACACACACACACACACACACACACACACACACACACACACACACACACACACACACACACACACACACACACACACACACCTTAAAAAGGTAATGTAGAGGTCAGGATCGGTATTCATTTTAAAGTCTGTGGTCTGCAACTTTCCATGCTGACCACTTTACTAGTTCGTTTTCCAATTGAAATTCAGTAATATTAGTTGCCAAGTTTTAAGGCTTCATAATTATCTGGTACCACAAATTTTAAAAGAATTTACCAAAATTTATGCATACAATCCAGTATTTGGAATCCTTGTGGAAAAAGTTTAATTAAAAATCTACACCGGAGTTACCTTTTGTGCAAAAAATATGTTTTTAATTTTTCACAGATGCTGATTTTAAATTTTTTACCGATTTCTCAAAAATCAGCAATTTTTAAATGTAAACATTTCACATTTATTTAACCAAAGTCATAACCGCTTTTGAAAATAAATGTTTCATTTTGTTACAAATAATTCTAAAATGAATGTTACGGACAAATTGGTTCCGATTGTACTTTGTGAAATGACTGAATTCGCCATTAATTTAGACCTATGTTGCTCCAAGTGCTATTTTAAATACAACTTTTTCACAATACTTTATATTATAAAAATAAAATTTAATATCGTGCAGTCTAATAAGAGAACGCAGCTACCCTTTGCTAAAACATAATTAGATAATTTAAGGACTTAGAAGTGTACGGGCGTTTAGGGGTTGAAAGGAAAGGAAATTGGGAGGGGTTTGCAGGATGTACGGGGAAATGCAATTGTGTGGTCATTGGTGAGAACATTACGTGGCGTGAGAAGAAAACTATTACACCCCTAGGTCACCGGGGTAATTTAACCTAGGCTACTCAAATTTGAGTTCTGTATCAACCCCGTTTTTTTTCGGTTTACGGATCCGTTGTTTTTAATCGCTTGTCTTATCGTTCGCTATTAAAGTATGTTTTTTATTTACCAATTTTTTTAATGGGGAAGAGAAGGAAGGGGCATGTAGATTGGTTAATAACGTTTTTCAAGTATTTTAATGATTAGAAAAAGTATCGGCGTTATGTAAATTGCGCCGGGGGCAGGGGCCAGGCGATAAACGTTGGCAGTGTGGATATTGTTCCAGAATCAGTTGAAGTAATATTGTGTTCATTGGGAACTTCAAATAAATTATAAAGCCACTTTAAAATAAGCAATTGCTTACTATACATAGAAATAAGAAAGAACTTTTTTTATTGAGATATGTTGTTTATTTTTTCATGCTTACAGTATACTAACATGATTTGATTCGGTTAGATTATATAGGGCCTATTAGAGGAAGAGAATTTAAAACCCCCAGGCACAGCAATCGACGGACCTATTGTACAATTAAACCTCTAAAGTTCAGGGAAACCTGAACTAAAATTAGTTCAGCAGATTGGTGCCCTAACTAGTGTTCCAACAATTCGCTGACTATCTCATCCGAAGGTCCTGGAAACCAAAAACCCCTAGCCTCCTGCTAGCAAGAGCCTCACAATCATAAATTATGTGTCCTGCAGTTTTCTCCTTTTTACTGCCTACACACGGTTTCTCTGTACTTATCCTGTTTTTATGCATCCTCAGACCACAGCGACCTGTAATGAGCCCCATGATTTTCCTGAGTTGTGCTCTGTCCAAGATATCTACCACCCCTATACTTCCTCCATGAGGAACCTTATCCAAGAAACGCTTGCTACGGGAATGTCCATCAAGGTTATCCCATTTTGCCTGGTGTGACTTGTTAATCCAACTATTGATAACAGAACTCGGGTTCAATAAACTCATATGCAGATCCCAGTCCAGCCACTCGGTCTGACTTCTTATGGCCCGGAATCAATTGAAGAGTAACCCGGTTTCCCAGTGACAGAGCTTTGAGGTTCTCCTGACACTCCCAGGTTCTTAGACTGAATTGTAACGTGCTTTGCTAACCGATTATCGGTACAAATATGAATACGAGCATCCTTGAAGACGTTTCAAATTCTCCCGAAACAGTCATTGATGGCCATTACTTCATCCTGGATTGTTGCATACTGTCTCAGGGCAACAGCTTTCTTTGCTTTGGTCTCAGGCAGTACACCCCAGCACCAGTGCCTGTGTGTCTTAGAGCCATCTGTATCTAGGTCTTCCAGATTTTCCCAATAAACGATCTTCCTCTCAAAATGTCATCTTGACCTCAAAACGTTCAGAACTATGTGTTGTTTGACCATCTGATCAGTTCCCATCAATATAATCCTGCTTAGCCAGACTCCACCGTATACAGTCTATATGCTGCTTTGCTTGCCTCACCCACGAAGGTCAGTGGAGGGAGGAAATGACGTGTAACAAAAAGTCGGGGAAACTATAAATGGTAAACAAGTTGTTTTATTTCCACTCGTACCTATATTATGTTAGTACTGATAACTTAACTAAACTGACATTCGTGTGCATAAATATATAGTTGTTCCGATTCATTTTTCTTTCCAAACAACATATAAAGATGTATAAAAGAGTTGGGAACTACATCATATGTATTTTCACGCATAAAACACGTAAGTTAACAATGGGCCTGTAATAAGTTTGCAATTTTTTCTTGATTTTTTACATGATAATCTGTTGTCATTAAGTAAACACTAATGATAAATACAACAAGGCGACCTACGAAGTGAAGTTTCCGGTTGATGTACCGGGCCTTAACCACGCCGGTCCGTTCAGTGTTTTAGGTGTGACTCTTTACTTGTGTTTTCCGTCCGACTTTCTAAGCATTACAGTCAATTGTTAGCAAGCAAAAATAAACAACATATCCCAAGAAGTTGCTCGCGACTACAACATAATGAATGATTAACCTTTTACAAAAATTAATAAGAAATAAAATAGAAAGTTTTTAATGTTACGTGGCTACCTTTTTTAGAGTCGATCAACAAAAATCAGGAATATCAATTTAATTTCTCAAAATCAGCTCATCGGTGTCAGATAAATGATTGACCGAATGAAGCTTTGTTACAACTCGACTATTCGGCATTTGTACTGTGAATGTTTGTGACGCAGTCTTAGCTAAAAACATTGATCGATTATTTTCAAATTTGCTGCTGAAGGTACCTTGTATGAAGTATGTACAAATTGCTAAAATTTGCACAATATGTTGTATTTGCTAAAATTTGACGTCGTATGTACAAATATGACGTCAAATTTGCTAAAATGACGTATGTATACGATGTTTCCCCATTTACTTTTGTATATGGCGACCTCTGATTTAACGATGACGAACTTTTGGCAGAACGCAGTGACTGATTGTTTTGAAATTTCTTACGGAGATACCTTTTATAAAGCCCAAAATTCATATCTGTAAGACTTTTTCCCATTCACTTCCGTTTCAAGGTAGAGGCTTCTGATTTACAACAACGAGTGTACGCAGTTGTTGAGAAAAGCATTGACAGATTGTTTCGGCATTTGTTGCGAAATCTTGTTTAAAGCCGGATCGACGTAGTGTAAACTTTTCCCCACTCACTTCCGTTTCATAATTTAACGATGACGTGTGTACGAAGTTTTAGTCAAACGCATTGACCAATTGTTTTGAAATTTGTTACGAAGGTATCTTGTATAAAGCTTTCCCATTCACTTCTGTTTCAAGACGACGGGCTGTAGCGTCGTCAACGATAATAAATTAGTTGAGGCTATTTCCTGTAATACTAAACGGCAAGACCTACCATAATTTTTTATGAGAAGAGTACAAAATTTCCAGTAAAGTTTGTCTAGTAACATTTTTTGTAAATATTACTGTTACCAGTTAAATTGATAGAAAAAGTTACGAACGCTGTCATGGAGCGCTCTGTATATCAATTAAGAATATACTGCGAGAATATATTCTTCTTTGATGTAAATAGTATTTAGAGCGGGAAACAGACTCTATTAATACGGAATAGTTTAATATGCAACACAAAGTTGTTGCGAGTGTTCTCCTAACAGCTGATTATGAACGTCAGCTGTTCCTTCGATGATACTATTTCAACTGAAGTTATGTTTTATGCAAATATTTACTACTGCTATAAATAAATCGTGTACAATGCCTTTAACTGTTGAGGTTCTTTCAAAAACGTAATGTAGAGGTCAGGAACGGCGCTTCGTTCAAGGTACCGGGTCTGGGTATTACAATGATGTCAGCTCATGTAGCTCAAATTGCATTGAAAGTTTGCAATTCCTACAGGACTTGAATTTTGACCAATATTTGAAACTCCAGAAACCCGTATATCGACGAGGAAACATTTAAATGTCAATTCGATTTCTACTGTACTCGCGTAATAACATTAACTCCATTGTTTTCAGTAGTGCATTCTTGATCATTGCTAACGGTACGTGATCAACAGCCGTGTTCCAACAGCATTACCTACTTAAAAGATAAATTTCCCTTCCCTAAAACACCGTCGTTAATTGTCCAATGCCATACCATTAAGCCAGAACACTTTCCCCTTGAAAAGAATATTAAAAGTATTAAAATAATTAAAAGTCGAGTGGTGAGGGTGAAACACTAGAAAATTGAATTTGGTCGCTGAAAACACGGCAAGGAAGTCGAGTGCAAAGTAAAACCCCCCTTGGGGGTGGGAGACATATTAACAAAAAAGAAATGGCCTTCCTTAAAATCAGGTTAATTTCGCAGAGATAAAATGTAAATCTGCGGTGGAGACGCGGGTTTATGTACTAATTTAATTTGCATTACAAAATGGTTCGCAGTCTGTTAGCGGGAATTAAAACGGATTTCAAGACTAAGGGGTTGAAGTTGGCAAGGGGTGAGGTGACATTGTATAATTATTACAATTAACTGAGTTGAGGAGGAGATGTTTTGTCTATCCTTACTGATTCCACCTGTTGCTGGCGTTCTGCGAAGGGGTGAAATTATTTATGCTCTTTTTATATTCGAACGTGAACGTTGGATTTTGTTTTCTTATTTCGCCAAATTCTTTATGTTCTGTCTGTTTTAAAGACGTGTTCCGGGGAATTGTTACTGTATTTTTAAATCATTGTTTTTGTACCCTTAAATTTTCTTAGTTAAATTTTTACTTACAAAATAATAGAAATCTACGGTTTAAAAATAAACAGATACAAGTCTCGATAACAAGCACGCTTTTCTAAAGTTTGTAATCCATTTGTACAATCCCTCCTGACGTACCTTACCTCAAATTCTTATACATTGTCGCGTGTACTGAATATACTAACCTAATAAAATACTTCAAAATGTTTCATGTAATAGGAACAATATTTATTGACGTGAATGATTTTTAATTTTATTAATTTAATATCAAAGTGTCTCAATTATTCGTAATTGACTCCAAAACTAAAACATTCCTTCCATACAGAAAATGTAATAATTTATAATCAGTGAATTAATTGAAAAATGTTACTGAATTTTGTTTTAGATTAAGCATGTATCAGCAAAATCAATCACGAGAAAGTGCCTCAAAAATATATTTTAAAATTTTACCTAAACAGACAGGCAGGCTGTATGGGTGGAGAAAAGCGCAGGAAATAAACTCTGCCCTTTGGCAGAATTGCTTTTTTCGATTTACCCTCGAACTGTAAATTCATTTATATACAATTTTGTAATGTTCTTTTATGTTTAAAATCTGTGAGTGAAATCTGAGAAATTTGATAAATTAAGCAGTTTGATCTTGCGCACAAGATTTTTGTAAAACTGTTTATTTTTGTTTACTTTCTATCGTTGATTTTTTTGTTTAAATTTTGTTTATCAAAACTGTAACATTGTAATCTGTTTAAGAACAATAGGCAACTCTAATACATGGATTGACTTTATACAGAGTGCAGCCCATCGGCAACTAATCTTACTGTTGACTGTTATACAACTTCCTACAAATCAAAACGATTTCTTAAACATAACACATAATGTCTGTTAAGTATTTTATGACAAACGGCACCACTGTCCAGCAAGTTCACTGCTAAGACGTTTGGATGTCTCTTCAGTCGCTTTAAAAAATTGTCACTGAATCT
Source organism: Callitettix versicolor (assembly GCA_022606455.1). Taxonomy (NCBI): domain Eukaryota; kingdom Metazoa; phylum Arthropoda; class Insecta; order Hemiptera; family Cercopidae; genus Callitettix; species Callitettix versicolor. The sequence goes on from CM040187.1 coordinate 13,303,028, forward strand.
AGTAATTTTTATTCTGATGCTATTGATATTCAGACCAGGCAGTATGTACTTATTACTGATGTGGTAAGGTATTGAAATAGAAAATTTAAGTTTTACTACATTTTTTAAATAATGAACATTCTGTGCTATAAACAGGGTATATTATTTTTGTCGATCGCGTGTGGTTTATTTTTGCTACCCGACTAGTCTGTCATCCGTCACCCTAACGGTCTCAATCAAGAAAGACGGTTAATCGAGACTGTGCTGTCTTCCACGTTACCGGAAAAAATCTAATCTAAGCGTTGCATTAAAAATAGCAGTAATCTGAGTTAGTGTTTTTATGACAACTCTGTTAAGACTCGAGTAGATATCAAATAATATCCAAGAGCCTTTTCATGTGTAAAGGTACTTTGCACCGCATTTTTCACTTCTTTAAATGAAATTAATCGGTGTAGATATTTGTGGAGGTGTATCCGTCTTGCAATATGGTCCTCTATTTTGAAAAAAGTATGTCATTTTTGTCGATCTGTTATATGTAAAATAGGGTTTGCGAAATTTTTAATTCGTGAATCCATATATTTTTCTGTACATACAAAAGCCCACAACGAGCCCTATACCAGCGCAAGCAAAGTACTTTTATACAAAATTTAACCAATGTTTTCGCGTGTAATTATACAATACAAAACACAAACGGTGACACCGCGTGAGGAATTTTCATTCGTGTTGCATTTTTCAATGGTACGAAGAAGATTTTCGCGTAAAAACCGAATCGGAATGCAACTGCGACGGGTTTTTGTTTTTGCTACGGGTGTGGACAATTAATGCCGCCGACAAAAGCGCAATTAGCCGCGACTTAACTAAGTTCTGACACCGGCATTACAATCAGCTCTGCTCTTTTGTCTTCTTATTTACAATCAGCTCGGGATCTTTTGTCTTTTATCGCGCCTTTGTCTCAACGTTTCTTGCTCTCTGTTACGGCAAATTTACGGAGACGTTTTATGATCAAATTAGAAGAACTTGAGCGTCTTTGAGACAATATGTCTCTCATCCTGTTAGCGTCACAATAGTGAATCTTATGAGTAAAACACGAGGCATTTTATTTTATTGGTGACTATGAATTTTATTTTATTAATTCTGAAATCCACCGTAATATTTCTTCATAGTTTTCATAATATTAACAAAAAAATTAACGGAATCAGGTGGAGACAGTTTTACCCTTTTATTTTGAGACACCACCATAGATTTTGAGACATACAGACTAATAACTAGAGAGAAACTATAGTCTTAAGATTTTTAGAGAGTCTTTAGAAAGAGAAAATGACCTGCCTCTTTTTCGAAGTAAATGTATGCAATTTTATCAAGCTCAATTAAGACTTCTATTTAAAAAATGCATAGAACTAAGAAACTTGAGTGTAAATAGTAACAATGTAACCATGGAAACAAAAAATTAAACAGTCAACATAACCTAAAAATTACAGTATACGTTAATCATATGTTTGAAAACAGCAATTTTTTTCTTAAACCAATCTCACATTACAGTAATTGAGAGGTTAATAATTGGAGATTAGGCAGTCTGTGATTAAATAATTTCGACAAATAGAATGCAAAATTTAATTAGCTATTATGTTAATTTAGCTTCTATTACGGAAGCATTAGCCTAAATAAATGCTTGTGAACAAAGAACTACAATCACCAATAAAACGAAAAGAACGTAACAGCTGACAAGTTGTAAGTTAGGCGTTTGGTCCATACTCTCGATACCCGTGTAATTTACCCCGTCTATATACACACGTTATATATCAAACTATACAATAACAAGAATCTTCCATCTTTAAGTAATAATTATAAATACACCTACATAATTAAAAATTTGGTACACTAATTTGAATTGCGATTATTCAAATATGACCAAAGTTTGAACAATATCTGATAAACGATTTTGAGAAAATTGTGAGGTGTTTCGGTAATAGCTAGACAACTGGATTTTATGGAGATAAAAACCTATACTTTTCTTTGAGTATTTAAGGACTGTATTTGAACAAAGTTTTATCAACATCGCTATAACGGATTTCCGTAAAATCATTTTTTGTTAATTTTTAAAAATTTGTTACCATAATGGCTTGAAAAAAGTTTTCAACAATTAAAAATGGCCACGAAATACATGGGACTTACTAGGCCTACATCTACTTGTCAGATTTCAATAAAGTAATTAATTTTCGGTCAATTAATTTAATCAAAAACAAGCGTACATATGTCCAAGCAAATCCATTTTTATACTCGGAGGATCTAAAAACAATTGTTCTTACTTCGTATTGTGAGAACGATAAATGAGTTTATTCGGCTATGTCAACTTTTACAGTTTTGTACTATATAGTATAAACGCTACAGAGGCGTTATGACAGATTCACAATGGCTACTTCTTGCGCCTAAATCTACCGACCTTAAAAATGTAAACAGTTTTTTTTCAAAATGCAAGCAGAACACTAAAACGCAAATTAATTCCTTCTAAAACATCCCCTTTAAAGATATAAATTTAAGGGATGAATATTCAACTTGTTAAATAAAAGCCGGTGTTAATTCCACGAACAAACAACCCCGCGCTGTGTAAACAGTCTGGCTTTCATTTCAGTTTTCTTTAAAACGACACCCTTTTTCGGTCGTCTCATTAAAATAAAATTAGTAGCCGCAGACAAAACACAAGGGTGGGGTTTGAGACGGACTCATTTAGCTAAAAGCAACAGCGGGAGAGGCAGGGGGAGGAAGTCAATTAAAGACTTTGTTTAACGTGGTCGCGCTATATTAAGACGCTTTTTCAAACCAGCGAGAACTTAATTAGAAGACGTCTAGTGTTAATTGAGGGAACACCCACTAGGCGTCGCTCTTAGGCGTCTTTATTGCTTTTTAGAAAGTTGATTACTTGTTGACAGCAAAAGTCGTTCGATTAATTGATAAATTTAGGGCCAATTAATGACGGTGTGATTTAATTAATGATTGGAAGGGTTGATAATAGGGTTGTCGTTCTGTTTGTGTGTTTTATGGGTGAATTAAAACACTTGACTGTGATGGAAAGTTAGTGTTGTGTTTCTTTAACACCTTATACGGTTCAGATAATCGATACAGGTAGTTGTTTCGCTCACGTAAACGATAAGAATTATCGACAATAATTTCGTTATCTTACATTTTTTTAAATTGGTTAAACTTTCAAAATAGTCTACATTGAAAACACGATAATGAATCCTGACCGCCGTTTACTTCGAACAACTTGGATGAAATTCAAACATTTTAATGGCTGCGTTATAAACGGATTAAAAAAAATGCGATGTAAAAATGTTCTGATTGTATTAAATTTAAATTGTCACCGTTTTCAAAAATGTTAACTGAGACTTCTATAAACTCTTACCAAAATAAATTATTGTGTCAAGTTTTAATCGAATTGAAACAAAATTGTGCTCATTTCAAGGTGTCGAGTCTAAACCTTACCATGATGGCCACTCCTTTTTAAACGCTTTTTCCTGATTGCGTTTAAAATTAGTAATCTAAAAATAAACGATAAATGATTACTCTGTCTGCATGTTTCATGGTTCAAATCTTGATAGATTTTTAACCCCACTTTCCATCATCCAATAGACTTGAAATTTTGCACACTTGCTTGCTTCCTATGACAATGCAATATTCAATAATTAAGCGCATCAAATTTTTTTGTAATTAACTAAAATTTTATATGGAAAATAGTTTTAGCGTTGCTCAATAGATGGCGTTAATTTCGTCTATCAGTTTTAACATTGAAAGTTGGAAGAAGCTAGTTCGAACCCAGCACTGTCCTAAACGTTTTCTTACACCTTTTAATTTTTTGAACATTCTGCTATTATTTGTATACATTAAAAAATGCTGAATGCAGATTTTTTTTGAATTTTTTGTTAAAAAAATTACGAAGAAAATATTTAAAGTTGTCTGCATTTGTTATCATAAATTTAATTATAGAATGTGCGAAAGTGACTGGAAAGAAGCCTTGCAATAACCAAGCAATAGCAGAAATGGAAAGAATGAGAATGCGTACACATAAGATTACACATTAAAAAAAAACAAAAACAAAAAACTTGATATAGTGCTCTCGGATCGCACTCTAAAATGTAAGGTCCACAGATAGACCAATGGTCTATCTTTTTGCATATAGAAGCATTCAGTTGCTTGTGTTTATGACAAGATACAAAATCTAGAATTTACCCATACAAAATTTCGAAAAAAGTATTACAAGATTCATCACTAAAAAGTAGATAATACGAGGGTTGATCAAATATAAACGAGACTGACTTTCTAAAAACTTTTCCGTTGGACATTGAACTCTAAATGGTGGGGTTTTAGGTAGCCTGGGAGGTTTGGGACGGGCGTAGACGGGCAACATTTCTGTTCGGACCCTTCAGTATAAAACTATACAATGAGTGAGAGTGAAGTGCACGTTTCCGTGGAGCAGAGAATTATTATTAAGTTTTTGGCCAAGGAGGGGGTCAATCCGACTGAAATCTTTCGTAGATTGACGGCTCAATACGGGGACAGGACCCTGTCAAGAGCTCGCGTTTTTGCTTGGCACAAGGAATTCGCCGAAGGACGGGAAGCAGTAGAAAATCTAAAGGCCAAATCACGATCGTCGGCCGGGAAGGTAATGGCCACTGTATTTTTCGACAATCAAGGCGCCTTTCACGTCGATTTCCTCTATCAACAACGCACAATAAATGCACAATATTATTGCGATGTTTTAGAGGCCGCAAAACAGTCCTTCGTAGGAAAAGGAAATCTAAACCGGCGAGAAACCACGATAATGCCCGACCACATTCGGCGAACGCTAAGAGGCTTAAACTCGATCAAATTGGCTGGGAACCAATGGAACATCCCCCATACAGTCCAGACTTATCACCCTGCGACTATCACCTGTTTGGGCCACTCAAAGAGGCGCTTGGAGGCCAGCGTTTCGAAGACGATTCTGCGGTGGAGACCTTCGTGCTCCAATGGCTCAATGAACGCCCGAGAACTTTTTACGAAGATGGAATTAAAAAACTTCCAATCCGGTGGGAAAAATGTGTTACTCGTGCGGGAGACTATGTAGAAAAATAAGTTGTATCAAGAATAATTTGTAAGTAAGCAATACATTTTTAAAAAAATCAGTCTCGTTTATATTTGATCAACCCTCGTAAAATAAAAAAAGATTTTTAAAAACACGCTTTTTCAATTCAAGTATAAATTGCACTAAAAAGTAAAAATTAAATTTTTCTTCAGTCAGAGAATAAAGCGTAATTGCCCGTCAGTACTCACTCACAAGGATCTTCTTCAATAATTTCTAATTAATCTAATCTGCACTAACGCTTTATAAAAGTGTAATAATGACGGCGAGACATATTTGTGCCGTGATTATTAACGATTCAGAACTTTAGAACATACATGTGAAATAAAATATTAAGTTGGTCGCTAATGAAATCATGTTGGCACTGCACGCAGATGCAAGCCAAGGCGCGACATTTGCCGGGCTTCAGGAAACCTTAGCAAGGAATGTCGCATAGAAATGGGAAGGCTATTGTTATTAGGGCAGGAAAAAGACGACAATTTGGACAATAGAGTAGATGGCCGCTACCACATTCCCAGTTATCACATATTACAGATAACTCACGCTCCTTGGGGTTAAAAGAATGCGATTTTTTGTGGAGAAGTGTTTCTGTTATTTTACACCTTTGAGAAGTTTCGATCGGAAACCATTTCTAACGTTTAAACGGTAAATCGTAAAACATTATCAAGTTTTGTCAGCGATTGAGACAGTAGTCTGTTAAAAATTACAGTAAAAAACAACCCGACAACGCTCAGATAACTAGAACTCGGATCTGTTCTCAGGTTCGAATCCAGTTAACACGGTTGGCTTTTTCGTGTGCCCCGTTTCCTTATTCTAACTGTGGCATAAAGACGTCAAAATCAGTTTATTCGAAGCTTGCTTTCAAATTGTTACAATGCCTTCAGTATTGACAATAAAAATTTAACCATTTAGTTGATACTATGGATTTTTTTGACGAAATTTTTTTTTACTTTTGGACATATTTTAAGTTTAACAAACATATTTATATTAGAATTTAGCAAAACTTTTCATAAATGCAACTTACTAAGTAAGAATTCATCTCCGAACCGTTTTCGGTTATTTAAGGTGGTCCTCGCCTCTCCCTCAAACACAGACAGACAAACTGAGTGAGCTGCACAGAAAAAATCAATTACCAATGTGGGGTTCGAACCCGCTTACAACGAACGTACTATACTTGTCAAGTATAGCGCCTCAGACCGTTCAGCCATTTGACCAATCTCGTAATTTGATATTTTAACAAGTCTCATACACGTTATTATTATTGCCACCTTATATTTTTTTTTTTTTTTTTTTTTTTTTTTTTTTTATTTAACGTCCGACTATTGTGCACACTTGGGCTAATGCAGACGGTGGGGATGATTTATAGCGTATGAAAATGCCAAGCCCTCGCCGGGAATCGAACCCGGATCCTCGGGGTGAAAGCCTAGTACGCTATCCACTAGACCACCGAGGCGGCTTTGCCACCTTATATATATATATATGTGTGTGTGTGTGTGTGTGTGTGTGTGTGTGTGTGTGTGTGTGTGTGTGTGTGTGTGTGTGTGTGTGTGTGTGTGTGTGTGTGTGTGTGTGTGTGTGTGTGTGTGTGTGTGTGTGTGTGTGTGTGTGTGTGTGTGTGTGTGTGTGTGTGTGTGTGTGTGTGTGTGTGTGTGTGTGTGTGTGTGTGTGTGTGTGTGTGTGTGTGTGTGTGTGTGTGTGTGTGTGTGTGTGTGTGTGTGTGTGTGTGTGTGTGTGTGTGTGTGTGTGTGTGTGTGTGTGTGTGTGTGTGTGTGTGTGTGTGTGTGTGTGTGTGTGTGTGTGTGTGTGTGTGTGTGTGTGTGTGTGTGTGTGTGTGTGTGTGTGTGTGTGTGTGTGTGTGTGTGTGTGTGTGTGTGTGTGTGTGTGTGTGTGTGTGTGTGTGTGTGTGTGTGTGTGTGTGTGTGTGTGTGTGTGTGTGTGTGTGTGTGTGTGTGTGTGTGTGTGTGTGTGTGTGTGTGTGTGTGTGTGTGTGTGTGTGTGTGTGTGTGTGTGTGTGTGTGTGTGTGTGTGTGTGTGTGTGTGTGTGTGTGTGTGTGTGTGTGTGTGTGTGTGTGTGTGTGTGTGTGTGTGTGTGTGTGTGTGTGTGTGTGTGTGTGTGTGTGTGTGTGTGTGTGTGTGTGTGTGTGTGTGTGTGTGTGTGTGTGTGTGTGTGTGTGTGTGTGTGTGTGTGTGTGTGTGTGTGTGTGTGTGTGTGTGTGTGTGTGTGTGTGTGTGTGTGTCCTTCGACTTTAGAATACGATACTCTCTGTGCAACGGTACTGACGACATCCATACGGGCCGCGCACTCAATACACCTCACCGTTGCTGATATATAAAACGCGAAGGAGAGATAGTCTATCGAAATAGCGAAGGAGAAAATAGTTTAACAATTTATTGTTTACCAATTGATTTTTTTTTTTAAATGTCAAAATTAAAGTGCGATAAGATTATTTTTAACCTTGATAAAGCTGACGTCCGGTGAGTCGGTAAGTGTTGAGATTAAAAGGTTTAAAAAGGGAATGTATAAAAAAGTTTTAACGCTAATTGAAATAGTATAATCGAAAAAATTGTAACGTAAAAAGGTTACGATTTTAAAAGATTTGAAATGTCCGCCATTTACTTTAAAATGTTAAACTACAATCAGAATAGATATGAGTGCCAAATATGAGTCAAATCAGTATAAGTTAGCACATTATTATTTAAAAACTACGTTGAAAATATGAAAGTGAACCTTTACCAAAGTGAGATTTAGTTTTTTGAAAGGAAATTGATTTTTTTAAAATGGCTGATTTATGCAGATTTCAATGCTGAACATGATTGTGAAATAAGATTTTGAAAAATAGTAAAATAAAAAAAGTTTTGTTTTCTCATATTTAGAATCCCCGCCATTTTGAAACTATCGGTCGAATTTTTTTAGGTAACGAACTTGTCTGAGAAATAATACAATTTATGTATATGACACAATACACAAACAACAAATATTTATCGTGTAATTTTTAAACACTTCACAAAACTGGTAAGATCAGGATCTGTGCACATTTCATAGTATTGTATCATACCGTAATTGCTGATCAAACAGCTCATTTTCTAACGGAAATTAAAAAAAAGTCTCGTATTTAAACGTAAGATCCAAAACCCGTTAAATCCTGCGCCCCAGGGCAAGGAATAAAATTAGCAAATGGTTCGCGATAAAGACGCAAGATAGCGGAAGAAAAAAAACCAGAAAAAATCCTCCCATTGTGTGTTTAGACGCGCCTGGTAATTGTTTTCAATGGAATTTACAGAATATTTTAATGTAAATGCAACACTTCTTGTGCATTTAAGGATATCTCGCAGGAACCTGTTTAATTGAGTAGGTGGTCGCAGTACTGAGTGTCTGCTACGCGCTCTGAAAGCTGAATCAAAGGGAACCGAGTTAAGGAGGCATCGTTAGTCGCGCAGCTGGGGCATTAGTTACACGTTTAAAATTGCCAGTAGTGTAAATGGTGAACGAATTACTTGTGTTTTCGGTTTATGGCAAGACAACTATAACATAACCGTTTCTGTAGTTAGGCCTAAGCGTTCATTTCGCTTTTCTTTTGGGGCGACCTTAATTTTAGCGGTGATAACTCGTTTCTTTTTTCTTTTTTCGTTTAAGAATAAAATTTATTTTAAACCGATATTCTTAAATTAAATAGAAAAAGTTATTAATTTAATTTAATTAACATTTAATTATTTATTCAAAAATATGTTTCACAAGAAATCGACAAAAAACGTGCGATTTTGCTCAGAATTTGGTCAAATATGAAGATTTACAATTAAAGTCTGTTTACTAGTTTTGAAAATTATTAGGGTTTGAGAATAAACACAAAAAAATTAATAAATAAACAAACTCAATGACTGTCAGTAACCGTTTTGGATTTTTTCCGGGAAATTAAATTGCTTTTATTTCAAATTTTCTGCACTTATATGAATCTTCTTCATATTTATTTTTCTTCAGATTTTCTACAATTATATGAATCTTCTTCATATTTCTTTTTCTTCAAATTTTCTACACTGATATGAATCTTCTTCATATTTCTTTTTCTTCAAATTTTCTACGCTGATAAGAATCTTCTTCAAATTTCTTTTATTTCATATTTTCTACACTGAATAAAATTTTCGTCTTAGTTCTTCTATTTCAAACTTTCTACGCTGATATGAATCTTCTTCATATTTCTTTTATTTCAGATTTTCTACATTGAATCAAATCTTCTTCTTAGTTCTTTTATTCCAAACTTTCTACGCTGATATGAATCTTATTCATATTTCTTTATTTCAAATTTTCTACACTGATGCGAATCTTCTTTGTATTTATTTTATTTCAGATTGTATACACTGATATGAATCTTCATAATGCTTTTATTTAAAATTTTTTACACTGATATGAATCTTCTTCATATTTCATTATTTCAAATTTTCTATACTGATACAAATCTTCTTCATATACCAAAATTGGAGCAAAATTGATGAATAAAGTTTGTTTAGATATTCGAAAAAATATTATATTTTGTGTAGATAGGCTATTAAATTCTATATTTAATTAGAGCAGCTTTTGATTTAAATCGAGACAGCCGTTATTAAAAGGAAAAAATACCATTTCCGTCATTTTTGTAAAAAAGCTTCTTTCAAAAACATTTTAAAATTCTTAGGTGTGAGTGAATCTATGTGTTATTTTTTATTTTTAAAAAATGGTTAATTAGTCAAGTCTCCAGCGTTATGTACACAAACACACAAATGGACAGATATCCAAATCATTACTCTTTGGATCTGGGATAGATTAATTAAAATTGTCATATCTATTTTTTTTGAAGATCACTATACTGTTTTCATACTTCATGTATGAAAACTACATTTTGTTCGTGTGAAAAACTAAAAATTAAAGGGCAAACAAAAATTTCCCTTCGCCCTTGCTCGCCTACAAATCAAACGGTCTCGAAGTACAATCTTGAATGTTCAATGCAAGCTCAGAGTATCGATCCGTATTAGAACCTTTTAGCGTATAAGGATGAGCGTATTTCACACAAGGTATAAAAATGTCATCCCCATGCACCCTGCCTGCCCATGTAAATACAGATTTGTTCTACCTCCCACACACACACGTGGTGCGGACAACATCCGCTAGATAGCAGGCTTGCATGGCAGCGGTTTGTATTTACAGGAATTATTCTCTCTTTGGTAAGTTTCTTAGGATATTTGTAAACGTTAAATGGTTGAAAGTACATTTTCGTAAACATTATGGTGCGCTGGAAATGTGAATAATCTTTTAATTTTTATTCAAATTTTGATTATAAATTTTAAAATGTTTTGCTTATTCTTAAGTTTTAATGTGCAAGAAGCTGTTATAATTCTAACGAAAATAAAAAAAATAAATGCTGTCAAAACATTACACACACACACACACACACACACACACACACACACACACACACACACACACACACACACACACACACACACACACATTTAATTCTTTAAAAAATTCCGTTTAGGAACTATGAACAGAAAAAACAGAAAAAATGTTCATTATATTTTGATAAAATTTCGGTATTATTTGGAGATTAATAAATAAATTACATTACAGTTAAAATTTAAAGTAAATTTATTACGGTTCGTAATTAACAAACGTGTTTTGACTCGTCCAAAATTTATCCGGCAATGCACAAAGTGGCAATTTTTACAAAATTTATACGAAAACTGGGAAATTAATTTTACAAATAATTTTTATAGAATACATGTTTGTAAAAGAGACAAATATCTTTTTTTTAAAAAAAACCATGCATTGTTGGGTTAAATCAAAAACAAAACAATGTAAGCTTTGTTTTTTACATTTTACACCTGCAACGATTTTTTTTTTTATTTCAAATTTGCTAAACTGATTTATTTATTTACAGATAAAAATTATACACATTTTCATTATTTTTTCGAAATATTATAGAAGGAATAGCTGTGGTACTAAATCAGCTGTTTTGGTGAACATTAACTCAACCCCGTATCATCACAGTGTAACAATTTTTATGTAAATTTAGATTTTATACCGTATGGATAAAAACACGCTTTCGAGAGCGAACATGAAATACTACGAGGTTTTGTTCTTGAGTAAAAACAAATTTAATTTACTGTGAAAAAGCTTAAGGTAACCTTATATTCGTTTAAATGTTGAGCAATCACCTATAGGCAATTCATTTGAAAGCAAGCTTATTAACAATAATCAGCTGATTTTAACATAAAAATAGAAATTTATGTTATTTCCGTTAAATCAGTGAAGTGATGTACTGGTTACAGTTTTACTATTGGTCAATATTTTATTACACCTTAATATCTGAAACCATGTCAATTAATATATTGAGAACAATTATTTAGAAATTGCTGCACTGAAAATAATTATATGGAATTGGGAATTTATTATTTTGTGACGAATCAAAACAAGTTTCCGGTGATTTTAGATTAGTCCGAATTCTATACTATGAAAAGTGAATGCATGTAACTTAAAAAAAACTGTTTAACGACACACAAAAAATGGTAACTGCGCCGTTTCCAGGTTTGAGTTTAATACGGACCGGAATGAAGAGAAATCATTAATACCAATGAGAATTTTTCCCTTTTCGTTTATAGTTTCCAGGAGGAAATATTAAAAATATTAATAATCCAGTGTTTAACCTGAATCTTTAGGTAGTTCTAATTTTTAATTAATTAATTAGGGTAGTTCTAATGTTTTGATATTTTGTATGAAAATCTAAGTTTTCGAATCCCCCCCACCATGGGTGGCCGCCATATTGAAAAAAGCGCTAAATTTTCAGACTCGGTCATATTTTTCCAAAAAAAGGTCCTAAAGTATAGGCCTGACAAATACAATTATGAATACACCTCTTAAACTAGTGTAAGGTATCTACAATGTGAGATTAAAACGATATTTTTAGCTCTAATACTACCCGAGATAGAACGTTTTGACTTTTCAGAACTTTTCTCAAAACTGTGAAAAATTTAAATTTTTATCGGTTTTTGCTCGATAGCAAGTGAATGGTGAATCAGACGGCAACTATTGACATAACATTTGTAGTAGAGGTTCTTCTGGCTCGCTTAGACTCTTAGAAACAATCTTTTGTACAAATTTGTAGTTTCTTAGAATAAATGCAAACTTCGTAATAGTTAAGTTAAGCACGTTTTCATTGACACGGCCGTTTATATTTACAAAATACAATAGTCCTTCTTTCTGCCGTAACTAAAGCTTGCGAACGTTAATAGTTTATTTTCTTAAACACAAAAATAATCTGCTTACTATAATATTACGCTATGTAATTTGACAAGAAATTAAACAAGTATTCAGTCAGATTGTAAAGAATAGCCTAAATATAGGCCTAACTAGCACAAGGAGAATGTTATTGTTTTGTTAAGAATGAAATTTGGTCAAGGTCAGATTTTATTTTTACACTTAGCATTGTCTGTGCTTTGTTTTGCAAATATAAACGATAAATATGCATGCAATGTGGGGCCAATGTTGTAAAATTTATTGGGCTTTTTGTTTGTTCGCAGGTGAGTGAGAGAGTATCTGCCCAGTGACGAGTAGTAAGTACTTTAAGGAATTTTTTAACTCAAAATCGGTTCCGTGAAGGTGAAAAATTATCATTAGCGAATTTTCAATGAGAATACGAATTATTGGAGTGGCCATCGTGGTAAGATCCAAACCGAAGTCTTTGAAATGACCGAAGATTCTGTCCACTGACTCTCTTTTTGAATGGGTCGTTAAAAATTACACACACGCGCGCGCGCGCACACACACACACACACACACACACACACACACACACATATATATATATATATGATTGGCGGATCCAAGGTTGGAGTACGCGCATTTGGAATTGGAAACAATTTGAAGAAATATGAATTTATTAATTACCTAATTAAATAAAATGAAAATGCCAGGTATTCGCATAATTTTACTCTTTGTATTAAAACGGGCTTTCTCTGAATCCTGCATGCACAGGTACATCGGGGCAGGTTAAAGTTTAACTTATCCTTGAAGGTAAAGGGGAAGACGAAATAAGCACGCGCGAACTTTGTTGGTCAGGAGCGGATGCGTGGATGCGGATGGATATGGGTGTGAACAGAGAAATAGCAGTCAAAATCGATCCAAATCATTGTTGATGAATTCGCAAAAGTTGAAAAAAGAAAGTGTTATCAATTAAAACCATGAACGTAATAAAAATGTTTATAAAATGTATTTCGCCTTTATTTTTATGTAATTTTGATTGATGTTAATTGCTGTATTTAGTTTTATATATTCCGTGTGAAAGGGACTCTTCAAAATAAACCTTTATGTAGGTATACTTTAATTTTTTTAGATTTTATCATAAAGATTTAATACACTGACACACACACACACACACACACACACACATATATATATATATATATATATATATATATATATATATATATATATATATATATGTGTGTGTGTGTGTGTGTGTGTGTGTTTTGCGATGTAAAAAAAAGTGTAAAAACTCTTTTATAGACTACCTGGGGTAGGGTACCGCACTACCCCATAGTGTGGAACTCAAATTAAGATCAAACTTCAGCTCAAACTATAGTTAAGATATATTGTTACCCACTAAAAAAAACCACCAAAAGCATTCCTCTTCTGTAAACACCCTCACGGAACCGCCGCCAGGCATTACTTCGTGAGAAGGTGTACTGGCTGACCGCCTACTCTTCTACAGCGTTGGCTCTCCTTTCTCGATCTTCAGCCCTCAACTTCTTCATGACCACTGCAGCGAATCCCGCAAAAGGCCCTCCAGTTGGCCTCTGAAGCCATTATTGTCGCAACCAGACTTTCCGGTGTAATGCTGCCTCGCAGATATGTTTGCAGCTTCATCCTCTCCTCGTCGAATCTCCGACACCGGAAAAACACATGCTCCGCATCTTCCTCCACTGCTGAAAGACAGAGGGGATAAACCGAGTCTGTTTCCAGCCTGACACACACACACACACACACACACACACACACACACACACACATATATATATATATATGTAACATCAAGTGACCTGTAAACAAATTTCATGTAAAATGCGTTTATCCGTTTTAAAATTGTATCCCTAGCTTCACCTATTGAGAGGAATTAGACGTCCCTCGCGGTACCCGAGTCTTACACACTTACACTTACAACACTACACTTACGACTTTAACACTTTACACTCACACTTACATTTAGAGAGGCGATAATAGCCTCAATATATATGTGTGTGTGTGTGTGTGTGTGTGTGTGTGTGTGTGTGTGTGTGTGTGTGTGTGTGTGTGTGTGTGTGTGTGTGTGTGTGTGTGTGCGCTTGTGTGTGTGATCGTCAATTTCCGTATTTTCAATGTATTTGAACATTTAAAATGCTAATATATGTAAATTTAGTACCGATTTTTGATCAAATACGTACTATTGAATTGTTAATTTTTACTTAAAAACAATACGTTCCGATAGGCTGCGATCGAAATGTAAGCCAAATCTGATTTTGAGAACTATGGAAATTCGGTTTTTTTAAGTAGACTTCGTGACGATCGTTTTGGGTAAATAAAAGTGAGGTCGTTTACTTCTATCAATGATCTATTTGTTTTAACACACCACGGATATTGTTCCTCACACACGCCGTGTTCATACCCTTAATCAACACCACGGGCCACGCTTCCCGATTCAGCTGTAGGCCTACTTCCTGAGTTCGCATGTCGGGGGGAGGAAAAAACAAAAAAACAGAGGGTCAAATTGAGACGGTAACGCTAGGGAAGTGTTGTGCATAGCAAAGAAGTTAATTAGGAGTATCGATTGTGCGATGTTGTCATAGTTAGGAGACTTGGCAACATTGGAGGCCAGACTATCACGCCAGGCTAGCTTTGATTACTTCTAGATCAATACTAAGCTAAATATTGTCCCATGTTGTCTCATTAAGTTAAGAAGGGCGATGTTGGCAATACTGTATTCGTGTTTTACGTTTTATTTTGTCGTTATATGGCGTTTCAAGGGAGAAAGTTATAAGAGAATGCAACATTGTAAACAGTTGATTTACTTTCAGTAGGCAAATTCTTTAGGTTTGCTCAATTAAAAAATTTGCTTGAAATCAAAGACTGTCAGAACACCCGTCTACGGAACAAATAACACAACAAATTTAGTTTAAATTGGTAGGCCTATTGTCTGTTACTTTCTCAATATACTAAGCAAAAACGAAAATGTAGTAACTTATTAGTGAAAAACTTCTCTTTAAATTTTGATGAATCTACCGAAATAGGCTTTCTCAGTAAAAGAATTTTGTTTAGTATTTATGTATTTGTCTGTAGATTGTTGTTAAATAAACTATTTAGAAATTGAACAAGTACGAATATTCTGCCCATAATAACTGTATATTTTTCTAGAGCCAATATTGCCGCCTCGGTGGCCTAGTTGATAGCGTACTGGGCTTTCACCCCGAGGACCCGGGTTAGATTCCCGGCCAGGACTTGACATTTTCATACGCTATAAATCATCCCATCGTCTGCATTAGCCCAAGTGTGCACAATAGTCGGACGTTAAACACACAAAAAAGAGCCTATATTTTGATAAAAAGAGCATCTGTGAAGCTACGGAAAAAACACATAATCTTCGTTACAAGATTTCTCAAAATCGGTACATCATATTTCGTAAAAATTTTGTCTGAAATCAGTGAAGCAAATTTAAAATAAATTAAATATTTTATTCGTGAGTAAATCCAAAAATGAACCCTGACCGCCGATGATTTGTAAAGTAGCCTAAATACTTTTAACAGCTCGGGATATAAAATTTTGTGGGTAGAGTAAAGTCGTTGAAACTGACACAATAAAACGACACGAAGATACTACGAATACGCGCGCTTAAGTCCTACAGTAAATTTAGGCAAGTATAGTTCTACTTCCACTGCTACCTAGCGGCGATATTTGCAGTTAACGTTTATTGTGCCAACAAAACCCATTGTTTTCATTTAACAGTTTAATAAAATGTTGTAGGCCTACTGAAAGTATTACAATCCCTTGAAAGTACGTATATTTTTATATGATAATTTATTATAAGAAATTAAACAAATATTTGTTTTTACGAATAATTAATATGTGAAGATAAACAAAACATAATCTATCTAATACCTTTATGCTGATGTTGGCTATAGTTGATTTAGCCTAATTATTTGCAGGTTATGTGCTAAATTATAGCATATTTTTTATTTATTCTTAGATGATAGATTTTATAAGTACGAAATCTATAGAGGTAGTTTAAATATAAGATATAACCAAACAAAAACTATTTTTATAAATTATAGCCACTGATGGGTTACAACTGATTTGTTTTGAAATAGTAGGCTATCATTGAATGCCAAGAATGGGAAATCTATGAACAAGTGAATTTCATAATCGTTCATAGATGTTATGTATGACCAACATAACGTACATAATAGCAGACATAACATAACCTTATTAGTTATTAATTTTGACTGTGTAGCTTATTTATAGAATTGATTTAAGAATTCCAGAAACCATTTTTACGTTTAATTTTAAAATTTTGCCTCGACTAACAAATCGTTTAATCTTAAGGTGTTGCAGAAAAGCTGGTCGTTTTCTTTTTTCTTGTTTTTTTATATTGTTTGTGTAAAAATTAACGGTCTGAAGAATGAACGGTTCACTTCCACCGTTCGTAGTGTCGGTATATGCTACTAGCTACGGTGTGTGTGTGTGTGTGTGTGCGCGCGCGCGCGCGCGTTCACAATTTTAGTCTGATTTGATTCAAGCTTAGCAAAACAAATCAATTCTCGTAATAGCTTGGACAAAATCGTTATCCAGAAAAATTCGTTGAGCAATTTCAAAATGGCGGTTATTTTTGAAATTTTAAAAATAGCGTTAAGAAATCTTTAAAAATCTTAACGTTTTTGTCTTCATTTGGGGGTGATTCTGATTTTAACCTTCGTAATTAGCGTTTAAAATTGCGTAAATTAGAGTTCTGAAATTTTAAAATCCTTTGAAATTAAAACATGTTTTGACGGCTGTCGGGTTTCGTTTTCGTAGTTTCAATGTAATTTGAAAGTTTAAAGCACTAATATATGTAGATTTTAATGGTGATTATGATGGTGAAATCAAAATTTTAAAAGTATTAAGATAAAGCAAAAATATTTATGTAAATTTGCTTCTATCACTTCAGTAATAGAGCTGCTACAGCGATTATTTTTTTTATTTATGTCCTTCTTTAAACCGTAAATTTCCTCTTTTTTAAAAATCAGTTCACCAGCTCTAGTTAGAACTCTTTGTATATGACTAATGTTTTAGAATAGGCTACTCTGACGAACTGATTTTGTCTAACTTAACCTAGGACCTATTTTCTCGCCTTGTATTTGTAGATTCAGAATTTTTTGACTTTAAGAGCAATTAATTAATTAACGGTTCCATAAAAACTGCAATGAAATAACCTGCAATACACAGTGATTTCTTTTAACCCATCAGCTGATATTTTCTATCCTAAACAGATATTTGAAAATTGGTTTCGTTTTGTTAACTTTAAAATGATTAATTTATTATATAAATCTGCAAGCCAATGAGATATTAGGCCTACATATCATTAGACTAGTAGTTCAAAGAACAATAGGCTTCGCAGTCTTATCGTAGGCTTATCGTTAATTAATACAGAGCGCGTTCACCAGTTTAAGTGGTAACCGTAATATTTACGAAAAAATGTTACTGGAACAACTTTATTGGAAATTTTATGTCCATTTACAGTGAAGCAGTCAAAATTATGATAGGTTTTGCCGTTCAACCTGTATTACAAAAAATAGCCAATAATTACGCTATCAACATTGAATTATAATTCACGACCTTGAAAGAAAAGTGAATGGGAAATAACCTTAAACATACATTTTTCGAGCTTTAAACAGTGTACTTTTGTATTGAATTTCAAAACAATCGGTCACTGCGTTTGATTAAAACTGCGTACAGTCGACATCGTATCATCAAAAGCCACCATCTTGAAACCGAAGTAAATCGGAAAAACTGTTATACACAGTCAGTCGGACTTTATACAGGATAATTTTGTACCAAATTTTAAAGCACTCGGCCAGTGAGTTTGATTAAAATTGCGTACATTCAACATTGTTAAATCAATGGCCGCCATCTTGAAACCGAAGTAAATCGGAAAAACTGTTATACACAGTCAGTCGGACTTTATACAGGATAATTTTGTACCAAATTTTAAAGCACTCGGCCAGTGAGTTTGATTAAAATTGCGTACATTCAACACTGTTAAATCAGTGGCCGCCATCTTGAAACGGAAGTAAATCGGAAAAACTGTTATACACAGTCAGTCGGACTTTATACAGGATAATTTTGTACCAAATTTTAAAGCATTCGGCCAATGAGTTTGATTAAAATTGCGTACATTCAACATTGTTAAATCAGTGGCCGCCATCTTGAAACGGAAGTAAATCGGAAAAACTGTTATACACAGTCAGTCGGACTTTATACAGGATAATTTTGTACCCAATGAGTTTGATTAAATTTGCGTACATTCAACATTGTTAAATCAGTGGCCGCCATCTTGAAACGGAAGTAAATCGGAAAAACTGTTATACACAGTCAGTCGGACTTTATACAGGATAATTTTGTACCAAATTTTAAAGCATTCGGCCAATGAGTTTGATTAAAATTGCGTACATTCAACATTGTTAAATCAGTGGACGCCATCTTGAAACGGAAGTAAATCGGAAAAACTGTTATACACAGTCAGTCGGACTTTATACAGGATAATTTTGTACCAAATTTTAAAGCACTCGGCCAATGAGTTTGATTAAAATTGCGTACATTCAACATTGTTAAATCAGTGGCCGCCATCTTGAAACCGAAGTAAATAGGAAAAACTGTTATACACAGTCAGTCGGACTTTATACAGGATAATTTTGTACCAAATTTTAAAGCACTCGGCCAGTGAGTTTGATTAAATTTGCGTACATTCAACATTGTTAAATCAGTGGCCGCCATCTTGAAACGGAAGTAAATAGGAAAAACTGTTATACAAACGTCATTTGGCCTTTATACAGGATATTATTGTACTAAATTTCAAAACAATTGGTCAATGTATTTGGCCTAAACAATACACAAATCAAGTACCGAACGATTGAGTTGAACGAGAGATCTCTCGTTGCTCGGTCAAAGAAAACATTTTCTTATTTTTTAAGTTACGATTGACATGTTTTGACTACAGTCTATTCACATTAGAAGGGGCGATCGCCGCCCGGGGATGACCTAACGACAGATCGCGTGTTTTCCCTCAGGACCCTAAATGTCACTTTTATAAGAACAAACTATGCAATTATAAAGAACAACTTGTTTTAACTGCAACAATGCCCAACAGTTCTCGTGTTGTACTTTCACCTAAACTGTACTATCAAATTTAAGAGCGCAGGGGACGAGTGACCGATAAAGGACCAGCTGTTTTATAAACAACTCCCGATCGATACTTCCGGTGGGGAGGCGCGGACATGCAACTTGTGCAGGAACATTGATGTTAGTATTTGACCACTATCGTTTGTTGACCACTTGAATGGACCAGAGCATGTAGGAGGGGAGGGTGATAGTACTACGATAAGTGTAGAGTGGGGGTTGATCCTCGAACAATGGACGATCAATGGGCATTCCCTCCCCCCTCGACCACAGGACCTGACCTTGGAAGGTCGCAACCCTTGCACAACATAACAGGGTTTAATCGTGAACCATTTTGGTGAATTTTGGTTTTCAAGTCGGTAAACTCTATGGTTTTTTTAACTTGAAATTATAAAGTCATTTGATGTGCTTCCAAGATAGTTTTATATTTCACTTTCTGATTGTACGAAGTATTTAGAAAGTAATATTAACAGCGAAAAAATATAATGGGCACAGCTGTTTTTAGGTTCGCCTAGTTCAAGGAAGAGATATTAACGTATGTCCGTTTGTGTACCTACATTCTACATATCACTAGAGACTAAACTATTTAAACCATTTCAATTAAAGTTAGCGTGTTGTTCGGTTTCCTCTTAGTCTATATGGGGATCGTATTTTAATTTTTAAAACATTTAGATTTCGAGCTCTTTTTTGGTCAGAAAACTTAATCGACATTTCTCAAAATTAGCACTAACGATTTTGATCAATTTTTATTAAAATGTAGTCCTTAAATATCCAAATACAACATGTGGATGTCTTCCCGAAAAATTCAACATAACTTAATGGTGTATATCGAAGAAACAAAAATCAACCCTGAGTATTGCAGATTTTTTTTTATTTAAACTCTACTCTCTAACAATATAATTTTATTCAAATTTGCTTCACAGATTTGTGTTATCAGTCTTCACAGCAAAAGATTTAGCTAGTCTGATTAACCAATTGTGAGGCTTATTACAAACTATGCTGTTGTCTAAAATGTGTATCGGTAGTTTTTGGGCGGTAATAATTGAATATTACAAAATTTTGCGCTGTTTATTCCAACTATGCGTTTCAGGTCCTTAGAATCTACTAAAGGGTTTTACTTTACAGTCTGTCCGTATCCTTGTATCCGTGCACACCATTTTAGACTAAACTAATTCACCACTGTTCTGATAAGCAGCAGATAACAGCTTAAATCTCACGGAGAGCCATTGATAATTATCTAAACTTTTATCACTTGAAGAATAGAATAAAGGAATTTTGAAAAAAACAAGCTCAGTTTGCCACTGCCCTTCGTTCTCAAATGATCGCCTATAGAAAAGAAGACTAGCCTCGCCCTTAGAAACACACCCTTTACTATTGTTCTTGAGGGTACAGGCAATTAGCCTAACTACAACCCTTGTGGTACCGTTAGGGCGGTGTCTTTGGCGAAAAAGGAAAGAGAAATTTCGACCAGGGTCAAAATGATTTAACGACGGGTTTTCTTTCATTTAGCCCTTTGCTTTTGATAAATGCAGTCTTGGTTCCCCAAAACATGTGGGCGAATATAGTTGGTAATTTGTGTTCTCTTGGCTTGTACTTTTTCACTGTAAAGACAGCACTGCATTAAGATAGTATTGTAATAGTGAAAGAATAGGCCTATATTTTGATTATTTGATGGGTTTATAGTGATTTCACTGTTTGGTTTTTTAGAATTTCGAAACGTAATTTCTTTTTATTTGAAATATGTTCCACTGACTTCAGTTATATTTGTAGGCATCAATATACTGGATGAACTGAGATTAGAATCTCTTTGCTCAGTAAATTTATTAATGCTTTAAAATTATAATGACGGGAATTGATGTTTTAAATAAATTGTCAAATCCGAGCAAAATGTGATGAAAATATTTGTTGGAATTATACAAATTTTCAAAATCCAAACTGCCGTAGATGTTATTAGGTTCGATTTACTCTCGAATTTGTTTCAAATTTGACAACTGATTTGAGTTATGCCAGTGACCTGTTTTTTAACATCTGATTTTCTTGCTTTTTTCTTTCGAGCCGTGGAAGTAATTGAATGTAAGGAAGCAATGATATGTTTACACTATTAAAATAAAAATATTTAAAACTTGTTTTATTAAATTAATGTTTCCGATATTGCGAATCGAATGTGATCTGGTTTTCTATCGTGAAGACACTCTGAGATTCTTCGATTGGCCTACACAGGCGACACTTAGGCCTAATTTTGTATAAAATGTTGATTATATAGGCCTACTTTAATAGTGTGTACTAGTTCCATAATGCTGCAGTGTTTCAGAACTGTTTAAAAACAGAACAATTATATTGTGTATTTAACTTTACAATGATAGACTTGTATGAAACTACTTCTTTTTTTAGGCGCTTAATGTAAATGTTACGTAAAAGTTTACTTTGATATTAGGAATACGTGGCATTCAAATGTTTCTTCTTTTTCATCATCATATTCTTCTTCTCTCCTTTTTTTATCTTCTTTTCCTGTATGCCAGTGTCTTCGAGGTTTCAGCTTCTCCTTGATCTACGGTCATTTGAAATCCAACCGGTCATCTTCTATTCCTCACCTATCCCCACAGTGGGTGCAGACTAGCTGCACCTATCGAGAGGATTTAGACGTCCCTCGTTGTAACCGAGTCTAACACACATTTACACGTACAATACTACACTTACGACTTTATAACACTTTACACTCACACTTACATTTAGTGAGGCGATAATAGCCTCAATGTGCTTTTCGCCTTAAAATAAAAAAAAATCTATTCCTCACCACTGTGTCTGTAACTTTTAAACCCCGCAGGGGAGTGCAGACTAGCTGCATCTATTGAGAGGATTTAGACGTCCCTCGTTGTAACCGAGTCTAACACACACTTACACTTACAATACTACACTTACGACTTTATAACACTTTACACTCACACTTACATTTAGGGAGGCGATAATAGCCTCAATGTGCTTTTCGCCTTAAAATAAAAAAATGTAACTTTTAAATGAATTATCCTTGGTGTTTGCTCTGCCTCTTCTTCCAATAGGACCGTCTGCATTAGCCCATGTGTGCACAATAGTCGGACGTTAAAAAAAAATTCTTCCAATAGGTGTCATTTCTAAAAAGTTCTTTAAAAATCTTCTAATTCTGCAATTTCAGTTTTTTCTTTTACTTCTTCTTTTCCTATTGTTATTTCTTCTTCTTTATTCCTCTTCTTCTTCACCATCTTCTTTCCATCTATGCCAGTGTTAGTCGGAGCCTCGGACCCTTCTACATCTAAAATCGCTTGAACGCTTCTTCTTTTCAAGCGAAGAAGAGTTTTTTGTAAATACGGTCAAATTGCTATGCCTTTCAGTGGCGCTTCATGTTTACCCACATACATTAGCAGCCCTTATTTTTTTACATATGTAAAAACCTTCCCTAAAAATTAAACTCGTATTAATAATGCCACTTAACCATTTATTGTTTAAAAACAAGATAGGCCTATAGGTAGGACATAATTATTATGTCGGTCTAAAAACTATATCTAGGCTATTATTAAATTTTAAAAAATGTGATTAAACTATTCACTTCATTAGTTTTTGTTCTTTTTAAACGGAACAAAATTTACAAAACAAAATTAATTTCTTTCATCGTAAAAACGTCATCGTCAAGCTCGATGCAAATAAAGATTGTGTTTTTATCGTAAAAACGTCTTTCATTTTTTAACTGGAACAAAATTTTCCACGAGCGTTCCTAATTTATTTGTGTGTAGGTTTAACGTAATCCCTCGTTCGCCTTCATTAAAGAAAATAATCAACCCCTGATTTCTTTCGTCGTTTAAATCTATTAGCTACCCTTTCTTCGGGGGGCTGTTACGAACTGGCACCGATGTCTGTCGTCCATGTGGATAATTATGGCTAATTGTATTGAAAAGGGAGAAAAACCATGATGGCGGCAGACAATGCTTAACTTATTGATCTGAATAATTAGGCATTACGGCAAGTGGATCGATTCCCGCTGCCACTTGTCTGACCGAATCCGTCTGTAAGATGTCGCACACTGTCTTGTGTAATAACTCGGTTATGAGTGGTGCCGGAAAATCGCACAAACTATCTTGCTTACGAGTGGTTAAAAAATTTACGAGTAAGTTTGTTGTCATTAGAAGCGATTACAATTGTTTTCCCGAAACGGATATCACGATTAAAGTTGGCAACCCTGTCTGTTTCTTAGGTTATAATTGTTATTCTTCCTCAGTCTTCACGTATGAATTAAATATTTTTTTCTTACTTCTCGTAAAATTTCGACTAGCGTAGATCCCTAAATTTTGTTTGATTGCACGAATCAGTCTACATTTAAAAATAACTTTTATGTAGAAGAGGCCTTTTTACTTAATTTGTATTCTTTACTTCTCATTTCACGAATTATAGACCTATAGTGTAAATTATAAAAAAAAATCATTCTTCAGATTTTGATGGATATAAAATCCCCAGAGTATTTTTGTTGTTTTTTTTTACTTGGAAGTCTGTCCATCTGTCACTGTGCTTACCGTAGAACACTGCTTTGCCTATTAAAATAAAGTGTTTTGAAGCATTTTTCTTTAGTAAAAAAAATGTTTTAAATCAGATTAAATTGGGTCTAACGATTTTGATAAAATGTTTCTATAATGGTGTATAGGCCTAAGATAAATACCGAAATAAAAGGAATGGGCAATATATTCCTAAAAAATCCGTTCGATAAATATGAATAGGCTATTTGTAATTCACGTTATTACAATAGATTTTATATTTTAAAAAATAACAGTTATGAAGTAGCGTAAATAAAAAAACATAAAACAAAAATAACTACTAACGGCAGTCGGTTGTTTTAAAACGAAGCTTTTAATTAATGTTAGCTTTGGGGAAAGGAGTGAACAGAAAAAAGTCTGCAGAACGGAAGAATGTAACGGAATATGGAACGAACGAGCAAACGAATTTCGTCTCTCTTTCTGTCTCTTTCTTTTTTCTTCTTTCGTTTCGATAACAGTACACGCGTATTATATGAAAACGTTGTGTTGCTTCGATTTCGATATTTCTTTCGTTGAAGAACACGTGCACGTTGAAATCGTTTATAATACATTCGAAATTAATATAAACGTTCATAATAATTGTTAATATTACTAGTTTTAACAACAACCTGAAACTTATTAGGCTATAGCCTATCAGCTGTTCAATAAAATCAGCTGATCGTTAAGAATTTATATAAAACAGCTGATCTATTACTGTAACAACAGTAGGCCTTAAGTAATATCTAAGCTAGGTTTTACTTATTTATTTATTTAACAAAACTCTATTTTAAACATAAACCTATCTTCAAACTAATTATATATTCAGCAAAGATATCATTAACAAAAGCTTCGCTTGTGTCGGTAACTCCACGAGTTCCATAAGGTATTTTCAAATTTCGCACACTGAATTTAATTATGTGAACAAATTCTGATCAAAATCTGATGAACCAATTTTTGACATATTAAACCGATTTTTCTCTTTTTGCTTTTAGCTTCCATATTAGACTCTTCGAGGAAATAATTGAATGTGGTGAATGTGAGAAAGTTTGTGTAATGTTTTTGAGCCATTTATTTTCTTATACAAGTTACATTTAAACTTGAAGGTATATAAAAATGAAAATTATTTATAGCCTACTGTAGATATGGTCAGTACTACAGCAGATAGGCAAGTATAGATAAACTTCCAAAAATCACTAAATTTTAGACTAACGACTACTCATAACTGAGAATCTTTAGGCTATCTACTGCATATTTTTTCATTAGATGCAAGTAAAAGTAATTTTTTTTTTTGTAGACTTACCTATTTCCTAGCCTATGGTAACGGAAACAGGATAGGCCTATAAGTAAATTAAAGGCAGATAATGTAAATCATTATCTGTTTTATTATTTAATATCTTATAGTATTTTGTCAATATTAAATTCAATAAGTGAATTGTGCTTACTAAATGGCTATTTTAAACTTTTGTCCCTAACTGAAACACAAAAAGTCTAAAGATAAATGTAATTATAAAATTCCTTTTCTGCTGATAAATATAACAACGACTTCTACCGGATAAATATTTAGTTAAATCATTGGTTTTTACTAGACATATATTTTGCTAATAATGAAACGTTAAAACAGCTGACTGGTTATAATGCAAGCGATCAAGTTTACTAATAAAATCAGCTGTCTATTCGAATGCTGTTTTTAAACAAACACTGCCATATTGATAATAAATTAAAGCTGGCTTAATCTTAATTTTAAATAAAGAAATATTCATTAAATTTTCTTTTAAGCTACGTATGAACCAATTACTAATAAAGTGAGGACTTTCATGAGACGGTAAGTAAAATATTTTACGAATGTTTTCGTAAAACTCTTGTTCGACAGTTTTTTAAAAAAATTACAATAAAAATAGGCTATAAGGCTTATTTAAAAATTAAAAAAAAACAGCCTAATGTTTCACGAAATGCTTCCAATAGTGTTGAATCTGTTAGTGTAACGTACAGCCCCTTAAATGATCATATTTATCAAGGAGTTTTAAATTAGTTATTTAAGAAGCTATTGGAAAATCTTTTTTTAGCTACAAAATAAATCAATAGACACTATTTATGCAGAATATTTTATTTTCCAATAGGATTTGCCATTTACTCGGGTAAAACACGAAGCATTTAAGCTACTCAAATTGTTAACGAATTTATAAAATTAAAGTAGTCTATTTATATCAACGAAATTATATATTTCTGTCAATTTAGAAAGTTAATAACTAATTTCCAGTCACTTTATTTTTGGGAAAAAAGTAACTGCAGAACTGTTATGTAGAGCCTTGAGACTAATGTAGTGTTCAGTGGCTTGAGCAAAGATTAACGTGTTAAACATCTTTTTGACTCCATTGTATTGTAAATTTAGACCTACGACTTAAGAAAGAGGTAGGCCTATATACGTGCTAAATGCCACTGCAGTTCGTTTTGTGGTTTCCGAGAAATGGTGATGAGTCAGTGAGGGTACCTGGCTTGTTGTATTAAGCCTAATAAGTGTATTCTACAAACATTTTATGTAAATAATTGAACATTGCGTTATACAGACTTTCTCCAAAGTTTAATGTTATCCGTTAGCATTTAAGATCCCGCTTCATTTGACTGTAGACAATAAATTCACTGAACTAAAACCAGATTTTAAATTTAACGTTTTAGTAAATTACATAAAGCGTGTTTGTTCATAAACTAAAATATGACAAGCGGGACAATCCAGCTCCTCTACCAGGTGAAGCCCCCAATTTCGCATTCACCCCCGTATAGATAATTACTGCGCTTTCTTCTTCCAGTTTCGTTCTCTCTCCCGCGCTTCTTAGTCGCCCCTCCTCCCCACACCGCGTATGCAAATTCCCCCTCCTACAGCGCCACTCCGTCTTGCCAGATCTCCGCTGCGTGGTGGGGGAACTCCTTGTCCCGCCTCTCTCCCCTACTCGCACACATCGGTGTGACGGACTGCCCGAGCCCAAGCCAGTAGGCTGTCGAACGCCGTTCAGAACACTTCATATCGTACTTTAACCCCTTCTTTTTAAACCAGTTTTTCTTTATTTCGGGGTGACCAGTAGGTTTTATTTACAAAACATTGTACTGTTTTTTTTTTAATTGTTTAAGTTTAATATATTGTGTACGGCTACTTTTAACGTTTGGACTAGTGTTTTATTTAGTTTTTTTGTGTTTCTGTTGTGTTTTTGTGATGGCATTTGTGCAAAAGGGATGAAAAGAGGAGGTAGAGGATTTTCTAGTTGTGTGCAGGATTCGAAACAACAGTACTCTGTGAAGGAGTTTTCGATGAAATGTACCCAGGTATGGAGGACTTTACACTTCATATTTTAAGCGTTAAAATTATTCAAATAGCCTATTTGAAGTTAATAATTTTAGTATTGTCGCCCTGCAAACAAAATAAATTTAATTACGACTTAATAAAAAAAGACAACACATTATTTTCAAAATATATTGAACTAAATTTTAAAGTTAATTTAAACTTTTAAACAGCGCGCGAAAGTGATCATATGCTTTTAAAACTGTTTAAATATAAAAAATAAATATGTTTACCTTCTTAACAAAAAAACTCAGCTCAAAATTAAATAAATTTATTTAAATTCCCCTATCAGTAAACAGATAAGTTAATCTTAAATTACTCAGCGACTCCTGCGTTTACTTAGGCCTAAAGTTATTTCCAATATTATTGTAAACTTTACTAAAGAAAACAATTTGTTTTACAAAACAAAGCTAGGCTATAGTAATTATTTTAAATTTCCACATAACTTAATCGCTTTTGTTCTAGTTTTAATTACTCATAATGTAGCCTAACACTGAAAAACTCGAGTCTGGACGGTTCCGGGATGTCCCCACCGGAAGCTGTACAAACAATATATATTCATTGTTGTCCGTACTTCCGGTCTACTTATCGATATAATCCTAGTGTCATCACCCGTGTTGTGTTTGTTATTAATTTTCCTAACAAATTGACATTTTCGCCGAGATTTTTATCTGGTTTTCGCGACATTTGTATTGGTGTTTTTTATCTGTGCGCTTATTTTATACAATCTGTGTTTTTAAGAGGAATATTTTTAGTATAAACGATTTATTACCTCGCTTTTGAAATAAATAGGTTTTTTTATGCGTAAAAAAATATTTATGCCTGCTTTGATTTTTGTTGGCTTAGTCTAATTTATCGCAGTCAATAAAATCAAATTTTATTTTGATTAAAAAATATTTTAACTAGTCCTAGGCAACTGTTATTTGTTTAAGTAGGCCTATATAATTATTACATTAAAAAAAAAAAAAATATTCATGAATAACAACAATATTAATTTAATAAACATGTAATCTTTACTTGTTAAAAAAATGTAGAGTAAAATTACTTTAAAAATGTTATTAATGAGGCCTAATTTATGTGAAAAATATTCTTTCTACAAATTAGTGGCCTACAGATTTGTTTTCAAAACTTTAAATCGCTGTAGGCCTTCATACAATAAAGCACAGCGATTTTTTGGGCAGGGGTTTTTCTTAACTTCAAAAGCTTCTTATCTGCATGTGCAAACTAATTGTATAGCCCTCTTCCGTATTCAAAATAGTCGAGCTTTGCCACGCGCTCTAGCTTGTCACCTTTAAGGGGACAAATAGTTCGGCTATTTTGCATAGCCTGCACGCGGATATTGTAGTCCGGAGCACGGGTGTGTTTTGCATATCCAAGGGTCGGATTGAGTCATCCACAAAGTTTGTACATAGTCTAAACAGTATTTAGCTTGGGAGGGGCTGGTTTATTATAGGCCTAATACCAGTGCGCCGAAAACAGGGTTAAACTTATTGCGTTTGTAAATTAGTTTTGTTTGCGACCCTGTAGGCCTATTGCGTATCGGAAGTTAAGATTTATCTAGAAATATACTACGTTTTAATCTGATAATGTTCTTGTATAATTAGATTCAAATAGTTAAGCGGCTAGGCCAAATGTACGCTTAGGCCCTATAAACTTTTCTTTTTAAAATGGTAAATTAATTATTTACAATATAGGCTATACGAACTAAAATTAACCTGTTCAAAAAAGCAACTGAGTACTCTGATAAAATACTAAATTTATTGTAACAGTGCTAGGCCTAATGATCAAATATGTTCTACGTTATTTTATATAACAATTGGCTTAGGCCTAACTGTTTTTTATACTAGGTTAAATTATTTCTAGTCAGTTGCTAGTGTTTATATGTGTTCCGTTGTTGCTTTTTTAATTAAAAATAGTTGAATTTTAGCGTAGCTTAGTTACTAAAATATTGCCAAAAGGCGTAAGTAAGCTGAGCTAAAAGTTTTTATAAAAATTACTTTAAAAAACTAACCAAAAATTAAATGCTAAAGTAGATCTGTAGTAAATAAAAATCAAGATAAAACTGAGTTTATTTTGTCAATTTTGTAGACTTTAGCAACCTATGTCTTAACCATTTACAAGAGCGATAAAATATTATAAAAAAAAAATAAAATAATTTTTTTTAAATTACACTTTATTTTTATTATAGACTCATATAACGTTTTGACTGGCTTTTGGTTTGTGTTCTATTTCGAATAAGGTTAGTTAACTTTATCGGTTTTTAATGTTGTAGCAAATTATAATTTACAATTTAGGTTACGTCACTAGAAGGAAATGAAGACTTAATTAAATACAAGACGTTCGTACAATATGAAGTACAGTTTTTGCACCCAACAACATAACATTCGTTTGTAAAAATGTACACTTTAGCCACGACTGAAACATTTATTCGAACATTAATGTGAACGAGAAATCGCAATAGAATTAAAGTTAGATTTTGCGTTAAACATCTCAAGCCCAAAATATTAGCGTTTCAAAAACGGCCTAGTGTGGTTTTTGAGTCATAATAGCCTATTCATTCCTCATGCGTAAAAAACATTGTTTACTTACAGGTGCAAATGTTATAAAATATGAAAAATAGAAACTTTATTATTTGTATTTCTGTAGAAAAATTTTTGGTAGCCTACTGTAGACTAAGTAGTTGTTATGTTAAAGTGTTTAATCAAAATCGTTGTTAGGCCTAATTTTAAACATAACCTTACGAAGATTATGCTTTATAACCGTAATTTTCCAAATTTGCAGCCAAATTGTTGAAACAATATTTCCAATCTGAACTTTTAAATGTCACAATCAATTGTATTGTAATTAATAAGGATTTTTGTAATTATAACTTGGTAATCTATTCGGTTATGACTGTTTATTGGTGCGGTCAACGCGGTAAAACACAAAACTGTGTTTTATATTAGTAAAGCCGCTTTTAATTTTAGCCAGTTTTACACGAACATTTGACACTTTCTTTACCCGGTTATTTTCTACCGTACATCTCTATTAAGAGAAAAATATTCTGACATTCCAAAAACCATATCGATCGCGAAAGATTTCACCTAGTGAAAATTTATGGCCTAACGTTTTTAAAGCCCGTTGATTGGTCGCACGACCGCCATGTGTGAAGCCTTCGGCTACGTTGAGCAGTTTGCGAAAACACTTCATGTGTGTTTAGCCGATTAGAAGCGATGTTTTTAGAAACTTCCCGAAGATTAGTAACCGGGATTAACAGATAAAGCTTATAATTGCTGTTGTTGAGTTAATTATAAAGGAAACACCTGGTCAGAGTTATCGTGTTTACTTTGAATTGTGTCGTTTTGAAATGTTAAAATTGTGGTTAATTTAACCGTCCGGTTAAATAAATTCTAGCCGTTTTTTTTTGTCCTAGACGTTCCTATACAATATTGCACAAACGGCAAAAAAAATGTGTAAGAAGGCATAACCTATTCCCATACGGCCAAATGAGCGTGTTTGTTTAATTTTGTTTGTAGTTTATGGGCTACTTATGAGAGGCCTAACGTAAAGCTTTAAATTTATACATTTGCACTGCGTCTGAAACTAATGAAAATAATGGTGACGCGCAGATGCCTCGCTGACTGGATGGAAACGAATTTCGTAAAATATTTTTTTTTGCTTCCTCTTTTTGGATTCACCACCATCATCAGCATTAAAATCTGCATATATTAGCACACAATAAAACCTGTATATTTTCAAATTTTTAAATTTCAATCGATTTTAAGAACTCAAATGCTAATTTTACGTTGAATTTAATCCTGGTGAAATCAAGATTTCAATCGAGTGTAAGAAAAAAATTATGAATGTTTTAAGATATGAAATGACAGCCATTTTGAAACTGTTAAAACGAATTTTTCTGTACGGAAATAGGCCTTATTCGTTGTATATAATTTTCAACGACCTCCCTCACAAAATGGTGTAGAGCTCTGGATCGGCGCTCATTTCAAGGTCCCGGGACTGGAATTCATTACGATGGCTCATTTTCGAAAGGTTCTGATAAACATAAACGAGTAATTCATAAAAGGTTTATAGTTTTACTTTATCGCGGCAATGGAAGTAGCTGTTGTGCGTTTGAAGAAAATTTATTTTGAAATTATGGTGGCTCCATTCAGATTCTCTGTAACCAAAACGTGTTTTTTCTTTGAACGTAGACCTATGTGTGGCTGCCTGTATATAGGCATACACACCGCTGTAGATTAAACAGATTTGGATGAAATTTGGAGGTTGAAAGTTTGATTGTTTTTAGTTTTAATTAATCCCAGTCTTTTTTTGTAAAAAAAAAGAAAAAAATGGATTTTCTTAAAATTGGATTTAACGATTGTGTTAAAATTGTGCTCAAATGAAGATATATTTGATAGGGATTATGGAGATACATACCTCTAGTCAGTGTAGCAAATTTGAATTTAAAAAAAAGTTACGGTTCGTTAGTAAAAAAAGGAAAAACTGACTGTTATCGGGGTTCTGTTGAAGCATATTTTTCTTGTATTTGATATTTAGTACACTGTTTTAAGTTATTTATCTTTATATATGGTTATTGTGGTGAACAGATTTTTGAAAAATTTGGCTGTTATTTTTTTTCTTCATCAGGTTCAGTTTTTCAAGATTACAAAACCTCCTATAGGCCTAGACTTTGTGCAGTAATTCAGTAAAGTCACACTGGATAATCCTTGCAATAAAATATAGCCTATACTAGGTGTCAAACACATTTTGAACCGTATTTCATTAAACTTGTGTCTGTAGAAAGTGTCTGATATTTTAACAGTTGTTTTAATTATCAAAATACAGTCTAAGTGTGAGCCTACAAGTTGTGCACGCAGAAATTGCTAAAGGTATTTTTTGTTTGTTTGTTGGCAACACTTATCCAAATGTGTAAGATGTATTTATGATTGACGTGATTGCAGTTTACAACACTGATAATTCTTATCAGAGCCGATACATTTAGTTCAGATGTGGGTTAGGTTAAATTTAATTTTTGTTGTTACTTTCCTCGACCTATAGTGTGCCAACGTATCACTTTCAATATAAAAAGTTTCAAATCCATAAACGAATGTTCGACTGTAGTGTGATTTTAATTTGGTTTATTAACGAATAATACAGTAAAAACGACGTTTCGAGAGTGTAAACTAACCCTTTTTCTCCAATGCCTGACTTAAAGTATAACCTAAAAACGCAGCTAGAACATGGAGTTAAGTATCAGCTGATCGATTTAATTCGGAATGGTTTTATCATTATTGTTGTATTTTTAAGTAGATACTCACCTGGCCCGTATTTAAACGCGATTTTCAAAAATGAGACACCCAATTAGATATTTTTTAGCCCAAAAATATTATGTCAACATTTTTAAAAACCCTTTCCAAAAAAAGGACATTATTGTATGGGTCTACAATGATTGTTCGTTTGATTAACATTACAGTATTATAGAATTGTGAATGGGATCTTTAAAAGCGTTTTATTTTTCACATCTTCAAACTTGTGAAAATTCCCAGTGTCTATGAGAACTACAAATAACTGTACCGTATCAATAATTTCCTTCGACGTCCAAAGAAAGGATATAGTAGATCCTGGATCCATGATACGTTTCCTAGTGCCGTTCGCAATTAAAACACTTTTCCTCCTTGCTGCCCGGAAGCAGACTCACTCTCGCTTCCGGAATTCCGGGACGATACCTCTCCGTTGTGGCCTATATATATGTAGTTCCCATAACCTTGTCAGATCATTGTTTTATGTCGACAACCATTAAAAAGCCATCAAAAAAACATAACAGGATTGATGGACAGATTTTATTGCAATAGTAAATAGATTTTATTTTCTCTCGTGAAAACTTCGGCTTCTTCAGTAACGCGCTTCACTCGTCTAATCAGTTTTGTTTTCTAATTGGAAAGTCATTTTCTAGTTTAGTCTGTTTAATGGTAGCTAAACTAATTAGTACTGTTTACTTTATCGCCAAAAGAAATCTAAAGAAAATATAATGTTCTTGAAAAAAAATCTGGTATGCTATTTTGATGGCTATGCTTTGAAATCCCATGTGTTTAAAAAGTTCATCTACTCAGTGTCTGCCAGTCTGTATTTACAGCTGGTAACAGA
Organism: Callitettix versicolor; assembly: GCA_022606455.1. Taxonomy (NCBI): domain Eukaryota; kingdom Metazoa; phylum Arthropoda; class Insecta; order Hemiptera; family Cercopidae; genus Callitettix; species Callitettix versicolor. The sequence goes on from CM040187.1 coordinate 13,336,540, forward strand.
CAAATTTCTGTAAAATTTTGTTTGCAAATGAATATTTTTTGCACAAATACTTTATAATTTTCCAAACTTTTTTGAAACAATTTTTAAATCAAAAAACCTTAAAAAGTAACTATTGAATTAGTCAATTTTGGGTCTGATGCTTAATATCCAAACGAAATATATGGTTTGCTGTCTTCTCTAAAATCGGCCTAACTATCAAAATCGGTTCATCAGATTTTGCTCAAATTTAGATCAGTTATGAACACACATAACTCAACTCGTTGTAGGCTGCTAAATTTTGATCGAAAAACAAGACGAATCCTACGGTAGTTAGGTATTTTTTCGATTTACCTTCAAACTGTCTTTGTTTTAAATCTGCCACACCAACTTTCAATGTAAATCTTCAGATTAACTTAAACTTTATATGTCCATATTTGAGTAAACATTTATCAAAATCGTCGGGCAATATCCTGTTTTTGTTTCTTACGAAAGGAGCTCCAACAACTTTTTATTAAATTTAAAACTGCCCTCGAGATATCGGCAAACCAGAGCTGAATATCATGCTTCATAAAAATCGGTCGATTCTGATTTGTAGGCCTAATTAAAGTAAACACCACTTTTTTAACGCAGAAAATCTAAAAAAACGAAACGATCTATCAAAACTTCAAAATCGATTTTTTTACATCATTCAATTTAAACATACATTTTAATTTTAATTTTTGAAATTTCATAACGCTTCATGACTAGCGAGAAACAGATTTTAAATTCGTTTTTTCCATAACACATAGCTGTGTAGACACAAACGTTTTTCAAAGTTTAGAAGATAAAATGTGTTGTAATGCGCACAGTTTGATCACCTCCTTATTGGTTTAATTTTTTTAGACTTCTCTTTTCAGTAGCCTAAACACTCAACCCAGTCTGTTTTTATTGTGGTTAAATTTCTTGTTATATACTAAATTGCTTTTTAATCTGATTGGTGATTTACTAGAAAGTGTCCTTGAACTAAACGAATGTTAACAGAACTGGTGTTTATTAAATGCCTAAAAATATTAATTATTAAGCCTTGCAATCCGTACTGACTTATTGTGTAAATATATGACCAATGTGGACGACTATTGTTCACTGAAGTCCAATTGTAAAAAGCAAATTGTTTTTGTCCGCGGTAGAACATTTTGTTAAAATTTAAGCAAAATCTGTTTGTAAGAATTTGACAAATAAAAATCGCTCATTTTTTTAAAGATGCAAAGATTTACTTTAACATTTATGCATAGTTTGTTTATAGGTATCCTCTATCGAAAAAACTGAAGTATTTTTGTCAAAATTATCATTGCTCAAAATCGGTTAATAAGAAGTTTAAATATTAATCTTATGTAACTTTAAAGTTCGGGAGGGGAAAACCCAAACATTAACCTTGAACGAGTCGAGGTTTTTTTCTTGTACTCTTGAACAATAAATTATTTTTTAAAATAAATTTTTGGTTACACTGACTTCAGTTATTCTCACATTAGTTTTCATATATAACTAAAGTTTTCAGTAGGCTATATATAAGTTTTCATATACGACGAAAATTTGAGAAAAAACTGATCAACCAATTTTGAGAAATTAGACCGATTTTCTCGACAATGTTCAACGTTTTGAACAATATATTTTTTTAATAGTAAGCGGACTGCATCTAATGTTTTGAATGCGGATGGATATTTAAATCGTGGTTAATCTATGAGTCACAGATACTCGGACACTGCAGTCCATCTGTCACCATGTCAGTTAGTTACACTTTTCCGTTGCGAGTTAATCTCACAAAGTGCGGATTTGCATGCGGAGAGGGTGGGTGGAGGGGGTTGATTAGCCGACGTCCCAATACCGATTGTCTAGCGACGCCTTAGCGTCCCGGGAGACTGGGGGTCCTTGTCCCTTTTTTCCTACGGGAGAGCTGTTCGGTTTTTCGCCGGGTACTTTTGCATACGCGAAATGTTTCGGCTGGGAACAGCTTTTAGCACTCGGCTAAATAACTTCTTTAAATAGGCTACTTTTTTGTCAGGTCTGTAAAAAATGAAACTTTGGGAACGTTCCAATTCCGTTATAAAATCAAGAAGTTATGGAGTTTATTTTCTCAATATACGAAGTAGTATTAAGGAAGGTATGGATATCTTGAAAGAATATGTTTTTAACAAAAACCGAAAAACACCTAATTCTGATTTTTCTGTAAATTTGATAATCGTGTATGAAAATTCACAACTTAAGCTATGAAATAAACTTACTTAAGTTGGTAGTATCAAATTTTATGTAAAATAAATTTGGTCGTCCGATTTTTAAGTAAATTTGTAAAAAACACAGTCACCGTTTTGAAATGATTTTATTTCCAATCGAAAAGTTTAAAACTGACATAAGGAAAAACGTGAATTTGGTAGCCCTGTTGGTAAAGTTAGTTTTGGACTTTCCATCTTAAAATGTACGCACAAAGAGCAAGATTATGTTTAAGCTTATCTGACTGGAAATACATTTTTGTCGATAATTACGAAACTGAATTTTTCTGGAAAAAAGCTACCTACGATTTTTGTTTAGGCACTTAAAAATTGAAATAATTAGGGAAATTTTGAAAAAAAAAGATTATTAAAGTTCAAAAAAGTTTTAACAACACCAGAGAACCTGAAAACGGAGAGGTCGAAATACCCTGATCGACATTTTTCACAATGGTCATATCTTTTATATACTTCTTATATTAAAAAAGTAAAAGGCAGAAGAAGTGAAAAGATATAGTCAATTTACTCTAACAGCAACGATAACAGATTCTTGTATTAATTATTAACAAAACCTAATTAGAATAAAACCAACTTATATTAAAACATAATTTTACTGTCACTTAGACCTATTATTTAGTACAAAAATTCAATTAATTGATTAGTCAATTAAATGTACTTAGCTTATTGCAGGAAATAAATTACTCGTAAGAGGTTTAAATTAAGTTTTAATGTCTTTTTTATTAACTAAAAATATAAATATTCATTTTATGATTATGTAAATTTCTTTTTTACTGTCTTATTTTATAGCAGTATAAAATTCTCTCATAACCTATTATATACCCTACACTTTTCTAATAGATAGGCCTGTATTTTATCTTTAGGCGTACAAATATTATTGTCGTACGTTATTATTTTAAAGTGCGTTTTTAAGCGTTAAAATCTACATTTCGTGTGGGCCTTATCAATAGTTCAGTAGCAGGCAAACCTGGTAGAATTAATTGTAAGACAAGTGTAAATTTTGTAGTTTGCAGAACGTAAAAACTTTTTCTGCGGAAAACCGTGAAAACCGATACATCGCCGAAAACGAATGTAAAAACAAAATATGTTATTTACAAATTAGACTAAAATAAGCAACTGTTAGAATGGTAAACAATATTTATACTTTTTTTGAAAATGGGTTAAAAGTTTGCACCTAAACTAAGTAGATCACCTTTGTTTCAGGAGCTACAGATAATTCAACATTTACAAACCAGAAAACATGATACTCAAAACGGACTCATTTTTAATTTTATCAGTCCACAAAAGATTACGATTCCTTCATCGTATTTACGATACTCGCAACCAGATTTCGCTCATCGCAGTTTCCTTATTTGCCTAACGCTGTTTGGACAAGTAACCCCCCAGCAAAATCTGTTTGACAGTTTCTAAACTGCGAAAATTCCAAATATAAAAAAAAAATATTACTTTTTTTATCGTTCATTTTTTAAAAAACCTGATTCACCATAATTTGCAAATTGTACATTGATTTTCACGGTAAAACCAAATTTTCAGAAAAAATTAAAATGAAAGATTAAAACAGTTGTATTTTTGTGTAAAATCGCTTACGTCACATCAGCTAGACAACGCGATTATATTTCTACATGAAGCAGGAAGATGCAATGATATCTTTAAATCCACTCTTTCTTATTTGTTCTGTATTCTCTGTAAAATCGCTTGCGTCACATCAGCTAGACAACGCGATTATATTTCTACATGAAGCAGGAAGATGCAATGATATCTTTAAATCCACTCTTTCTTATTTGTTCTATATTCTCTGTAAAATCGCTTGCGTCACATCAGCTAGACAACGCGATTATATTTCTACATGAAGCAGGAAGATGCAATGATATCTTTAAATCCACTCTTTCTTATTTGTTCTATATTCTCTGTAAAATCGCTTGCGTCACATCAGCTAGACAACGCGATTATATTTCTGCATGAAGCAGGAAGATGCAATGATATCTTTAAATCCACTCTTTCTTATTTGTTCTATATTCTCTGTAAAATCGCTTGCGTCACATCAGCTAGACAACGCGATTATATTTCTACATGAAGCAGGAAGATGCAATGATATCTTTAAATCCACTCTTTCTTATTTGTTCTATATTCTCTGTAAAATCGCTTGCGTCACATCAGCTAGACAACGCGATTATATTTCTACATGAAGCAGGAAGATGCAATGATATCTTTAAATCCACTCTTTCTTATTTGTTCTATATTCTCTGTAAAATCGCTTGCGTCACATCAGCTAGACAACGCGATTATATTTCTACATGAAGCAGGAAGATGCAATGATATCTTTAAATCCACTCTTTCTTATTTGTTCTATATTCTCTGTAAAATCGCTTGCGTCACATCAGCTAGACAACGCGATTATATTTCTACATGAAGCAGGAAGATGCAATGATATCTTTAAATCCACTCTTTCTTATTTGTTCTATATTCTCTGTAAAATCGCTTGCGTCACATCAGCTAGACAACGCGATTATATTTCTACATGAAGCAGGAAGATGCAATGATATCTTTAAATCCACTCTTTCTTATTTGTTCTATATTCTCTGTAAAATCGCTTACGTCACATCAGCTAGACAACGCGATTATATTTCTACATGAAGCAGGAAGATGCAATGATATCTTTAAATCCACTCTTTCTTATTTGTTCTATATTCTCTGTAAAATCGCTTGCGTCACATCAGCTAGACAACGCGATTATATTTCTACATGAAGCAGGAAGATGCAATGATATCTTTAAATCCACTCTTTCTTATTTGTTCTATATTCTCTGTAAAATCGCTTGCGTCACATCAGCTAGACAACGCGATTATATTTCTACATGAAGCAGGAAGATGCAATGATATCTTTAAATCCACTCTTTCTTATTTGTTCTATATTCTCTGTAAAATCGCTTACGTCACATCAGCTAGACAACGCGATTATATTTCTGCATGAAGCAGGAAGATGCAATGATATCTTTAAATCCACTCTTTCTTATTTGTTCTATATTCTCTGTAAAATCGCTTGCGTCACATCAGCTAGACAACGCGATTATATTTCTACATGAAGCAGGAAGATGCAATGATATCTTTAAATCCACTCTTTCTTATTTGTTCTATATTCTCTGTAAAATCGCTTGCGTCACATCAGCTAGACAACGCGATTATATTTCTACATGAAGCAGGAAGATGCAATGATATCTTTAAATCCACTCTTTCTTATTTGTTCTATATTCTCTGTAAAATCGCTTACGTCACATCAGCTAGACAACGCGATTATATTTCTACATGAAGCAGGAAGATGCAATGATATCTTTAAATCCACTCTTTCTTATTTGTTCTATATTCTCTGTAAAATCGCTTGCGTCACATCAGCTAGACAACGCGATTATATTTCTACATGAAGCAGGAAGATGCAATGATATCTTTAAATCCACTCTTTCTTATTTGTTCTATATTCTCTGTAAAATCGCTTACGTCACATCAGCTAGACAACGCGATTATATTTCTACATGAAGCAGGAAGATGCAATGATATCTTTAAATCCACTCTTTCTTATTTGTTCTATATTCTCTGTAAAATCGCTTGCGTCACATCAGCTAGACAACGCGATTATATTTCTACATGAAGCAGGAAGATGCAATGATATCTTTAAATCCACTCTTTCTTATTTGTTCTATATTCTCTGTAAAATCGCTTGCGTCACATCAGCTAGACAACGCGATTATATTTCTACATGAAGCAGGAAGATGCAATGATATCTTTAAATCCACTCTTTCTTATTTGTTCTATATTCTCTGTAAAATCGCTTGCGTCACATCAGCTAGACAACGCGATTATATTTCTGCATGAAGCAGGAAGATGCAATGATATCTTTAAATCCACTCTTTCTTATTTGTTCTATATTCTCTGTAAAATCGCTTGCGTCACATCAGCTAGACAACGCGATTATATTTCTACATGAAGCAGGAAGATGCAATGATATCTTTAAATCCACTCTTTCTTATTTGTTCTATATTCTCTGTAAAATCGCTTGCGTCACATCAGCTAGACAACGCGATTATATTTCTGCATGAAGCAGGAAGATGCAATGATATCTTTAAATCCACTCTTTCTTATTTGTTCTATATTCTCTGTAAAATCGCTTGCGTCACATCAGCTAGACAACGCGATTATATTTCTACATGAAGCAGGAAGATGCAATGATATCTTTAAATCCACTCTTTCTTATTTGTTCTATATTCTCTGTAAAATCGCTTGCGTCACATCAGCTAGACAACGCGATTATATTTCTGCATGAAGCAGGAAGATGCAATGATATCTTTAAATCCACTCTTTCTTATTTGTTCTATATTCTCTGTAAAATCGCTTGCGTCACATCAGCTAGACAACGCGATTATATTTCTACATGAAGCAGGAAGATGCAATGATATCTTTAAATCCACTCTTTCTTATTTGTTCTATATTCTCTGTAAAATCGCTTGCGTCACATCAGCTAGACAACGCGATTATATTTCTGCATGAAGCAGGAAGATGCAATGATATCTTTAAATCCACTCTTTCTTATTTGTTCTATATTCTCTGTAAAATATTACATAGAAGAAGGGAAATAACAAAATGCCGAAATTAAATAAAACGAAATAAAAACTACAAAGTGGCAAACAAGCAGGCCCGTGCCGAGATCAGATCGAGCCTAATTCTACTGCGCGCGCTGTAGTTTATCTCGCGTGTTTGGTATTTGACATGCAAGTAAACAAGAGGCAGGACTAAAGAGCGGCCTTGCAAGACTGTGCGCTAGCGGGGAAACACTGGTACCGGGGAATGTCTTCGCGCCCACTTTTAGGATTATCCATCTGTCCGCCACGCGGTGTTCCAGTCTCCTTATACTCATAATTTATTTGCAAATGTGGTTTTACTTTTTAAAAAAAACACTCCTTAATAAATGATTCATAGTTAAAATTCTGTAAAATTATTACTTCAGTAAAAAATATTTATTTTATTTCTTTTTGTGTAGCCTATATAGAACAAAGTAAACAAACAATTCAAACAAAAAGTTTCGAGACTCTAAAACCAACTATAGTTCTCAAATAACTAACCTAAAATTGTGTTCTGTTTTTAGTGACTGGCAAAAAGTGAGAGTTGAAAACTATGTGCGTACCAAACATTGTGCATGCCTATTGTCCTATAGGCTATACGTAAATAATTGCAATATCTGGTTAAGTAATTATTCACAATTCGTATGGAGAAATAATTGTTAAATTATAGGCATATTTCTATACCATATAGATCGATTTATTTTGAAATAGGTAGTGATTTTATTTTTATTTTTTATTTTAAGGCAAAAAGCACATTGAGGCTATTATCGTCTCCCTAAATGTAAGTGTGAGTGTAAAGTGTTATAGTCGTAAGTGTAAGTGTGTGTTAGACTCGGGTACCGCGAGGGACGTCTAAATCCTCTCAATAGGTGCAACTAGTCAGCACCCCTCTGCGGGGCGGTATTGATTTTACTTTTTCAATAGGTGGTTATTTTGTTTTAGTGTTTTTATAAGTTTATTATTAAATCCAAAACTTAGTCAAACCTTGGGTTAATACGAGTATATTTATATAAACAACAAAAGATAGTCTTATATGTCTTGTTTAACCACGTAACGTAAGACAGAAATAAAGGACTCCACTCACCCAATTCAATACTGTCGGTTCAAATCTCCTCGGGTCTTCCTCGCTAGTTGAACTCCTTTGTTTCGTTCGTCTCTTACTAATTTTCATCATTTGTCTCAGTATCGTTCTCCTTTCCTTAATTTTTTTGACATTAAACTTTCAGTTTAGTTTTTTGCTTTTTTTTACTGATATTAAACAGTTGGTTACTCCATTACTCCATTACCCTGGATCGCCGAAAGTTTGGTTAGATTGTACGTTTTACCCCACTTCATTTGTTCCAAGTCTCCAAATATTTCCCTCTTTTTTACCTGAAGTGATTTCCTTATTATATTCTATTTAAAACATCTGTTTGTATAGCTAATACTCTAAAAAGACAAAAATAAATATTTAAGGTAAACTTTAACTCTTAATGTAGGTAAATATAGGTTGAAAATGTGAAAATAATCGATTTTTTTGTATTTTGTTTTGAATAAACTGGTTCAGTCTATAGTTTTGTAACAAAGTAAAATAAGTCATAGGAACATCTAAATAGAAGGAAATAAACGAAAATTATTATAGCAGTTGATTTATTTGAACAAATAACCTATACAAACATTTAAATTTAGGTTATGTTTGATTTATTCAAACTTGTATAGCTAACGAGCAAACAGAAAAAATCAGAAGCTTTAAGCTGCATTTGGCAATGTCCGAGGTTATTTCAACGACGCCTTGTTTCCTCAACAACCCTTGCTTTCTCTTTTGAACTTTCCTGCCGTAAATTACCACCGAGACAGTTTTTCCACGACCCTCTGCTGCATTTAGTGTAACAAAGCGATTTCTGCAGACGTCATAAACACCGGGAACATTTGTTTTATGGACGAAGCTTCGAACAATTTGCTATTTATAACTGTTGACAGGGTGATGGGGTTTTGCCTTTAACAATTCCCGGAAGGTCTTTTACAATTGATACATTGTAGTTATTCATTCGAGCTTCCTGATGATCGCGTTTGGCTGGTTACTAAACGAGCATAGAAAAATCTGACCGTTTTTCGACCTTTCGATTTTATTACTTAAAAACTAGATTTTCGTTCTAGTTTTGTTTGTAGGAAAATTTATATCTAGCGTTACAATCCCGTGACTGAACATGCAGCTGTTTCGTTGACGTGTTGGATGTAAATTTCTAAAAAGAATTCCAAAATTTAATAAAATCTCCAACGTATTCAGCGTTAAAATCTTTAAATGTCATTGAAAATACAAAATGAACAAAATTTACTGCTGCCAAGTAAATTTCATATTTTAGATAAAATTTGAGAATTTAAAGTGTCTCCTTATGGAGGTTTTAATGCTGATTACGATGAACCAATCAGATTTTCAAAAATGTTAATTGATTTCTTAATATCAGGATCGGCGTTCATTTAATGGTTGCCTTATTACGATGCTCCAGTAGCTCATTTTACAGCGGAGATTCGCGAATTAAGTTTGTGATACTTGTAGTTACAATTTCAATAAATTTCCTATTACTATCCGATAACTCTACAAAAAGGATATGTTGTTGAAAAATATCTATGAAAATATAAGTCCAAAAATATTTCTGTATAGGAATGAAATACGTCAACGTAAAACGTGTGCTTCGACGTAAAAGAGAAAATTATTAGTTTTGACCATTTTTTTTTTTTTTTTTTTGTGTTTAACGTCCGACTATTGTGCACACTTGGGCTAATGCAGACGGTGGGATGATTTATAGCGAATGAAAATGCCAAGCCCTCGCCGGAAATCGAACCCGGATCCTCGGGGTGACCAAATTTTATTGTAGTACTTCAAGAATAATTTTAAGTGTACGTTGAAATACAATTCTTATTTGAAAAGCGTAAAGTAAAATAAATTGAACCTGAAACATTTATCAGCTGATAAAAATGTCTTCATAAACAGCTGATTTCCAAACTGTTGTTTGTTCGTTATTGTAACTTCAAGGTTATGTTCGTTAATATTGCATTAACGATTTGGCCCGCGAATCTGACAGGGTTGTCCTTAAAGGTTTAGACAATCGTACATCGTATTACCGACAGTGTTTAATAATAAACAGAATTTCCTCAGAGATAAAATTCTGTATAATAAACAAAATGTAGTCTAAGTGAGGTTGTGTTGACCGGGCAGAACTAGCCTCGACGCAGGTGTGCGAGTCAAGATGCAGAGATAGGCTAGGCGGCCTCAGATTGCCAGATAGTATTGTCTTGTACCGGTACAGTCCGCGCTACAATTAATTAAACACTGATTAACAGACTGTTCTCGTTCACATCGGCCTGAAAATGGGCAACGGGAAGAAATAAACGCGTGTCGTTGGAAGGGCTGAGAGCTACGGCGTTTCTTAAAGTTTTTTTGAAACACAGGCTGTGACATATTGTAGTTGGGCAGACCTAAATGTTCAACACATTATCGGGGTTTTGGGGAAAATGGTAAGCAGTGTTTTAGTGTTTTAGTTTGTTACAATTTGTAAATAAAAAAACGTTTAATTTTGAGAATTTTTAGCAAAACGTTTCTGTAAAATTAGAACAAATTCAGTTTTTCTTAATTGTTTCAAATATACAAGCTTATAGATTAGGTTAGATTCTTTTTTCATTAATATTACATATATAGTTTCATATTATAAAATTCTTTTTTAGAAATCCAGAGAATTCGTTTTTAAAAATTGCTTTATCGGGAATTTTTTTGTAATGTAAGTTATAAACCTATATCTTACTTCACAATCTTAAGTTTATTTTATTTAAAATTTGGATATTTATTTATTTAAGTAAACTTTTTATTTATTTTATTTAAAGTTATGTCTCTTATTATTATTATTTTTTTTTTATTTTAAGGCGAAAAGCACATTGAGGCTATTATCGCCTTCCTAAATGTAAGTGTGAGAGTAAAGTGTTAAAGTCATAAATGTAGTGTTGTAAGCGTAAGTGTGTGTTGCACTCGGGTACTGCGAGAGAAGTCTAAATCTTCTCAATAGGTTCAGCTAGTCTGCACTCCCCCTGCGAGTGATATGTCTCTGATTATGTAGGGCCAAACTAAATTCGAGCTAACTTTGATGTTAGATTGGACTATTATTCGTAGATGTGGTTTAGTTTGAAAGTCTTATTATCCACGTAAAAATTACATATTTGACTAAAAGCCCCTGAAAACTCAATAAATTTACAAAAATCGTAACATCGTTTTTTTCACGGGCAATACTTTTTGTAAAGGCACTTCAAGTCAAATATAGAACAGAACTTTGTGTTATTGGACGCGAGATAAATATAAACAAAACATATGAAAGTTAATTTATTTTAAGCGTGAACCAAATAACAAATGTACAAACACGGCACTCCGAAATCCCCCTCCCCCTCCCCCTCCCAGCTCTAATCCTAATTTGCTGTTCTAAAAGTGTAATTTTTAATCTCAAAGTTTTCACCGCTGCTAAGTATGCATCATTACAAAATAATTACTTAACCTAAGTACATGTGTGGCCCACATGCATCTGTTTAGTATTTAACATAAATAAAGCTCAGAGGAGAAAGCTTCCTTTCCATTAGGCCTATAGTTTTTACTTTCTCGAAGATCGGACAAAATTTTGGAAAAACTAGGCCAGCGTAAAGGGGTTAAATTTGTATTGGAGATCCTTCGTAAGACGCGTGTGAAATTAATATGGTTCAGCATTACAGTTAGGCCTAATCAGTTTGCCTGAAATTTTTGCCGCATTGCAATAGGCCTGTACGTAACTGTAGTCGAACTTAATTTGAAGTAAAAAAAACTCACTGTTCCAAAAAAACATCAAATCGGGAAATTTTAGGTTTTTACAATTTCCTCCCGTATCGTAAATTTCTTATTGAAATTTAGGGCACTGACCAGTTATCGGTTCATATATTACCAAAATTTGAGCAAATGTTTATTGAATTAATTTTGCTAATTAGTCCAGTTCATAAACAAATTTTGATGCCCTTGAACCGGATTTTGGGTAAAGTTTTATGTAAATATTTAGCACAGATTTTGAAAAACACGAGTTTTGACGGCCCCTTTCACTGCGGACAGACTCCAAGTAACAATCACTTTTTTCGAACTTTTAAAACGAGTGCGCTGTCAAAATTGATCTACTTCCGTACAAATCCTGATGTAATAATCCTCTGATTTTATTACAGAAAATACGAGGGCTATTCAGAAAGTAGATTACGTTTTTGGATAAAAAAAAACTAAGTACAGGAAAAAAAATTTATTATATACATTTGAAAGAGGAACTAAAATACTATTTTTCGACATAATCGCCAAACAAATTTAGACATTTGTCGAGTATGTCGAAAAATAGTATTTTAGTTCCTCTTTCAAATGTATATAATAAAATTTTTTTCCTGTACTTAGTTTTTTTTTATCCAAAAACGTAATCTACTTTCTGAATAGCCCTCGTATTTCTACTTTCAGGATAAGCTTTGCAAACTTCAGTTTTTAGTTATATTGCAATACCATAAATTACAAACACAAATTATTTCCAATTTTAAATACTCTACCTTATTTATGATAGTGAAGTTTTTTAACTGAAAAATATTTTTGGTTTCGCTTTTTGAAATATAGCAATTAAATGTCTGCAAAGTGAACCTAGTAAGGTTGAATATAGTCCAACGATTACATTTATTGTTTTCAGAAAAAATAAGTAATTAGTGTTTTTAATTAATACGCAACTTTGAAGGTACTATTTTATTGTTAGCTTGAGTCATATACTGTTTCCGTGTTCTGCTCGACTCAGCTGATTCTGTTTTGACCAAGATACTTGTATCGACAATAAACGTTCATTGTCTATAGGCATATGATTGTTTGCGCGTGCTTATCTTTGTTGAAATAATTATGTAGGACGTTAAGATTTGGTTTTTGAATTGAAACCGATACGGCGGCAATCAACGAACGGTAGAACCAAAGTCCGCAGATAATGCTTGAGTCAACACAGCGGTCCCGAGGCCAGTCTTTGTTTGGCCGCGGGTAATTACTGCTAATAAGTGTGCGGTTTTTGTCCGGGTTTGACGGTTTTTTCGCCGATCAAGAAGGATCGGGTTTTTGCAAAGACGGAATCGTGGCTGTAAGTAAAAAAGTAGTCGAGTGCTTAGGAGGAAGTAGAAAATCCTTTTTGGTGCTGTTTAAAATACTGCGAGCGTAGGCTGTACTTCGGTAGTGGTTTTTTTTAGCGAATTTCCATTGGAAAATGAGCTATTGGAACGGCCACCATTGCGAGACCCACTCGGGACCATGAAATGAGCGTCGAGCACGTCTAGAACTTGTTTTGAGAGAAAAAAAAATTAACACACGCACGCAATTTCGTAATTGCGTGTCAACTATATCGTTCAAAATTGTGTATTTATTTAATTCTTACGTAGCAAACAAAATTTATTTTAGTAACAGCTTGGACAAGTTACTCAACTCTTCAACAGTTTCAAAATGACAGCAATTCAAAAATTCAAAACTTTGATTCTATATTTTTTTTGGTAAATCCTAGTTCTCTTTTTTAAGCAGCGTTAAAATCTATAGAGCAACTTCTTTACTAAGAAAATTTCTGCCTATTTCATGGGCCGGACCCACGAAATATCTGTTAAAATTTAATTATTTAAACTGTTAACATAGAAACCAATATTGCAAGTTTATTATTTATAAGTTCTTTATTTTTCAGTGGCTGTTAATACTATAAACCAAATAATATAAACAAAGTGAAAAAAAAGAAAAAGCCTTAGTTCAAAATCCTTACTGTATATCAAGTATATATATTGAACACAGCTTATCATTCCATTCATTTCTCATGGAAACTTTTGCCCTTTAGCCTTTACTAGAGGTGTAATTAAAATAAATGTACAACTTGCCTCAAATTCGAAAATAAACCTTTAACTATCTTCCTCTAACTTACCAGCCTCAAAGTATTGTTTTAAAACGACCATTATACATAAACTATAGTGATTACGAATGTGGGGTTAGATTATTATCAAGGTAAAAAGTTATTACTTTGCTGCAGTAGGATTCGTTTTTTATTAAAAAAAATCGTTTATGTGACGTTATTGTTTTGTTTACTTTTTTTGAAAAAACAGTTTCTTTTAAATGAACGAGACAGCTGCGTGCCGCAAAGTACAGTAAAACTCGTACAGTATATTGAAGTACAGCAAAGTACAAAGTACAGTGAATTAAGTACAGTATATTTTCTTGCCAATATATTTAACACTTATATTATGTTCATGTATTACTTTTAGTCGATGACACTTTAATATTCGTGTTACATATTGACTTCTTAATTTTTTTCACGCTAGCGTGTGTCGTCAGTAACGCACCTCTAGCGTATAAACGGCAAGTAGGATTTTGCTCAAAAATCCGGTTCGGAAGATATCGACGAAAAAGCCAAAGATTTATCAATATCGGTCATTCGGGATTGGTTAAATAGCCTGTAAAGAATCATAAAACAGTATATAAAATTTGATATAAAAAAATGTTGGGTCCAAACCTCGTAATATACAGGCTGTTTAATTACACAGAAGTATATTGGCATTACACTTGCTTTGAACAGTAATTTAAAATGATGTGAAAAATAGCGTCACCATCATTTTTCGAGAATTTTTTTTTAATGACGTTATTTTGAAAATGATTGTGAAAAAATTTGTGGGAACTCAAGTATTGTCACCGCAGCGAGCTTTTTTTCAAAAATTATTTTTGTATGGAATATGATAGCTATTTGTAAAATTGCTTTCTTTGCTTGAAATATTAGATTTATATCGGATAAAACGTAAGATTTATATCGGATAAAACGTAAGATTTATATCGGATAAAACGTAAGATTTATATCGGATAAAACGTAAGATTTATATCGGATAAAACGTAAGATTTATATCGGATAAAACGTAAGATTTATATCGGATAAAACGTAAGATTTATATCGGATAAAACGTAAGATTTATATCGGATAAAACGTAAGATTTATATCGGATAAAACGTAAGATTTATATCGGATAAAACGTAAGATTTATATCGGATAAAACGTAAGATTTATATCGGATAAAACGTAAGATTTATCACTGAACAGTACACATATTACATAAATTATACTTTTTTTACTTTTATTTAATATTTTGTAATTTTGTTAAAACGTTATTTTTGTTTCACTAAAATTTGTACATTTTATACAAGGGCAACTGGTTCCTTGTTTCATAATTAATAAATTTCCAATGAAAACAATAGAAACTTTAAAAAGAAAATGTTACTAACACGGTTTGTAAGTAAGTGTTATTTCGTGAAAATTGCTAAATGAATCTTTACAAATTTTAAAAATTACTATAGGCCTATGTAATAAAAAAAATGATTTTCGGATGTGCTTATGTGCTGCTTGTGGTGGCGAACTCGCTAACTACACTTCATTAAATATTTACTTAGTTTAGTGATGCATAGGAATAAGGGAACAGAGCATTACATGTAAACAAAATTGTTGGTTAAATTTTTTTTAATATTTAAAAAAAATAATAAGTAGGTTGTTATAAACAGTGACTATACAAACGCTAAAGTATAGTTTATGTAATATTTTGTAATAGTCAGTGAAAAATCTTGCACTTTTGTGATATAAAATTAATATTTCACGCAAAGAAAGCAATTTTCAAAAAAATCGCTCCGATGATAATTTTAGGATCCCAAAAAATTTTTTTCACCGTAATATTCAGAATAACGTATATTTTCAAAATAATTCTGGTGATCAAGATATTTTCTACTAGCACCAGTCTATTTTACCTGTATTCTATGTACGCTATATAAATCACTATTGTTTTAAAGGGTGCCTTCTATGATTATTTTCATCTAGCATTGTCACAACTGAGTTCGGTAAGCCCACATATTATGTTTGTCGTACACTTAAAATTCAGAAACTTATCAGTATCGTGGACCTGGAACTGGTAGTAGGAATCGACGCATGTTATCTGGAAAACGAGGGTTGTTTAACTCGTTTTTAATTCGCTCTTGTCGATCCAAACGCTCCTTAGGATTTTGCAAATATTACTTTAATCTTATATAATAATTTCGTACACTAAGTAGAACATGATAAACACTTTTTCAATCTGGATTCTTTGCGTATTTGGTTTAAAACTTCTGTTAACCAGATAAGTAAAATAAATATTAATACACGGTTAAAGACTAACTAAACCGCGATGGTACAGACTTAAATGCAGCTACGTAAAACTACAAGAGTTAGACTAGTTTTTAGTTAAGTACAGATGAATGTAGTGTACACAGAAAGATCCAAAAACCCTTAGAAGAAAGTAATGCAATACCAATTCGCAAATTTTTTTGTAAAGACTGTGTAATGCGTTCTATAGAGTAACGAGGGAGTAAAACGCAACTTTTGATGATTGTTTCGATTAAAAAAGCACGGCATAAACAGTATCTGTAACCATCCATGGTTTTTGCAGACTACTAGGCCTAAATACTGACTGTAAACTAAACGTAAAAAAATGATAAGCCTAAACGACCACAATGCTTCATTTCGCTTAACCATTAAGGAATGTTTAAAATTCCGTTTTTGTTATGTCCACTTATGTTATGACGTATTCAGGTCATCTACCCCTTATAGACTCATGGTTGCTGGAAAACCCAGTAATTAGCCCGCATTTGAAAGTTCAACTTGCTTTAAATATTTTAATTTAATACTTAGTAAGATTTTCCTGTTTTAAATATTAATTTTATTTATCCATTATTGTTTTGTACATGGCCTAATTTATACCGTTTAAATGACACTTCCTTTTTTTAAAAGTTACCAAACCGTTCGCTTTGGTTAGGAAATATAATTGTTAAAAATTTCTTAATTTGTCGTCTAAGGGGGAATGTTTCAAACAACATTACTTAAAACGTAATACAATTGTATTACTTTTAGTGAAAACATATTTCCGGCAATTAGAAGTAAATATTTACTCGCGTATTAAACATAATCTCAAAATGTACAGAGGAATTATTAGTATTGTGAAGATTAAATACTGTCGCACTTAGGCTACATTTGGGCGTTAAGTCCACGTTGATAGTTTATCCAAATGCATTTTTATTTCTTCAGCGTTTTGTATATTTTTAAAATAAAAATGTCAATAACCGTCAATCTGTTATCAATTCTTGTCACAGTAATTTTTGTATTAACTAAATGGAAAATACTATAAGTATCTTTATTACATTTATCCATTTAAAGTTAGTAATCAACTAATAAAATGTAATAATTCCTTGAACAAGTATTTTCAATTAAAACTTGAGCTGTTTTAAAGATCTTAATAAGTGTGTATTTTAGACTTGTTTTTAAAGGCTAAATTATTGATGCATAATTATTGGTGCATCGATGACTTTGCACCAAATTATAATCATTACTTTTTCAACCAATATATTTTAGTCCTTTGTCAACACTGTAAACCACAATGCCGAAATAGTTTAGATTATTATAAACGACGAAACAAAAAAAAATCCGTTCCGGGTGTTCTACAGGAGTCGGTATCTGAGCCAATTCTGTTCTTCCACGTACAGAAAACTTCATGGTCGGTGGTTTTTTTTAACCAGAATTAACTTTTTCTACCAAACTTGGTGACAATTGTTTGGCGTAATTAGCAGGCCTATAGTTGAGCCGTTAATTGCCAAGATGGCCGACCTATGGACGTGTCGTATAGAAGCGCGGCCCAGGAATTTAATACGCTCGGTTCGACTACAATACGGCCATTATAAACGCTCGACAGTATCTCTTGGTTTCGCCTAATTTCTCGCCCGTTTTTAGGAAACCACAATAATAGCGAACAATAAGGCTTTATTGCCTTGGATTTTTATGTTAAATTTTGTTATTTCAGGTTTATACGAAGGTTTTTAATTGTGCCGCGAAGGCTGGAATGTTTTTATGGCGTGATGGCCGTTACAAAGAACCGATCTTACAGTGTTAGGCCGCTGTAATTAAACGCTAAATTTTTAATTATTTCACAACTTTTTACGAAATGTCACGCGTTCGCGGTACATTGTTGTTGTCCAATACAAAAATAATTGTGATTTATTTAATCAGAATACAAGAACAAACTTTCACCAGTTGTCCTTAGGAACTGTTAATTTATTTTATTTCAACGATAGTCTCGTCAGCAGAAAATCACTTGTTATGTATTGAATTCTGAGCTAAGTGTAATGATCTTTTTTAAGGCGAAAAGCACATGGAGGCTATTATCGCCTCCCTAAATGTAAGTGTAAAGTGTAAAAGTCGTAAGGGTAGTGTTGTAAGTGTGTGTTAGACTCGGGTACCGCGAGGGACGTCTAAATCCTCTCAATAGGTGCAGCTATTCTGCACTAATGAATCATTATCGCCTCCCTAAATGTAAGTGTAAAGTGTAAAAGTCGTAAGGGTAGTGTTGTAAGAGTGTGTTAGACTCGGGTACCGCGAGGGACGTCTAAATCCTCTCAATAGGTGCAGCTATTCTGCACTAATGAATCATTATCGCCTCCCTAAATGTAAGTGTAAAGTGTAAAAGTCGTAAGGGTAGTGTTGTAAGAGTGTGTTAGACTCGGGTACCGCGAGGGACGTCTAAATCCTCTCAATAGGTGCAGCTATTCTGCACTAATGAATCATTATCGCCTCCCTAAATGTAAGTGTAAAGTGTAAAAGTCGTAAGGGTAGTGTTGTAAGTGTGTGTTAGACTCGGGTACCGCGAGGGACGTCTAAATCCTCTCAATAGGTGCAGCTATTCTGCACTAATGAATCATTATCGCCTCCCTAAATGTAAGTGTAAAGTGTAAAAGTCGTAAGGGTAGTGTTGTAAGAGTGTGTTGGACTCGGGTACCGCGAGGGACGTCTAAATCCTCTCAATAGGTGCAGCTATTCTGCACTAATGAATCATTATCGCCTCCCTAAATGTAAGTGTAAAGTGTAAAAGTCGTAAGAGTAGTGTTGTAAGTGTGTGTTGGACTCAGGTACCGCGAGGGACGTCTAAATCCTCTCAATAGGTGCAGCTATTCTGCACTAATGAATCATTATCGCCTCCCTAAATGTAAGTGTAAAGTGTAAAAGTCGTAAGGGTAGTGTTGTAAGTGTGTGTTGGACTCTGGGTACCTGAGGGACGTCTAAATCCTCTCAATAGGTGCAGCTATTCTGCACTAATGAATCATTATCGCCTCCCTAAATGTAAGTGTAAAGTGTAAAAGTCGTAAGAGTAGTGTTGTAAGTGTGTGTTGGACTCGGGTACCGCGAGGGACGTCTAAATCCTCTCAATAGGTGCAGCTATTCTGCACTAATGAATCTTGCGCTTTAAACAATCACCTAATCAAATAAAATATTCTCCATAATATTATGGTGAAAACATCGAAAGCCAGTGGTGGAGCCTCGAGGGGAAAATGACAGTCTAAATGCCTGATACCACAAATAGCCTTATCATTAAAAATAAGCAAATCGTTCGGATAGAATGGTTGGAAAAACTTTAAAGTCTATTAGGTTTTTAATATATTTGTTTAATATACAAAATCTCATAGTCAACATGTTTCGTTTTAATGTACAAGTCCTTTTACCATTTCTTTCTCCTTTAAATTTCGTTTTTTTACTACAGTAGCTATATTGCAATTATCTTTAAATATATTCCGTTTATTACTAACAGGAAAAAATGTAGCAGTATTTCTTTGTCGTTTAAAATAAAATAAAATCAACACTGTTCACGCGTTACTAATAATAATTATTTTTGTAATAAGTAATACAAATCAGCTTTTAACGCTTCAGTGGATCACCTGTTTTTTGAAGAAAAGTTAATCTCATATTGTGTTCGAATAAAAACGTGGATTTTTATATTTAGACAATTAAAACCTTATGAATAGTATATCTGTAAATCCCACAGTTAAAAACAATACTTCACACATTACGAATAATAATTATTTTTGAGTTCAGCAATGTAAATCAGCTTTTAATCGCTTGTTTTGTGAAGAAAATTTAATCCTAATAAAAAACGGGGCGTTTTTATATGTAAAAAAATATAAGCCTATGAATAATAAATCTGTAAATCCAAAATGAATAAAACCCGCTTCACAAATTACGAATAATAATTATTTTAAAGTCAAGTAATACACATCAGCTTTTAACTTTTTAGTACATCACCTGTTGTGTGAAGAAAAGTCAATCCCACGTGGTGTTCCAATAAAAAACTCGGCATTTTATATTTAGAAAAATAAAAACTTTATAAATAATATATCTGTAAATCCCAAAATTAAAAGAAAATTAATAAGCAATAACTGAATCTTTTTTCAGAGATTAATTACTTCCAGTTTTACGTGTAAGCATTCTCATTTCTACCATTTCCAAATCCGAAATAAATCACGTCCATGTGAAATCGAGGACGGGCATTGTCGATTCGTTATAGCGGTGCCTACAGCAGTCACGGGCCTATTGTTCGAAAAGAAACTATCGGACCAATTATTTCGTGGTTAAATTTTCTAATTTTTTTTTTAAATTAACAATTTTTTTTGTGAAGGACATAATTTTCTTGACGCGAGATGTGTGGGCACGTGTTGTCTAAGACTAATCGATTTTGGATTTCTGTGGTTCAGGTTATATATAGAAATATATAGGTAGGCCTAATGTACTTGACCAAAAGAATCTGTGGATCCTTTAGGCCTTTTTGAGTTCCTTTTAAGACTAATGATACAGGTTAATTTTCTACTTGTTTAGATAAAATTATGTTTTGTTTTTGTAAATTTTTTCTATGTAGAAATATTTTTCTATGTAGAAGTTTTTTAAAATATTTTGTACATATATTTTTTTTGCTTCGAAAGATTTTAGCTGTATCTTTAAAAACAAATATATATATATATATATATATATATATATATCAAATGTAAAAAAACTGAACCTTTAAAACGGTACATAACACATAATTTTATCTTAACAAATAACGGAACAATTCTTTATGACCAACAGGATCTATTTTGAAAAAAAAAAATTAAAATATATATATATATATATATATATATATATATATATATATATATATATATATATATATATATATATATATATATATATATATTAATAATATTTTACTAGTTTGTGTTAGGACTACTTCCATATTCTTTTCTGAGTAATATAAAATTGTACAAAACTTGTCATTACTTGTAAAATTACTGTGTTTTTAAAAAATTTATATATGGACTCTTTGTTGTCACGAAGTTCAGAGTATGGGAGAACTTGAAAAATCGTTTTTCAGATTTGAGTTGAAACTCTACTTGGCCGTCTAGATGTGTTTTTGATATTTGTTTTTATAAATTTTCGGCAATAAAATAGGATTTCCTCGAAATCAGTTAAAGCAATTTTGATCAAATTAAGTACATCAAAAACGTATAGGCCGTTTTCACCTCTTATATTTCGCTGTCGGAATTGTCGAAAAAAATGGAAAATTAAATTTAGTCAGATTTTTCTCAAATTTTATTGACGTGTGAAGAATAGAGGCCTACTAAATTAAAATCGGTGAAGGTTCGGCAGTAAATAGAAAAAACGAACCTGACCACCGTGAAAACATAACACAAATGTTTTCTTTCATATCAAACGCCATTTGAATAATTTAATTTTATGTTAGACAGTTATTCAACGTTTAGGCTACTTCGGTTTTTAATGGACAAACTTGGTTTTGAAAATTTTAGGCCTATGCAGAAGTTTTAGCGTAATTTGAAGTGTTCAACAAAGTGCGCCTTTATTGTGCACACGTACAAAGTCCGTTAAGTTTTGTCTTGTACATCCTCCAGCGAAAACACATTTCCGGCACTAATAAGTAAATATTTACTTTTGCAGTAAACATAACCTCGAAATTAAGAACGAAATCGTTAGCGCGGTGACGAAGATTAGGCTACATAATGACATTGACGATTAATGGAAACGCGCGCGCTTTCTAAAACCAGCTCCAAAAATGTGCGATGATCGTTAGGTTACCTTCCTTTCAGAACTTCGGACTCGGGCGACACATTCCACCAGTTAGTTACCGTGAGGCTGTACAGGGCGCGCTCGAAGACCTGTTTTAACATCGCTAGACGATCGGACGCCTCTCTCTCTCTTCACTTCTCTCATCCCCTCTCCCCTCTCTTTGTACTCCATTTACAACGAGTTCAGTTAATGTGTAACTTCGCAAATTTTAGATTAAAATATTAATCTCACAAGATTAATTATTTTTGGAGACCGCTTTACTGCATGAACCTTGTTTGCCGCAATAGCTATATTCTGAAATACTGACCGGAGTTAATCATGGGTTAATTGGAAATGTTACCATTCTGCCTGTAGCGCATTCTGTTCAGGACAAACAAATAAATTCGGAGTAATTCCTTTAAAAGCCAAGAAAAA